>JAJGRX010000436.1:0-600000 GCA_025461125.1 Carex kokanica
CAAAGATGGTGCATATAAGCCAATCAAATTAAATAATTATGACATGACAACTCTTTCAATTAAAAGAAGAAACTTATGGAATTGGGTCTGTTGTTCTGGTTCATATTATTTTAGTGACTTGAGACGAGAAATTTTAAATCCTAATTTCTTTTCATGAAAGGTTATTACAGAGTTAAAGGGGTGAGTTCTTAATCAATGCAGTGACTAGTAACTTACTCCTAGACAGAAAATAAGGGCTTGATCCTTATTTTTTCTCAAAAAAATGACAAATTTCCTGACTAAAAATGGTGTAAGAAATCATATTTTCAAGCACTACTCCAATTGTTATCTTTTGGATAAAATGACCATTACAATTACTGAATTATGAAACATATGTGAGTGTGTAGAGAAAGAGATAGAGAGAGACATACGAGCCATATGCTTTGGCTCCCGAGGCTGAGGCATTAGAAATAGGTATCCACCCAGTAGAGGAGTCTAACTTGCGAGGGGTTGGCCGAGCCATACTAGAGGCTAAGAAAAAAACATGAAGAATAAGAACAAGAGAAAATAAGCTTTTGTTCATGTTATGTATCTCTCTTGATTTTTTCTTGTTGGGTTTGGGTGAAGTCCCTGAGTTCTACATGTGGTGCTTGCATGTATATATAGTGACAGGAGCTTAAAGATGATTAATAACATGAACAAAAGTTTATTTTCTGGAAGAAAAAGTTACAAATTTATCTATACGAGTTAATCACCTTTTTCTACATTTCTAAATTTGTTATTGCACAAATGGTGAATAAAATATCATTAACTAATTTTTAAATCAGTTTAGTCTATAAAGTCTTCAATTTATATCAAGTTGATCCTATTTATATCACCTATCAAAGCTATATCATTGACATCTATTTCATAATGGTATTGATAGTAAAATGCATGCATGTAGATAAAATTTTTATTTAATACACAATGATACGAGCATCGATGTTAATGTACAAATTTGATTGATATATTTATCTAGGCTAGACTGGACTTCTCTAGTCTACTTTTTTTTTTTAATCATGGATTCCTTCTGATAAACTTCAAAAAAAAAAATCTAGTGCAAGATTTCGAGGCACCGACTTCTGTAAGTCAAATCTTTTAACCAAATGAATTTCGCGACAAACCAACTGGCCCATATTTTGCAACAATAGAGTTGGTTCAATTTGGTTCTAACTCTACCAGTGATGATTTGTACGTCAATCTTTACAGAAATTATGAATTTATTTTATTATGAATTGAAGGAAAACATAATTGATTTGTCAAATTGTCAAACCCATTTAACGACATTTATCAAACAAATTGTACTGTGATTCGATGATTTACGAGAGATGTAACTGCCTCTAGTAATTAGTTTTGTATGTCAAATCTTAAATTTCTTTAGTAATTAAAAAAGTATGTATTATAAGACGCAGTGTTGTAAACACGTTTGTTTAGGTCAATAATTGGCCGATTAGTCAAACTATTACATATTTTTTCGAATAATCAGCCAATTATTTTCAATTATTTTCGATTAATCACTTGGCGATACTAGGGGTGCAAACGGATTGGATACAGATCGGATAGTGGTAAAACCATATCCGTATCCGTTTTTATTTTTTGGATACGGATACGGATCGGATATTAAACAGATACGGATACGGATCAGATATTAAATTAATGGATACAGATACAGATCGGATATTAAATGGATACGAATACGAATACGGATATAATTCGGATACATAATTTCGATATTGTAATAAAATTAATATATTATTCAATGAATTATTTTTCATATTAGAAAACAAAAATAATATAAAATACGGATATAATTCAAATATTCGATTAACTAAGGTGATCAAAATAAGATTAACTAAGGTGATCAAAATAATTTTTTTTCATAGTAAACTTGTTACGTCATTAAAAAGCATTCGTCTTTTGATCAATTGATCCTGATTATTCACATTTTTTAGCGTTCCATAATCACACTTTGCCTTTATTTAAATTTTATATATATATATATATATATATATATATATATATATATATAGAGTTGTGCTTAGCTGAGCCATGGAGTAAAATGAAATTTTACTCTACGTTTTCTGTCCGTTAGATACGCTTCAAAATTCGAACAGATCGCATCTCCGATCAGGAAAAAATATCGCTAAAATTTGCCTCCAGAGGGCGAATTAAATGGAGGCATCCTGTCCATCTCCTCCAAAGATGAAACTTGTTTGATTTCGCTCTCCCACGTAAGTTCTCTTCCCGCTAGAAAAGATGAAAACCTAGAAAATCTCCCAAGATGAAAATCTAGAAAGAAAACGTCCAAAGACACTTGGGAAAAAGTCCAAAGATGAAAATCTCGCTAGAAAAGATGAAAACCTCCAAAGATGAAAACCTAGAAAATCTAGAAATTGCCTAGAAAATCTCCATTTTTTCTCCTCCGGTTTCATAGAGAAAAATGAAAACCTAGAAATCGCCTACCCTCCCGACTCCGACTGCGACTCTCCTCCTCCAGCGACCCCCCTCTCCATGACTCCGCACCCCGCCTGCGACCCTCCTCTTAGTCGTTCTCTCGGTCGACCCACCTGGTAAGCTTTCTGTCCCTCTATCTCCTCTCGGCACACCTATTTCTCTTGTACCTGATTTAGATTTTCAAAGAATTGATCTTGGCCATACTTAAACTTACTAATAGAATTGAGCCCTATTTCTCTCGGCACACCTATTTTTGCTGTCAAATTGAGCCAGAAAATAGGTGTGCCGAGAGATTGAAATACTAAGTTAGGTAACTTATTTAGGTGACACTGTTTTGTGAAATTAATCAAATAATATTGATAAATTCTCTCATGAAAATTTCAGCTGCATTTAGGTTTAGTTTCTGATATTTCCTCTGTTAGTTTGAGGCTCTGAATTAGAATTTTTGGAAGTTAATTTGTTTTTTTCGTTACTTGTTTAAGATTGAACAGATTAAATGGTAAATTGATGGCTTGTTAATTTATACTGGAGCTTGATTCAAGCTCATTAAGGAAATAATTGAGAGACATCTGTGTCATGTACAGAGTTTAGCTAGATTTATAGGGATTTAATAGTTCATGTTTTTAATCAAAATGGCAGCAATCATCATATGTGATTTGTATAATAATAAACATTTAAGTTGGTCAAGCTTATTGTAGGTCTCTGTTGCAACTTGATATAGACTTATTAAGTATTAAGCCTCCAGTTGGTCAAATTTATTCTTCAACTATCAAATTAATAGAATTGACTTGTATCATGAGGGCAATTATTATACCAGATGTTTACAAGTGTAACAACGTCTTATTTCTTTTGATAGGGATTGAAATATATAAAAAATGTCATCTTGTGTCAATCAAGATGAGCTTCCTGTTGATGGAGATGAGATTAGTGACACATTGCAATTGCCGGTAATATTTTATTCTTTTGTTGTGTTACCATTTCCACTTTCATTGTAGAAAAATTATATTGTGATCGATGTTTCTTATGTTGTACAGTTAGATATCATCGATCCTTATACCTACTGCATGAACCCATTAGAAGTTGAAGAGTCGTCGCAAGATGGGGCAATTAAGCCGTATATCGGCATGGAATTCCATACGCGCGAGGAGGCATACACACACTACAATAATTACGCATGTCGTGTGGGATTTGGTGTCCGCATAGGTAGTACTGGAAAGAATAAGCATGGTGTGTCATCCATTAGGTACCTATGTAATAAAGAAGGCTTTTCAAAGTTGAAAAAAAAAATGAAAATGCCGATAGGAAGCTCGGCAGAACCTAGTACACCTGAGAATCAGAAGGGGGTGACAAGGATCGGTTGTAAGGCCTCATGTAGGATTAGACTTGTAGAAGGTGGAATTTGGAGGGTGAGCCGTTTTAATGAGAATCACAACCATGATTTAATCAAGAGCCCCTCGAAGAAGAGAAATCTGAGATCCCACAAACGCATGACAGAATGTGATAAGCAAATCATACGTGGCTTGAGTGCTAATAATGTAGGAACTACACAAATATTGGAATATATAGCTGGCCAAACTGGAGGTAAGAAAAATGTTCGATTCAAGAAGAAAGATGTAAGCAATTTGATAGTAAATGAAAAGAGAAAGCTCAATGGGATAGATGTTCAATCGACATTGATGTTCTTTCAGAAGAAGCAAGAGGAGGATCCTGAATTTTTTTATTGCATAGATGCTGAAGAGGTTATAATTCAGAAGAAGCAACGATTTGTACCTATTTCAGTCAAGAAGATACAGAAATTTCAGTCAACGATTTGTACCTATTTCACATATGCTGAAGATGTTCAATCGACTTTGATGTTCTTTCAGAAGAAGCAACGATTTGTACCTATTTCAGTCAAGAAGATGAAAAAAATGAGAACTTGTAGCAGATGCAATAAAAAAGCGGGTCATAATTCAAGGACTTGTCCAGAGGTTATTATTTTCTTTATTATTTATTTTTGCTTCTTAATAATTTATGCTAACTAATGATATCTTCACATAATTTACAGATTCAAGAAGGTTCTGGAAAGGGTAAGCAGAAGACTTATGATAGTGAGAACTACAATGAAGTTGATGATGAAGTTACTGATGAAGGATCTGAATAGTGTTGTTAGGGTAATTATGCACTTCTTTTGTTATTAGTAAGCAACAGACTTACTTTTTTGTTATGGACCTTTACTATTTCTTTTATAGCTCAAGGTTAAAGCAAAAGGCTTACTTTTCTTTTGTAATTTCTTTCTTCAATATGATAACCTGGTATAGCATGTAAGATGTTGGTTTTTGTGCATTGCCAATTTGATGTAAAGTGATGTTTTTAGTTTTTTTGTCTATTATGCTAATTGTGTGCATCTTTTATAGCTTAGGAGCTATGTGTCATTTTGGTTACTTTGCAAATATAATTTTGAGTTATGTTATTGTGTCACTTGATATGAGAATTTCTCTTTTCCTTGCTTATATGCATATATTCGTGATATTTCTAGTTTGATATAAGGTGTTGTTTAAGAAATGTATTTGATGTCACACTATAGTGAAGAAGCATTTAATTAGAAAATTTGGTCAATGATATAGTAGTTTCACTAGTGGAAAAACAGGAATCGGGATCGGCCTATCTGAATCGGCTATAATAAATAACCGATCCTAATAAGTATCTGGATCCGTTTACTTAACAAAACCGATCTTAAAAACTTATCAGATCGGGTTCTAACGTTAACCGATCCTAATGTCATATCTATTAGGATCGGTTGTAAATAAAAACCGATCCTGATACTATCAGAATCGGTTTTAATACACAACCGATCCTAATAAGTCAGAAATTAGGATCGGTTGTTTATAGAAAACCGATCCCAATAGTATCAGGATCGGTTCTATCTTACAACCGATCCTAATAGTTCAGAAATTAGGATCAGTTGCTTGTTAGAACCGATTCGGATACTATTGGGATCGGTTTTTACTATTAACCGATCCTAATACATGATTTACACTAGTAGATGTACATTTTTTCAGAAACTAGAAATAAATTTTTTTTTTTCATTCCATAGAAAAAACATATGAGTTATACACATTAAATGCAAAATTGGCCGATATCACATATTTCACTTGCTCTCTCTCTCTCTCCACACTCTGAATGGTTGGAATGGCGAAAAAATTCGATGTGGGTGCATGCCGTTACTGCTGCAATTGAAGTAGTACGTCCAGAGAATAACAGTGGAAAAAAAATTACTTGATTAATGGAAAGTACATGAGTTTGAAGCAAACTGAGCTCTCCAGGAAGTCGGTATGGATTGTGGCTATCTCATTTACTTCTCCAGTCTCGTTTTGAGGAGATGTAGGACTTAAAGTCTTTCCTCCCTTGGTTTTACTCTAAGACGGAGGATTCAAAGTCTTTCCTCCCTTGGTTTTACTCTAAGACGGAGGATTCAAAGTCTTTCCTCCCTTGGTTTTACTCTGAGAAGACGAAGGATTCAAAGTACTTATTTTCTCCGCTTGGCCATTTCGCCTTCGCCTTCCATGTCGTCCGAGAATAATTTCTCAATTGCAATCGTTCAGAGTGTGGAAAGAGAGAGAGAGAGAGCAAGTTTCATATGATTATTCTATGGAAATAAAAAAAAATTATATCTTTCTAGTTTCTTAAAAATATATCTACTACTTAATTCTCAAATGTTAAAAAAATTGCATAATTTATATTAGGATCAGTTGTTTCTGAAAACCGATCCAGATAGTATTAGGATCGGTTTCTTAGCTTAGAACCGATCCAGATAATTATCTGGATCGGTTCATTTAAACCGATTCAGATAATCTATATGGATTTTAGTTTAATTCATTTTAAAAAATCCTAAAAAACTATCTAGATCGGTTTATAAACTATCAACCGATCCAGATAACTATCAGAATCGGTTCTGAGCTAGAAACCGATCCTGATAGTTATCTGGATCGGTTTATAGTTGCAGAACCGATTCAGATATATTAGCAAAAATTTTGATTAAATTATCCTGTATGTGTATGCTGGTTTATAATTTATTTTAATAAATTATCTTAAAAATTATTTTAGTATAGTAGGTTATAGTATATTTGTATAAATTATCTTGTAAGTAATTTTAGTATATTATCTTCTAAATTATTTTCGTATATTATCTTAATATCTTGAGAATTACTTAGAACATGAAATAAACAAAAAATGAACCTTAAAATTTTTAACCAAAAACTAATGAAAATAATAATCTGGATCAGTTGTAGACGTAAACCGATCCTGATGGTATCAGTATCGGTTCTCATGATAAACCGATCCAGATTTGATCCAGATTTATATGCATTAAGATCGGTTTTTTTATTATGAACCGATCCAGAAACTATCAGGATCGGTTTTTAACATAGAACCGATCCTAATAGTGCATATAAGTTTAAAGTCCGATTCTTGACAGAAACTTTCTTTCTTCCTCAGTCCTCGCCTCCATTAATTATCATAGCAGCCAGCTGCGCGCTATCTCGCCATGCATTAATTCAGCTATCTAGCTCAGCTCCCTTTTCTGATCAGGTACATTAGTTAATTGGTCATCTCTTTTATCAAGTTTGCTTTTAATGGAGCTTATTGGATCCGATTTGGCTCAAAACCCTAAATCCCTAATGCTTTTAATGGAGCTTATTGCTTTTAGTGACTATGATCCCGGCTCAAAATCTAAATATAGGCCTTGATTCAGCTCTCTTATTGATTACACCCGCTTTTAAATTTGAATACCTCTCCTAATATCAAGTTTTTCTTTATATGTGGAGATTGACATATATATGCTATATATATATATATGTTAAATATATGATGAATATGCATATATTATATGCATATGTGCTATATATGAGCTATATATATTATATATGAGCTAATTTATGCTATAAATGAGCTATTATTGAGTTTCTTTTTTATTTCAAGTTTTAGAATAGCATGATATATATATACATCTCTTAATTAGGTTCCGATCGATGGTTTAATTTGTAGATTGGCTATTATTGAGAGATTTGGTGCATCGATCTTCATCTCACTCGATCCGACATCCAAAAAAAAGTTGTAAGTACAACCTAAAACTCATGTTTAATTAGTTTTGTGCATGAATGTGTTTTTTTTATAAGAGTATAGATAGCTAGAGTACGTAAATGTGTATTTGTATTATGTATGTGCCTAGAGTATTGTTTTATGAGCCACAACCGCATGGTTAATGCCTTTAGGTCATGATACCCGTTCAAAATTAATCCAGTAGGGATTAATTTTGAATAGTCCCCGATTTGGGACTGCTCTTTGAATACTTTGTCTCAATTAGGAGGTGACCACGTGTTAGTCGTGTTTTAGTATCTAAGAAAATTTCGGCAGCATTTCCTTATTAGTTCCCTGACTATTCGGGGAACTAATAAGGAAATGCTGCCGAAATTTTCTTAGATACTAGAACACGACTAACACGTGGTCACTACTGAGACAAAGTATTCAAAGAGTGGGATAGGATGGTAACCGGCCCAATGTAAGCCATATTGTGAACGGAATTTAGTACACCAACCTTGTTCTTAATTAATTGTGTTTTATTATAATTGCAGATGGACCGCAGTTGGATGTACGAAGCATCACGTCTGTCGGATGAATATACGACAGGTGTCGAGGAATTTATCAGAGTTGCTATGGAAGATATGGCGAATAAGGGGAGTGCACTGATGTCGTGTCCCTGTCGTGATTGTAACAATGGTCACAAATTTTCCAACCCGAACCAAGTGAGAAACCATTTAATCCGTCGTGGATTCAAGCAAGGATATCAGTGTTGGATATGGCACGGTGAGAGTTTGCCAACCGACATAGGTACTGGTTCTGAGCATCAGGAACACCATATCGGTGGAGATGACGGGAATGATCTACGGGGATTGGAAACCCACGTAGGCACTCGTACTGAGCATCAGGAATACCATACCGAAGAAAATGATGATACGGTGGTAGATAAATGTGATAATTTTGATCAAATGTTACGTGATTTAGAAGAGGATTTTGATAATGATAAGCAGTACTGTTTATTTGAGAATTTGTACGAAGATTCTAATAAGGAACTGTATCCTGGTTGTTCTAAATTTTCAAAACTGAAAGGTGTATTAAAATTGTATAACCTTAAAGCATCTAACGGTTGGAGTGATAGAAGTTTTACTGAGTTATTACAGACTTTGAAAGAAATGCTTCCGGATGGAAACGAGATACCACCTAATGTTTATGAAGCGAAGAAAATATTATGTCCAGTGGACTTGGAAGTTCAAAGAATACACGCGTGTCCAAATGATTGTATATTATATCGAAATGAGTATAAAGATTTTCACGAGTGTCCAAAATGTGGTGCCTCACGTTACAAACCAAAGCAGTTAACCGGCGATAAAAGTGATGATTGTAAACCGAATAAGGGACCTCCGGCAAAAGCATTGTGGTACCTCCCCGTGAAACCGAGATTGAAACGCTTATTCTCAAATGCTAAAGATGCGAAACTAGTGCGTTGGCATGCCGATAACCGAAAAAAAGACGGAAAATTACGGCACCCCGCTGATTCTCCTCAGTGGAGGAATATTGATAGAGAGTTTCCCGAATTCGGACGTGACCCGAGAAATCTAAAGCTTGGGCTGAGTGCAGATGGAATAAATCCGCACAGTAGCATGAGCAGTAAGCATAGCAGTTGGCCGGTTCTGTTGTGCATTTATAATCTTCCGCCTTGGTTATGTATGAAACGCAAATACATCATGTTAACCTTGCTCATATCAGGACCCAAACAGCCCGGGAACGACATAGATGTGTATCTAGCGCCATTGATCGAGGATTTAAAAGAATTATGGCAACCCGGAGTGCAGATATTTGATGCATATAGGAAGGAGAAATTCACTTTACGGGCCATGATTTTCTGCACCATTAATGATTTTCCGGCTTATGGAAATTTGTCGGGTTACAGTGTCAAAGGAGAGAAAGCGTGCCCCGTTTGCCTGGACGATACAGTCGATCTGTGGCTACCTAATTCCTCTAAAAATGTGTACATGGGTCATCGTAGATTTCTTCCTGCCAACCACGCACACCGAAAGAGAAAGATAGAATTCAATGGAAAGACCGAGAATAACAGGGTAAAGTATCCGTTGACCGGTAAAGCTGTTTATTCGCAAGTGAAGGATATCAAAGTTCAATTTGGAAAATTTAAAAAAAAGGTAGTGAGAAAGAAAGGGGCACCGAAAATTATTTGGAAGAAGAGGTCAATATTCTGGGATCTACCGTACTGGGAGCACTTAGATGTTCGACACTGTCTCGATGTGATGCATGTGGTTAAAAATGTGTGTGACAGCATGGTTGGAACATTATTGAATATTCCGGGTAAGACTAAGGACGGTATCAATGCTCGGAAAGACATGCAATTCTTGAACATACGACCGGATCTACAACCAGCAGAGAAGGAAAGGACAAAAGGGAAATTTTGTACATATCTAAAACCCGCAATGCATACGCTGTCGAAAGAAGAGAAAAAAAGCTTATGTGGATGCCTTCATGGTGTCAAGGTTCCATCCGGGTATTCGTCAAATATTAAAAACCTAGTTTCACTGGAAGATTTAAAATTGACAGGAATGAAGTCTCACGACTGTCATGTTTTAATGACACAGCTTCTTCCCGTTGCAATTCGGGGCATATTGCCACCTCCTGTTAGGCAGACCATCACGAAGCTTTGTTTTTTCTTTAACGCTATTTGTTGCAAAGTAACTGATCCTGACACGTTAGATGCTCTGCAGAAGGAGGTTGTCGTCACTCTTTGTCATCTTGAAATGTATTTTCCACCTTCTTTTTTTGATATTATGGTTCATTTGACCGTTCACCTGGTTAGAGAAATTAAGATGTGTGGACCTGTTTTCTTGCGGTACATGTATCCGTTCGAGAGATACATGGGATTGTTAAAGGGATATGTCAGGAACCGATATCGTCCTGAGGGCAGCATTGTAAGATGTTATGCTGCCGAAGAGGTTATTGAGTTCTGTACTAATTATTTGGATGATGTCAAAGCTATCGGCATCCCTAAATCTCGGCACGAGGGTAGACTTCACGGGGTAGGCACAATCGGTGCGAAATTATTCATGCCCGATAATAAAACCATGTCACTAGCACATTTCCATGTTTTGCAACACCTCACTGACGTTCATCCTTTCTGGGACGAGCATATGACTCTCTTGCGGCGACAGAATCCTAAGAAATCCGACAAGTGGTTGATCGGCGAACACAATAGCAAGTTTCTAGAATGGTTTACACGTAGAGTCATGCAAGCTCCGAAAACAGAAAACATTAAAGAAATTATCAAATTATTGGCTCTTGGTCCAGTCCATGTCGTGAGGACCTTCCAAGGATATGACATCAACGGGTACACATTTTACACAAGAAATCAAGATTCAAAGAGTACCGTTCAAAACAGCGGAGTGACGTTAGTAGCCGTTTCGAGTGATTTTTCAGATCCTAAAGGTGCCGGACCATCGCATGCATCGATGTCATATTACGGGTTTGTTGAAGAAATTTGGGAGCTAGATTATAGAAAATTTAACATCCCGTTATTTATGTGTAAATGGGTCGATAACCGTAGGGGGGTTAAAGTCGACGACGATGGTTTTATTTTAGTGGATTTCAGTAAGGCTGGATACAAGGATGATCCATTTATACTTGCAAGACAAGCCACGCAAGTGTTCTACGTAACGGATCCGGCTGATCGTTCAAGACATGTTGTCCTCTCAGGAAAAAGACGTATCATCGGGATTGATAATGTAGAAGACGAAGAAGCGTACGATCATTTTGATGAGATACCACCGTTTTCCACTGGCATGGCATCTTTACCAACCGGTGAAGATAATGAAACAAGTCACGTGCGCAACGATCATAATGAAGGAGAATGGGTTGAAGAAGTTCCCATTGATCGACAACGATCAAAATGAAACAATTCATACCTAATTTTTATTGGTATGTTATACAAATAAAATTTTAATTGGTTTCAAAATATAAAATAAATTTAATATTCATCAATACCGATGACTTACGGATTTTATTTTTTTCCTTCAGGGATGCATTGAAACACTGGACAACGGGAAGCATGCAAGATATAATTCTTCAATATTTATGACTTTTGTAATTCATGTTAATATATAGCTCTTTTTTTGCATGTTATTTGTAATTTATTATGAGTTCTTGTTTAGTAGCTTTTTTTTTCATGTTATATGTAATTTATAAGCTTTTTTTTTTTAATTTTAAGTTTCATTTTTAGTTTATTTCATGTTATAAGTAATTTATTAGCTTAGTTTTTAAAATTTTAAGGTTCATTTTTGGTTTATTTCGTGTTCTAAGTAATTCTCAAGTTATTAAGATAATATACAAAAATAATGTAGAAGATAATATACTAATATAACTTACAAGATAATTTATAAAAATATACTATAAGCTACTATACTAAAATGAATTTTAAGATAATTTATTAAAATAATTATAAACCAGCATACACATACAGGAAAATTTATGCAAAATTTTTGGTAATTTATCTGGATCGGTTTGTAAGCTAAGAAGCGATCCAGATAACTATCAGGATCGGTTCCATAGATTATCAACCGATTCTGATAGTTATCTGGATCGGTTCATAGATTACAAACCGATCCAGATAGTGTATATGTAATTTAGTTTAATTTATTTAAAAAAACTATAAAAAACTATCTGGATCGGTTTGATCACTAGAACCGATTCAGTTTTTGTATATGTATTTTAGTTTAACTCATTTTAAAAAAAAATTTAGAAACAATTTGAATCGGTTCTCAAAAAGAACCCGATTCAGATAACTATCAGAATCGGTTTTAATCTAAGAAACCGATTCTCATAGTTATCTGGATCGGTTTCTAGTTAAGAAACCGATCCAGATAAATTAGAAAAAATTCTGAATAAATTTATCCTGTAGGTGTGTGATGTTTTATAATTTATTTTCATAAATTATCTTAAAAAATATTTTAGCATAGTAGCTTATAGTATATTTGTATAAATTATCTTGTAAGTTATTTTAGTACATGAGCTTCTAAATTATTTATGTATATAAGGTGGCAATAAATTGAGAATTACTTACAACATGAAATAAACCAAAAATGAACATTAAAATTTTAAAAAAGAAGCTAATAAATTAAGATAATATACAAAATTAATTTTTGGTTTAAAATGATGTTCAAAAATTCATTTTTGGTGTATTTCATGTTGTAAGTAATTCTCAAGTTATTAAGATAAGAGATGGGCTATATGTTGTGCTTTGCAAAGTAAAGCCATCGTTTTACATCGGCTTACTTTTTGGATTTTGAAAGTCCAAAACGTAGATCCGACCGTTCAAGTTGATCTACATATTGAAATGTGCTTGCAGACCAAATTTTACATTTTTTGGAATTTTTTTACTATTTATTAAGCCACATTGAAAATTGCTGATCACATGGTCCAGAAAAAACAGTGCAACAAAATTCTGGACCATGTGATCAGCAATTTTCAATGTGGCTTAATAAATAGTAGAAAAATTCCAAAAAATGTAAAATTTGGTCTGCAAGCACATTTCAATATGTAGATCAACTTGAACGGTCGGATCTACGTTTTGGACTTTCAAAATCCAAAAAGTAAGCCGATGTAAAACGATGGCTTTAGTTTGCAAAGCACAACATATAGCCCATCTCTTATCTTAATAACTTGAGAATTACTTACAACATGAAATACACCAAAAATGAATTTTTGAACATCATTTTAAACCAAAAATTAATTTTGTATATTATCTTAATTTATTAGCTTCTTTTTTAAAATTTTAATGTTCATTTTTGGTTTATTTCATGTTGTAAGTAATTCTCAATTTATTGCCACCTTATATGCAAAAATAATTTAGAAGCTCATGTACTAAAATAACTTACAAGATAATTTATACAAATATACTATAAGCTACTATTCTAAAATATTTTTTAAGATAATATATGAAAATAAATTATAAAACATCACACACCTACAGGATAAATTTATTCAGAATTTTTTCTAATTTATCTGGATCGGTTTCTTAACTAGAAACCGATCCAGATAACTATCAGAATCGGTTTTTTAGATTTAAACCGATTTTGATAGTTATCTGAATCGGTCTCTTGTTGAGAAACCGATTCAGATTGTTTGTAAATTTTTTTGGTTTAATTCATTTTAAATTTTTTTTAAAAACTATCTGAATCGGTTACTTAACTATAAACCGATTCAGATAAATGTCAGAATCGGTTCTGGAAGTATAACCGATCCAGCTACCTATCTGAATCGGTTCCTTTACTAGAAACCGATTCTGATTGTGTATATGTATTTGAGGTTATTTCATTTTAAAAAAAAATTAAAAAACTATCTGAATCGGTTTCTTTACTAGAAACCGATCCAGAAAAGTACCAGAATCGGTTTAATGCTAAGGAACCGATGCTGATAACTATCAGAATCGGTTTCTAGTTAAGGAACCGATTCAGATAGTTTATTTTTAAGATGCCGCCCGAGAACTTAGCTAAATTTTGAATCCCTTATTTCTCTCTTTCTCTCTTTCTCTGTTTCACTCTAGGCCTCCCTCTCCTCTTCCAAAAACCCTCTCCTCTTCCGAAAAGTAGAGAAGGAGATCGCCCTCTCCTCTGTCTAGCCACTCTAGCCGTTGAGCAACCGCGCCGACGCCCTCTCCTCTGGCTAGCCACTCTAGCCGTTGAGCAACCGCGCCGACGCCCTCTCCTCTAGCCGCTGCCCTCTCCTCCGTCGCCGCCCTAGCCGTCGAGCCGCCCTCTCTCTGATCAGACCTAGCCGCCGCCCTCTCTGATCTAACGAGGTAATTAACTCTCTTGCTCTGCTTGTTTCGATTGTTGCCATTTACTTGTGTCTTTGCCGGCCGGGTTGTTGATTTTCCCGGAAGGCATTAGTTGATTCACTTGCTTGTTAAAAAAATAGACTTCTTCTATCGGTAATTTGAGAAAAATGCAGTAATTTGTGAATTGCATGAATTGCTTGTCAATTTCTGAATATATTGGTTGCCAATTTCTGAATTGCATGAATTGCATGAATTGCATAACCTATATTTCTGAATTAGTGCATATATTGCACTAATTAGTGCATATATTAGTGCATATATTGCTTGTTAAAAAAATGAATATATTGCACTAATTAGTGCATATATTTCTGAATTGCACTAATTAGTGCATATAGTGCATATAGTGCATATATTGCATATATTGCACTAATAATTAGTGCATATATTTCTGAATTACACTAATCAGTGCATATAGTGCATATATTGCATATATTGACTAATTAGTGCATATATTGCTTCTATTAATGTAGTGCAACTATTGCTTGTTAAAAAAAATGAATATATTAGTGCATATAGTGCATATATTGCACTAATTAATTAGTGCATTTATTTCTGAATTGCATGAATTGCATAACATATATTGCTTGTTAAAAAAAAGTGCAGATATGGAAGGTGATGGTGAGCCAGCCCCGGTTAAGAAACGAGGAAGAGGGCGTAACCAAATTAAGGACAAGTTTAATGAGAAAGGCAAAAAGCTTGAAATTGACAAATTTTTCCGGCCGATTATTACTCGAGAGACAACTTGTTTTTCGACGGAATTTGGGATATTGGTACGAAAGAATGTTCCTATAAGGTACCAAAGATGGAAAGATGTTCCAGAAGAGTTCAAACTCAAAATATGGGAAACACTTAAGGTAAATAAAAGGTGTACTAATTAATTTCAAAAGCTTTCGTTTGATATTAACTAACTCTACATTGTTTTTTCTATTTGTTTGGCAGCTGGACTGGGGTATAAGGGACGAGGAAGAGGTGAAGAAATATTACTATCAGAGAATGGCAGAGCGTCACCGGAAGTGGCGAACCGATATGACTAAACTGTGGCGCGAGGGTGGGACGCCAGATTTTGCCAAAGAACATATTGAAGAAAATGACTGGGAAGTATTTGTCGCGTACCGAGAGACGGAGGAATTTGGTGTATGTTTATTTATACCGACCACCTACCTTATCTCTAATTTAAGAATTCAATTTTTTTTATAATTAAAGCCAATTGTTTCTTTTTCAAATTGCAGATTGCCAGCCGGATTGGGAAGGATAATCAGGCCCAAAACAAGTACCCGCATTTCTTAGGATCCAGAGGTTATAACGGGGAGGGTTTCCAGAATAGGCTTAGAGATGCTATGCAGGCGATTGCAAACGAGAAAGCATCTAGTGATCCGTCTTCCCAGGGTTCTTGTAGTACTGCATTGACACAAGACGATGTTATTGAGATGTCGGTTGAGCATAGGCACGTCTGCTGGAAACTAGGAAGACAGAAACTCAACGACGAGACCAAGGAACGCTATTATCCAGATACTTACGCACCGGTCATCAACAGAATTGTGAGGATTTATATATTGCCATTAATTTAATTTCAACTTTAATTTATTATGTTATAATAACATGCATGTTGTCATTTCAGGAAGAACAAGAAGCGGCTTTCAAACAAGGATTGTTGGCCGTCGCACGATATGACGATGTTCTGGGAAAATCTCTGCCAAATCCAGAACATCCTGGGAGGGTGAGAGGAGTGGGAGGCCTGGTTCCAATGACGAAAACATACGGGAGGTGCTCAACGAGGAAGACACGCACTCCCTCGAGGTCTGAAGAAGATTTTGACGCGAGAGTGGATCAAAGAGTGGAGGAGAGAGTAAGAGGACTAGAGGACAGATTACGACAAGAAATGAGACAAGAGATGAAATCTGAAATGGCAATTTTGCTTCGGCAGGCAATGGGCCAACCAGAACCGGTGTTTAGCCCAACAATTGTTCAGAGCAGCTGCCAGTCAGTCAAACCTTTGGAAGATCTTTCCGGGTTTACTGAGGTAATGCAAATTCAAATTTATTTTACATTACATGTCTTAGTTTCATACATATTATTTTATTCGAGTACAAACGTTTATTTGTACAGGAGAGGGAACTGAGCTGTAGACTCCAGGCGGATGTAGGTGGAAATATTCTTTCTGTGGCTAGAGGGACAATTCACCTTCCAGTCGTAGAAGGTGCAACAATTCACGGTGTGCCTATACCGCCCGACTATGCAAGAGTAACGGTGGATGCTATTGAGGATGCGGATTTCTTAGAACTCCCCTTACCTCTACCAAATGACGAGCACGCAGATCTTGCATCGGTCCTCGCTAGTTTCACTGCATGGCCGATGTCCATGATATTGACATGTCCAGTTGAGGTATATTGTTATTACAACTTCTTATACTTCTTAATTTGTATCTATATGATAGAGTTGTAGTTGATCCTTGATTTTATTTCAATTTATTGTGGAATTTGCAGGAACCAGGCAATGAGTTACAAGCTCCTGGAGGTGGGAAAGCAACGAGTCACATCAAGGCGTTTGATCCTATCAATTTTGACAAGCTGGGACGAACATTCAAGCAGCTGCGTGATCGGTTTTCGGAGCTAGATGGCAGTCCATTCGAAATCGATCCGCCACTTGATCTTTTCTGTTCGACAAGCTCCATACACGTTTATGCAGATGATTATGCGACCTTGCTTACACCAAAGGAGTGGCTCAGTGTACCAGTTATTCAGATCTGGATGCTGTGAGTTAATATTCGTAATAATTGCAGAATCTAGTACTTTCAATTTAATTTTAATCACCTGTATACCTTTTTTTTGCAGGCATTTGCACAAATTCATAAAGGAGGAATTTCCCGATGAGCAGATTGGTTTCATGGACCCCGGTCGAACAAATGCCATGATATTGAATGAAAATCGAGGTCGTGTACTTCAATACATAGGGACAGTGCTCAAGGAAAATCGGGACAAGCGATTGATATTCATACCTTACCATCAAGTGTTAGTGTTATATATATATTCTAATTTTATTATATTTCTTTCAATTCATACAAATTGTAGAATATGACATGCTACAAACCTAACATGCAGAGATCATTGGATATTGACCGTGCTTATGCCAAGAGAAAGTGCTTTGTACGTGTACGATTCCAATAAGAAGTTTAAAATAATGCTAATGATCACTGCTGCGATCGAGGAGTAAGTGCCTTCCTAATTTTTTTATTATTTTGTCATTTTAAATTTCACTCATAAGTACTGATTGTTCAATGTGTTCATATTTCAACAGTGTCTTCATCAAGGAAATGGGTACTCCTTTAACGGTTCATCAAGATTGCAAGGTAATACTTTCTATTGAGATATGATTATAGGGACTTAGATGCAAAAAGTTGTGAATATCTAGACATATAAGCCATTTGTAGGCTTATTAAGTTATTAACCTACATTTCAATTTTCTCAAACTTGTTATATAGTGCCCGCAACAACCGGCCGGTTGGGAATGTGCATATTATGTTATGTTGCTTATGCAAGACATAATAAAAGAACACCTCAATGATTTTCCGAACTTAACGGTATGTATGCATTTAAATATTATCCAAAAGTAATTAAGCATTGTTGCTTCACTTATAATGAAATAGACAATTAATTGTGCATGCTCTTCTATCTTTAAAAAAATGCAGGATATTCCTCCTAGACATACTATACAACGCGTGAGCGAATTTCGGAAAATGTGGGTTCAAATGTTCCTAGATGAGATAAAGCCGAGAAGAATTTAGGATGGATGTGTAAGCTTAATTTGCATGAACATGAATTTTTTGTAACAATTTTTATTTTTTGTGTGATATTTAATTTAGTATGTTGTAGTTGATAATTTAGGATGTGATTTAATTTAGTATATTGTATTTGATAATTTAGGATGTGATTTAATTTAGTATGTTGTATGCAAAAAAACAATATTTTGGCATTTGCGGCCAGCATATATGGAAGCTGGCCAATTAATTAAAAAAGTTTTTTTTTCATTTAATAAAACAACAGGATCGGTTTCTAGTTAAAAACCGATCTAGATACCTATTTTTATTTATAAAAAAAATTACAAATAACTATCAGAATCGGTTCTAAAGAGAAGAACCGAGCCTGCTATGTATCTGGATCGGTTATAGATTTTAAACCGATCCTGATTTATGGATATTAAAAAAAAAAAAAAGTTTTAGAATCGGTTCTTAGATTCGGAACCGATTCTGATTGTTTGATATAAAAAATTCAGTAAAAAAGTATTAGAATCGGTTTAAACAACAACCGATTCAGATAGTTATCAGAATCGGTTCTTAAATTGAGAACCGATTCTGATTGTTTTATATAAAAAATGAGTTTAAATACTATTAGAATCGGTTCTAACTAAAAACCGATTCAGATAGTTATCAGAATCGGTTCTTAGATTGAGAACCGATTCTGATTGTTTGATATAAAAAATGAGTAAAAAAACTATTAGAATCGGTTCTAATTATCAGCCGATTCAGATAGTTATCAGAATCGGTTCTTAGATTGACAACCGATTTAGAATAATGTTTATTAGAATCGGATAAATTTAAGAACCGATTCTAATAGTTTCTAGTTTAGATCGGTTATTTAGACAACCGATTCTAATAGTCACTAATCTGGATCGGTTATTTAACCGATTCAGATTATTATCGTATCAGTAACGCCTGGGTCAGGATCGGTAGTAATCCGATACTGATATGCGTATATAACCGATTCTGATACCTTATTTTCCACTAGTGTTTGCTATACTTGATTGATATATACACATATATCTTTAGCAATGGAATTCCTCAAAGATGGTACCAGTAAATGTACCAATGGAACTATAATTCATTAATTATTATAACAATGAATTCAGGAAGCACAAATTAATTCATCCACGTAACAAAAATAACATTTTCAGTCATCTAAGCAGTGATAAAAAAACAACTTCAAATGTGAAAATAGCATTCATCTTCATTGTCCAAACACTTAGTCAATCTTCGTGAGGTTCTCGCAACAACAACATTCATGGTCTTCATAATTGTATTTTGTTATCATGCAAGAAATACTTGACTAAATCAATAAGCACTGATCACAAACAACATCAAAGTATGGCTACACTGATCACAAACAACATCAAATAAGCACTGCAACAAATATTACACAATAAAAGAGAAGGAAATAATTTTACACAAAGCACTTGGATATTCTCATATTCACACAAACACCCTCACTAAAAGCGTTTTGAGAACTGGCTTGATCTAGATCTGACCTTCTCCATTGGTTGTTTCCATATTATATCATCCAGCTTACTACAGAGATTCTTGTTGAACTGTAATTTACAGAGATCATTAAAAAAAACACAATTAGTAAATTACAATATTTTTTTTTTTTTGCTTTTCGTACTGAGAGCACCAAAATTTATACAAGTAATTTGAAGTACCTTGAGATACTCAGAAGCATCTCCTACAGCCTTTTGCATTTCCACCATATAAAATGTTGGCGCAACTTCAAATATCTACCAAGTCATTTTTTAATATTTTTACAAAGGCTGAATCAGCAGGGATTTAAAAATAAACAGAAATTAAAAATAGTGGCAACTCACTTCCAGCATTATAGAGAAGTGTGCAGTTTTATTTGCTGTTAGACCTTCAACGCGCATCTGAAAATTGCCTTGTATTATAACCAAAAAACCAAGAAAGCAAAAGAAAAGTTCAAAAATTGTGCAACTGTATAGTAGTTTACCGAGTCCACAGTATACTGCAACCAATCATATATGTTCAATTTCATACTCTTGTAATTTTTTTTTATTTCTATTGGGGTCCTATAAATTAAATGAAACTGCAATCCCTTCATACTCTTGTAATTCACCTTATAGTTGCGAATATGTGTTTTAAAACCCATGGATTGTGCAACAAGTTCCATGCTTGACAAAAATGACCCTCGCTGATTTTCTTGATACGAATCGAGACAGCTGTTTTGAAACGTTCTATAAACAAAAAATTAGTCCCAGATACAAAAAGCAAATCAGATACATTGTAAGACATACAAGAATAACATAGTAAATAAATGAATGAAGTGAAGATCAAATTTTTTTTAAAATGATATTCATATAATTTTCAAGTTTTCTGATTTCAGTAGAACATATACATGGTAAGTCAGTAGAGCATATAAATTTAAACTTACCTGTCTTCGATCAAACAACGAGGAAAGATCAAGACCTTGAGCAAGCATTATTAGGTCAAATGCATTAAGATTAAGTGGGCCCTCCTCATCATTTCTGGGTCGCTCAACTGCTTCCTGAAAACCCAAAACTACAATTTAGTCCCAAACAGCCTGATACCAAGACCACTATAGCTTTGATTTGTTATCATTTTTTTTTTTTTCAAATGTTTCCTTTTACCGAGTTTTTCATAACTCAATATGCATATCCATGATGAGACTTACATTGGCACTCTAATTCTTCTCCAGTGAAAAGAGGAGACAAAAAAAGTCAAATACCTCAGGATATTCAATCAGGAAAGGGGCTCGAAGAGAGTCAGGAGAGAGGAGGCGACGGAGAGCAGAGTCGCTAGAGAGAGGAGAGCCGCAGTCGGGGTCGGGAGGGTAGGCGATTTTCTAGGTTTTTGCCTCCAGAGGAGATCGGCAGTCAGGGTCCCTAAGAGAGCGAGGAGATCGAGAGAGCCGGGAGAGGGGCTCGAAGGAGGGGCAGCGTCGCTGGAGAGAGGAGACCTCTTTTTTTTTTGTTTCCTTTTCAATTTCGCTGGGGGAGGGAGAGGTAGATGAAATGGACACCTCCATTAACTGGATACAAATTGCAATGTATTTTTTGGCTCATCAAAGATGAGATCCGCACAACCTTTGAAGCATATCCAACGGACAGAAAACATAGAGTAAAATTTCATTTTACTCCATGGCTCAGCTAAGCCCAACTCTATATATATATATATATATATATATATATATAGAGGTTGACTATGGTGAGTTGTGAAGTAAAACGTCGTTTTACTTCACGCTCATACTCCATTTTGAAAATCTAAACGCCTGATCCGAACCGCTCAACATGTTCTCCATATTGAAATGTGCTTGGAGACCAAATTTTATATTTTTTGGAATTTTTTTACTATTTATTAAGTCACTTTGAAAATCCCAGATCCGGGTGAACAGTAAAAAACAGTAAAAAATTCTGGACCATTCGATCAGCGATTTTCAAAGTGGCTTAATAAATAGTAAAAAAATTCCAAAAATTATAAAATTTGGTCTCCAAGCACATTTCAATATGGAGAACATGTTGAGCGGTTCGGATCGGTCGTTTAGATTTTCAAAATAAAAATATGAGCGTGAAGTAAAAATGACATCTTACTTCGCAACTCACTATAGCCCAGCTCTATATATATATATATATATATATATTTGTTTTAAGTCGTTGATTTCTTTTTTTATATATATTTTTGATTCAGATGTAACAACCTTTTTTACAAAAATGTAAAGTACAACATCATTCTAGTAGATTTAAAAAAAATGAAAATCTAATAGAGCTTTTAATGTTTTGGCGGAACCATTAAAATAAGAAATTTGGGAGACATAAAGTAAGAGTAGTCAGAATGTCAGGCATATAGCGACCAGCGGGTATGCAATACAAATTTTCAGTGTTTGGAATATATCAGAAAATTAAAAAAATACGGATACCGATAATTATCCGTATCCGTTTCTGAAATTAAAACCGTATCTGTATCTATATCCGCAAAATTTATATCCGTATCTGCAAATATCTGTATCCGAATCCACAAAATTTCGAATACGGATCCGGATACGGACGGATAATATCTGATCCGTTTGCACCCCTAGGCGATACTCTATTTGTCGGACGAGCATATATTTTTATTACAATATCGCCTTAGCAAATCTGATCTAACTCTTTAAATCCTTATATTTTACAACAAACAATTAAATGCTAATAATATCTTACTAATTATTAAGAAATCTTAGCTAATTTTTGACAAACCAATAATATTCATGAATAAAGTTTTGTTTTGAAACACTTTATTCATGAATATTGTTGGTTTGTCAAAAATTTAGCAAATAATTTTCCAAAAATATATATATATATATATATATTTTTAAATCCATAAAAAGAAATAGTCATTTTTTTCCAGAAATATAAAATTTGGTCATCAAGCACATTTTAATATGGAGAACATGTTAAGCACTTCAAATTAACTATTTGAACTTTAAAAACCACAAAGATAAATTGGTAGCAACAAGACTCACAAACTACTACTTTGATCTTAACCACACACTCTCACTCTCTATCTATCTATATATATATATATATATATATATAGAGCTGGGCTTAGCTAAGTCATAGAGTAAAACGAATTGGTGCTTCACGCCTCATTATTTCTATTTTGAAAGTCCAAATTACCTATCCGAACTGCTCAACATGATCTCCATATTGAAATGTGCTTGGAGACCAAATTTTACATTTTTTGCAATTTTTTTACTATTTAGTAAGCCACTTTGAAAATCGCTGATTCATTGGTCCAGAATTTTTTACTGTTTTGCTACTATTCATTGGATTAGTACGTGCGTGCACGCAGATATATATATCTTGCTTTTATAGTTTTATCATACACGCTAAATTTATTTGACATTTTCACTCAGAATATTTTCTTTACATGAACAAATACGTAATAAATCAAAGTCAGATAAAACAATTTTTGCAAAGCAGCCCTCCCTTTTTTTCTCTTTCACACTTTCGTCCTTAAGCTATACTCTTTTGGACGCCTCAGCAGTGATGAGTCTTCCTAAGTTCAGCTGCATCAACATTGGCAACATAGTTCTCTGGTCGATAGTACCCAGTTATCGGATCGGGGATCCATGACCCAGAAGATTCCTTCTTGGCATCAAACCTAGTAACCCGTTTTCCATCTGGTTTTCCATCTGGTGATCCGGCGATCTTTTCTTCCACTTTGCAGCTTTGTCTTACTGCATCTGTTGTTGCTGCTGCAGTAGCATATACTCTCCTGCACCAGGTTAAATATATATATATATATATATATATATATATATATATATATATATATATATATATATATTGTCACATAAATAGTGCACAAATTAAAATCTTTTTGTTCCAAAGAACCCGCTTTAATACATAACTATTAAGATAAACGATTGAATTATTGCATGTTTAATTTATATTTCAACTTAATTCTTTGTTATAATATAACAAATTAACTGATATTCTAACTAGACAATTAAGGACAATATTTTGGTTTTGGGTCCAATGGGCTTTGAACAAAAATATTATTCAAAGACGGGCATAAACTATTCAATCGGTATCAAAATTCATACAAACAGTTTAGATTCATAGCAATGTGGAAATTCATTAATTTTCAAATCTTCACACGAATCTTTATGCGAATTAGTTGGACGGATTCGATCCAGATTTGGATAAAAATTGTCCTTAGTCGCTTGGACAAAACCCAATCCCTTTGGTTTTAACCCAAAAAGGAAACAAAAAGAAATGAACTACCAAATTTAGTTGTTACCGTTGGATATGAGCGGAGATTCCATCAAAGAATAAGGAAGAGATTGAAGTACAATTGGAGAGAGCACGAGCCATCTGATCAAGATTGAAAGCCACAGATATTTTGTTTCTCTTATTTGGGGATGTTTGTTATTTATCCTTTTAAAGAAAACTAAGAGATCAAAAGAAGATATATATAAGCTTAGAGAAAGCATTTTAAAAAGAGTTTTGCTTATTGGACATGTTCTATGATAATCAAGGGAATCCAATAGAAGTCAAAAACAGCTAAATTAAATACTAATTATCGTTGAACTAATCAATGTTATCATAATAATCGTCGTTGTATATTTCATGTTATATTATTTAAGTTTAAAAAAAAAATCTTGAACTACCAAATTATTCATAATTGGAGGTATGTTACAATTTCTACAAGATAAAATAGTATACCGCTCTTATAATTATATGCTTCACTTATTCTATATTTTTACTTATAAAACCAGTACCTACATTTTCAGAAAAATAAAAATAAAACTAGCATTGATATTGGAAAACAATACCTATAAAAACAAAAAAACTACCAATAACAAAAGTTAATGTAATTATCTAATGAGTCGGAATCCATTAAGTATATATTAACTTGATAACTATATAATCTATAATAAATAACTTTATTTTTTAAAACATACATTAATTTGATATATAATCTATAATACTCCTATATCATGCCTATGAAAATGATAAAATTTGATCTAAGATTTATTGTTGAAAACTTAATAGATTTACACTTGTGTGTATTTAATAACAATTGATGGAAGATCAAATATTGCTCATACTGTTTAAAATTTCGCTCACAATTAAATTATAAGTTTAACAATCTATCTATAATTTTTTTTTCCTACTTTTGAAAATTTTGTTGGCTTGACGTGAGAAATAATGTCAAGATTGTTTTGCTCATTTATGAGTAAAGTTGGAGATCAAACCATCCAATTATTTAATATCCACGAAAGAATTTTTTCAACCAGATTTTAAAAATGCGACTTCCAATACAGATAGTATTGTATTTGCCACTAGACCAAAGGCTGATTCTCATTTTGCTCAATCATTATCAATGAATTCCAAATATATATGTTATTTAATTGTTTGTTAGATCATTTATATCTCTACAATTGTAAAAGAAAATCTCTTTTTTTTGCTTCAACAGTTAATAGTTTGAAACATTTTATACTTTTAAAAATATGTTTACTATTGTTTAAATAGATAAATTTTTTAATTTAAAGATTATGGACCATTCAAAATTAGTGTAAAAAAATATCATTGAAAAAGAAACTAATATTATAGAATTAAAATCAAATAAATGTGGATCATTTGAAAAATTATATTTTGTAATACTAAGATTCATAGTATATAGTTGTCTCCTGCCTTGCTAGGTACTTAATTTGATTAACCTATGCTTTTTGATGGGTCCGTCAATGTTTTTTTAATAAAAGTCTCATAATAAATTAATTGGACTAATGAAATAAAATATAGAATATTTAATTCTGATGTAAAATTGTTTATTTTTAAAAATTTAGTGGTTATTCCGGTAATTAATTCTTTTTTAATGAATTGTATTTGATTAAAAAATATGATTTTCTCAAATTCTAAGCGTTCTGTCGCAAAATAGAGATGTCAAAAACTTCAAACCTAATTGAGAACTTTGTATTTAATTCTTTTTTAATGAATTGTCAACAGACAGATCGACATGTGTTGTATTTGATTTTATGATTTTCTCAAATTCTAAGCGTTCTGTCCCAAAATAGAGATGTCAAAAATTTCAAACCTAATTGAGAACTTTTTTTTTAAAGATAAAGACTAAAGGTCAAGTCTTTAATTATATATCGATATCACCAGAGATTTTTTAATTGGTTTCAAATATGTAACTTCCCACATACGGAAACCAAAAGGAACTTTAATTTATTATTTTATTTTGACTAAAATAGGAGAGGAGAGCAATTCTGACTGAAAAAAAAAAACAAAAAAAAATTACTTCTTTAAAAGGATTATATAGCAGTTATAGAGAGTTTTACAAACAAAATTTTTGTATAAAATTATTTTTCTACAATTTGGCAAAGGAAGTCCAAGCTTGAACTGGATTAGCCTCTCTCAATAGATGAGAGTATTTAAAATTAATTTAAAATTATTTTAAAATTTTAAAATTTTTGCATGTAGACGCATCACTCGTAAGATAAAAGAATTTCAACAGTTTGAATTTGTCATTTGAAGCCAATCTGATAGGTTTTAGAGTTGAGTTCTGAAAGGGACTTGATGAACTTAGAAACACCCTAGTTCTACTCAATAAGATGTATCTCTCAAATACCAGTTACATGTGCAGGTGCAAACTGGTAGAAAGGTACAAAAAGAAAATACAAGTATACACTATTAGGAAAATAATTAAATATACAGTAAAATTAAGTAAAATGATGTATTCAGTAAAATTCAGTAAAATCATTTTTTAAATTGTTCTACTTTTTCATAAACCTTCAAAATCTTAAGCAAGATAAAAAAAAAAAAGGTGTTTTTGAAAATAATATATATAAATTGAGGCTTTGGTACTCAATTGAAACAGATTCAAGAACAATAAACAAAAACATTAGTACAAAATAAACATGTATCTATTATCTTTTAAGAATATATGAATTAATCACATACTTTTAAGAATATCTTAAAACAGTGCATTTTCATTTCACAAATTTCATTATTATTTTTGTAATTAAACATATAAATATAAATTGCTGTCTAATACCACAAATTTTGGTTTCTGATGTTTTGTTTCCTTATGCACAGAACCAGCAGATGTTCCTGCTGGTACTGGAACAATACCAGAATAACCAATAGCTAATGGAATAGTTTATTTAAAATAGAATAATAACTGGGAATTATTTATCTATATTACAAGAGCAAATAAGAGCCCCAAATTTCTTGGAGTGTAGGTTGCAATGAAATTAAAAAAAAAAACATAATATTACACTTAAATAATAATAAAAAAGCTACAATTGTTCACCTCTTTTTTTTTTTAACATGTGTTGTTCAAGGAACCAGGAAATGAAGATACAGCTAGAAAAGTGTATAACTATTTTTCCAATTAAACAATGGAAAATTTATTTCAAAAGCAACTCGTTAAGTCAATATAAATTCAAGCTTGGACTTCAATCTTATTTGAGAGAGACTAATCCATTTCAAGCTTGGACTTCCTTTGCAAAATTGTAGAAAAATAATTTTATGCAAAAATTTTGTTTGTAAAACTCTCTATAACTGCTATATAATATTTTTAAAGAAATAATTTTTTATTGTTTTTTTTCAGTGAGAATTGCTCTCCTCTCCAATGTTAGTCAAAATAAAATAATAAATTACAGTTCCTTTTTGTTTCCGTATGTGGGAAGTTGCATATTTGAAACCAATTAAAAAAATCTCTACTGATATCGATATATAATTAAAGACTTGACCTTTAGTCTTTATCTTTAAAAAAAAAGTTCTCAATTAGGTTTGAAATTTTTGACATCTCTATTTTGCGACAGAACGCTTAGAATTTGAGAAATCATAAAATCAAATACAACACATGTCGATCTGTCTGTTGACAATTCATTAAAAAAGAATTAATTACCGGAATAACCTTTAAATTTTTTAAAATAAACAATTTTACATCAAAATTAAATATTCTATATTTTATTTCATTAGTCCAATTAATTTATTATGAGACTTTTATTAAAAAAAATTGACGGACCCATCAAAAAGCATAGTTTAATCTAAGTACCTAGCATGGCAGGAGACAACTATATACTATGAATCTTAGTATTACAAAATATAATTTTTTCAAAGATCCACATTTATTTGATTTTAATTGTATAATATTAGTTTATTTTTCAATGAAATTTTTTTACACTAATTTTGAATGGTCCATAATATAATCTTTAAATTAAAAAAATTATCTATTTAAACAATAGTAAAAATATTTTTAAAAGTATAAAATGTTTCAAACTATTAACTGTTGAAGCAAAAAAAAATGAGATTTTCTTTTACAATTGTAGAGAAATAAATGATCTAACGAACAATTAAATAACATATATATTGGAATTCATTGATAATAAATGAGCAAAACGAGAATCAGCATTTGGTCTAGTGGCAAATGCAATACTCTCTATATTGGAAGTCGCACTTCTAAAATCTGGATGAAAAAATTCTTTGTAGATATTAAATAATTGGGTGGTTTCATCTCCAACTTTACTCATAAATGAGCAAAACAATCTTGACATTATTTCTCACGTCAAGCCAACAAAATTTTCAAAAGTAGGAAAAAAAATTATAATAGATTATTAAACTTATAATTTAATTGTGAGCGAAATTTTAAACAGTATGAGCAACATTTGATCTTCCATCAATTGTTATTAAATACACACAAGTGTAAATCTATTAAGTTTCAACAATAAATCTTATATCAAATTTTATCATTTTCATAGGCATGATATGGGAGTATTATAGATTATATATCAAATTAATGTATGTTTTAAAAAATAAAGTTATTTATTATAGATTATATAGTTATCATGTTAATATATACTTAATGGATTCCAATAAGCAAAAGTACTCTTTTAAAATTCTCACATGCTAATCCAAAACCTTTCTCTAAGCTTATAAATATCTTCTCTTGATCTCTTAGTTTTCATCTAAAGGAGAAACAAAAACCTTTTTCTAATCTTCTAAATATCTTCTCTTGATCTCTTAATTTTCATCCCAAATAAGAGAAACAAATTAAATATCTGAGACTTTCAATCTTGATCGGATGGCTCGTGCTCTCTCCAATTGTACTTCAATCTCTTCCTTATTCTTTGATTGAATCTCCACTCATATCCAACGGTAACAACTAAATTTTGTAGTTCATTTCTTTTTGTTTCCTTTTTGGGTTAAAACCAAAGGGACTTGTAACACCGTGAACTTTTAAAATTCAGATTTAATTAAAATGATAAGTGGTAAATCGAATAATATATATATATACGTATATACGAATTTAGTGACGAGGATGGGGAACAATAATTATACGATAAATTGTGTTAAGAGAGAAGAGTAAAATGTATAAGAATTCAATTATATTGAATATGGGACAAGTGTGAGGTTTTATTTACAAAATTGTAAACTTACAAGTGGGGCCCTTTGTCATTTTCTCCTTTCTCCTTCTCTTTTCCTTCTTTCTTTTCCTGCCTTCTTTCTCCCTTTCTTTTCCTGGTTCCGCCAACGAGAGAAAGAACGAGAGAGTGAGAGAGAGTGAGAGAGAGACCCCCCGGTGACCATTTCGCCCAAAAATCGAGATTCCGAGAGAGGAGCTTGAATCTCGCATCGTCACCCGATTGATTGGTAAATTCCCTCTCTATTTCTCTCTCATTTCGAGTTTTCGTATTTCTAGGGTTTCGGTGAAAACCCGTAGAATTGCACCAAATTGATTGTACTATGCCTTTGTTGTTTCTAAAGTGTTTATTTGTCGATTTCGTGTTCCAATTTGTAACCAAATTTCCGATTTATGGATTTCCCCGAAATCGATTTGAGTTTTGGTACCGTCCTCTTGAATTGAATCAAACCTGACCCGAATCGTGTTTGTGAGTGAGTCGGTGCCCTAATGACTAAGTTAATTGATAACCAAACCGAATTGTGACTATTTATGCCTTAAACCCTAGAATTAGTGAATACGTAAAGTTAAGGGTTTAATCCGCAAAAGTGTCTGAATTTGAGTGAATTGACCTGTGAATAGATCCGCACGAGCACGCGTAGTGGAATAGACGAGCTTATCGAGTCGCAAGATCGCGGACCCTCTAAGTGCCCTACATAACCAGGTGCGGGGGTTCACGGGATCTGTTTTGGGATTTATTTCGTAGAACTAAATAACGGTGCATATAACTTATATATATTGATGACTTGATTGAATATACGTTGCATATCATCATGTTGAATCTCTGATTGAAAGCATTAGTTGTCGCATTTGCATGAATTGCATATTAATATAATTGAATTGTTATATCTGTGATGATTCTCATGTTGGTATGGTTTATCGATTTCTGTTCTATCGTGTTGGATAAGTGAATGGAACCACAGTACTGAATTGAATTGAATGATTGAAGTGAACAGTGAATTGTAAAGTCTAATTAGCTACTAGACTTTACTCCAGGACCCTTATGCGCATCTGGTGAATGGCCCTAGTGAACCCAGTACCGGTTGGGTAAGGGATAAGTGTAGTGTGATTGCAGGTAGTGAAACTGTGGTTCAGTGGTTCAGTGATTTAAGTGGTTCAGTGAAAAGTTTATTTGTTCTCGTTTAACAAAGTGATATTCTGTTGCATAGTCGCGAGATATGCTAGTGATTATTCGAATTGATTTTTGTGATGTGAATGTATAACTTGAAACCAGGTAAGAGAATTGTTAAGCCAGATGGGATAGATTGTTGATATCTATCGTTGTTAACCGGACTGTGCAAAGTTACTAGTTAAGCCCCAAGAATTCTGGAAATCCTTTGATTACTTTTGAATGAAATAATAGTTGGAATTCGTTTGAATCGGTGTGTGAGCATATGCATGTTATCATGACTGATTGATTAACTGAATAATTAGATGCGGTAATTGTTTAGTTCTAGTAATGGATTTCTTACAAATCCAGTAGCCCTATAAATTCCTCACTGAGAAAACGGATGACAAGTTTTCTCACCCCCATCCCCTCGGGGAATTTTTCTTCTGTTTAAATAAATGTGTGCAGGTAAACGCGAGTGAAAAAGGGCACTCGGGCGCGACAAGTGAGGCCTAAGCCGCATAGATAGGGTATGCCCTGTAGATTTAACCATCCCGGTATTTTGTGGTGTAACTAAATTAAACAGGCCTTGTTATTTATAAATTTGAAAAGACATGTTGTTTCTGCGAAATATTTATGAATCCGTTTATTTCGATTTTAGATTTGCATGGTTTAAATGTCTTAAATTGCTAGTGAAATGGGGTTAGATTGTTCACATAATAAGGGGATTGATCGGGTTTGAAAACGGGGTTGAAATGGCATGAAATGGGCTAAGGAATGAATTCAGTAGGCTTATTGCGGGCCGCAATAACTTTATTACGGGCCGCAATAAAGGAGACAGAGCCGGAAAACGGCACTGGATGAATCTGTGTATATCATTACGGGCCGCAATTAATTGATTGCGGGCCGCAATGAGAGGAAACAGAACGTAAAACCCAGCTGAGAAATTCGTATATGGATTGCGGGCCGCAACCATTTCCTTGCGGGCCGCAACGACAGTGGGGTTTTGAGTCAGAGGAATTATTGCGGGCCGTAAGAGGGTTGGTTGCGGGCCGCAACAACTTGAGTCAGAGACTAGAAAACAAGCAGAAGGAAATTCGAGTAGAGGTTGCGGGCCGCAATGGGCCCTACTGCGGGCCGCAATGGGTGTTCTGAATTCACTGTTTTGAGTATAAATGGGCCGAATTGAATCGGATTTGAACCAAATTTGTTTTAAATCAAATCATATGATATGTGTATAAATTTTAAAGTGTTTGGTTGAGTAGATTATATCGTACATGCCTTGTGAAAATACGGGCAACTGTATATTCACGGCGAGAACTGCGCGACCCCCTGTTCCGGGGTGTGACAGGACTGGTTTTTGTCCAAGCGACTATAAGGACAATTTTTATTCAAATCTGGATCGAATCCGTCCAACTAATTTGCATAAATATTCGTGTGAAGATTTGGAAATTAATGAATTTCCACATTGCTATGAATCTAAACTGTTCGTATGAATTTTGATACCGATTGAATAGTTTATGCCCGTCTTGGAATAATATTTTTGTTCAAAGCCCATTGGACCCAAAACCAAAATATTGTCCTTAATTGTCTAGTTAGAATATCAATTAATTTGTTATATTATAACAAAGAATTAAGTTGAAATATAAATTAAACAAGCAATAATTCAATCGTTTATCTTAATAGTTATGCATTAAAGCGGGTTCTTTGGAACAAAAAGATTTTAATTTGTGCACTATTTATGTGACAATATATATATATTTAACCAGGTGCAGGAGAGTATATGCTACAGCAGAAGCAACAACAGAGGTAGTAAGACAAAGCTGCAAAGTGGAAGAAAAGATCGCTAGATCACCAGATGGAAAACGGGTTACTGGGTTTGATGCCAAGAAGGAATCTTCTGGGTCATGGATCCCCGATCCGATAACTGGGTACTACCGACCATGTTGCCAATGTTGATGCAGCTGAACTTAGGAAGACTCATCACTGCTGAGGCGTCCAAAAGAGTATAGCTTAAGGACGAAAGTGTGAAAGAGAAAAAAAGGGAGGTTGCTTTGCAAAAATTGTTTTATCTGACTTTGATTTATTACGTATTAGCTCCACAGCCCAAAACTGGATCCCAAAATTGATGGGAATCCATTTTGGCCCATCTTACGGGCTCAGACTCGCGATCCGAGCCTTCTTTCATGGCCTTTTGAACCTTTCTTGGTAATTTTAAGCATGCATCATAATGTGAATGTGTTGAGTTTCAGAAAATGGAAGGAAATTTGGAAGAGATGTTGATCAGGGCCTATGAGAGAGGTCGTAGGGCCGAGGCTCAGGCCCAAGGACCACAAGGGCCAGCTGTACAAGTCCCTCCAGTGGTACCGGGGGAAGGGTTCAGACAACTCTACGAGGCATTCATGCGTCTCGCACCTCCTAGGTTTGATGGGTCGGGAGGATACCCAGAGGCAGAGGAATGGATGGTAAGTCTCAAGGCCAAGTTCACCCTATGCCGAGTGCCAGAGGTAAATAAGGTTGAATTGGCAGTGCAATTACTGGAGAAGTCGGGTAGGCATTGGTGGGAAGGTGTAAAGATGGAGTTTGAGGGAGTGGAACAAGAGATCCCTTGGACCTGGTTCGAGCAAAGGTTCGGGGAGCAATATCTGAGTGATCTGCATCAGGAGGCTTTGAGAAGCCAGTTTCTGAATCTGCGCCAACGTGAGAGATCAGTAGAGGAGTACAACAGGAGATTCTTTGACTTGGCCCGGTATGCGCCGGATGTGAAAGGGGATCCGGTAAGGTACCGAAGACAGTACCTAGACGGGTTGGACCCGGCTATTGCCCTAGCGATTCATCACTCGTTAGCTGCAGGGGTTCCGGCCCTAATGAAACAAGCAGAGCAGACGGAAGTGTATCTGAAGAGGAGTGCACAACAGACCAACACCCGCAACGTGAGACCCAAATTTGATAATAAGAAACAAGCTAGCGGGTCAGGAGCTCGACCCCAACCTGCGGGTCAACCAACAGGGCAGATGGTGGTATCCGGGTTTACCCCGGGAGCCGCTAAACCATGGTGTAATGTGTGTAGGATGCCACACTCACAATCAGAATGTCGTCGCCTTAAAGGAGCGTGTTTAATGTGTGGTAGTATGGAGCATTGGGCGAAAGATTGCCCAAAATCGCAATCGGGTACTTGTCATTCATGTGGTGGTCTGGGTCATTGGGCTAGAGAGTGCCCAAGAGCTCAATCGGGTGCATCCGGGAGTGGTGGTAGCGGTGGCTATAGAGGTCCACAGGGGCGTGGATAGGGAGGCGTACCTCCTCCGCGAGGCCGAGGCACTCCGCCACTGTTGAGGGGAGGCCGTACAGGCGGCCGAGTTGGTGCTTACGCGGTGCATGCAATCGAGCTGCCGGACAAAGAAGAAGAGCGGGCAGCTGGTTCCGCTCAGACTGATTTACTAGCAGGTATTATCTCAATCTCCGGGGTTTTAGCGTATGTGTTGATTGATACGGGGTGTAGTCACTCGATTATATCGAGTGCTTTGGTTGAGAAATGTGGGTGGTTAACCGAGTCAAGTGGGAAAAATCTGGAGATCCGTACCCCTCTCGGCTCTACTACCAAAATGTCAATGACCTGCCGAAACCTGAAAATACGAGTCGATGGAAGGGATTTTCCAGCGGACATGTTAGTTATGAATATATCGGAGTATGATGCCTTATTGGGTATAGATTGGTTGACCAGACATGTAGCTACCATCGATTGTGTCCGACATACGGTCCAGTTTACCCTGTTGAACGGTTCAACCTGTACCTTGAGATGTAGAGGAGTAAAAGAGGTGGTGCCATTTATCTCGGCAATTGAAACCAAACACCTGGTAGAGTCCGGGTGTACCGCTTATCTGGTAATGGTAATGAGTGCTACTGCTGAAGTTCCGAGAATAGCTACCATTCCGGTTGTCTCGGAATTCACGGATGTGTTTCCAGAAGAGATTTCCGGGTTACCCCCGGCACGAGAAATAGAGTTCAACATAAACCTGATACCAGATACAACTCCAATCTCAAAGGCTCCATACCGTATGGCTCCCGCGGAACTAAAGGAATTGAAAGTGCAGCTTGAGGAGATGTTGGAGAAAGGTTTGATAAGACCGAGCACGTCCCCGTGGGGCGCACCAGTGTTGTTCGTGAGAAAGAAAGACGGAACTCTGCGGTTGTGCATCGATTACCGAGAGTTGAATAAAGTGACCGTGAAGAACAAGTATCCGTTGCCTCGGATATATGACCTGTTTGACCAGTTAGAAGGGTCGTCGGTCTATTCCAAGATCGATCTGCGGACGGGTTACCATCAGTTGCGAATTAGCTCGAGTGATGTGGAAAAGACTGCCTTCCGTACTCGGTACGGTCATTATGAGTACAGGGTCATGCCATTTGGGCTGACGAATGTCCCTGCGGCATTTATGGATCTGATGCAGCGAGTGTTCCGAGATTTATTGGACACTACGGTGGTGGTATTTATTGATGACATCCTGGTTTATTCCCGGACGTATGAGGAGCACGCGGCTCACCTCTGGGTTGTATTGCAGCGGCTACGAGATCATCAGCTGTACGCGAAATTTTCAAAGTGTGAGTTCTGGATGAACCAAGTGGCATTTTTGGGTCATATAGTGTCGGGTGAAGGTTTAGCGGTGGATCCCGAAAAGATTCGAGCGGTGACAGAATGGAAGAGACCAACCACGGTTACCGAGATTCGTAGCTTTCTCGGTTTAGCCGGGTATTATAGGAGGTTTGTATTGGGATTCTCCGGATTGGCCCGTCCTCTTACGGAACTACTTCACAAGGGGGTAAAGTTTGAATGGGGTGAACCGCAAGAAAAGAGTTTCGAAGAGTTGAAGAGTCGGTTGGTGTCCGCACCGATTCTTGCAATGCCGGTAACGGGAAGAGATTACACGGTGTATACCGATGCATCCAGGTCGGGTCTGGGGTGCGTATTGATGCAAGATGGGCATGTGATTGCCTATGCTTCCCGACAGCTGCGACCACACGAACAGAATTATCCGACCCATGACATGGAGCTAGCAGCGGTGATTTTTGCGCTTAAAATCTGGCGACATTATCTGTACGGTGCGAAGTGCCAGATTTTCACCGATCACAAGAGCCTGAAGTATATTTTCACTCAGAAGGAGTTGAATTTGAGACAGCGGCGATGGTTGGAGTTGATGAAAGATTATGACCTAGATATCCAGTATCACGAGGGCAAAGCCAATGTAGTAGCGGATGCGTTGAGCAGGAAGAATCAAGTGAATCTTGCCTCGATGATTTCAAGTGAGCCGAAATTAATAGAAGAAATGAGAATGATGAGTCTGCACGTTGGAGTGTCCCAAGAATTAGCCATGGCAACCGCAACTCGCCTGCTTGGAGCAGAGGCGGGTACGAGTACATCAGCAGGTATGTCTATTATCTCTGCGGCTATTGAGGGGAGACCTGAATTACATGACCGTATTCGGGTAGAGCAACACGAGGATCTGAAGTGCCAAAAGTTCCGAGACCACGCAAAATCAGATCGAGAGACCCCTTTCCGGATAGATGATGAGGGTACCCTGCGGTTTGGCAACCGCATATGCATTCCTGAAAATTCAGACCTGAAAACCCTAATCTTGTCAGAGGCACATGATTCGGGGTATACGATACACCCGGGTGAAGTGAAGATGTATCAGAATCTGAGACGGTACTTCTGGTGGCCGGGTATGAAAAATGACGTGAGAAGATACGTCGAGAAGTGTCAGGTCTGTCAGCAGGTGAAAGCTGATAGACGAAGGTCGGCCGGATTACTCCAGCCGTTGGATAAGAAGAGAGGTAAGTTCGAGATAGTCACGATGGATTTTGTGAGTGGTTTTCCGAGAACCACGGGTCGTTGTGATACGATATGGGTGATTGTGGACACACTGACCAAGGTGGCGCACTTTATTTCGCTCGGGCCTGACACCTCGGGTAGGACTCTCGCAGGTATATTTATAAAGTTTTTCTTCAGGTATCACGGGTGTCCGCGCGAGATTATCTCCGATCGAGAACGAGATTCACATCTCACTTCTGGAAAAGCTTCCAAGAATCTATGGGTACGAAACTGCAGTTCAGTACCGCGCACCATCCGCAGACTGACGGACAGTCGGAAAGGACAATTCAGACGTTAGAGGACATGTTGCGATCATGTGCCTTGAGTTTCCAAGGATCGTGGATTGATCATCTACCACTGGTGGAATTTGCGTACAACAACAGTTATCACGCGAGCATTGGAATGCCACCGCTAGAGGCACTCACGGGAGAGACATGCCGTACACCATTGTGGTGGGGTCCGGCGGGTACTTATCCGCCTACTGGACCGGAAATGATACAAGAGGCGGCAGAGAAGACGCGAGTGATATTGAGCCGACTAAAGTCAGCTCGAGATCGGCAAAAGAGGTATGCGGATGTGCACCGACGGCATTTGGAATTCCAAGAGGGTGATCACGTGTGGCTCCGAGTATCTCCAGTGCGGGGAGTACACCGGTTCGGTGTATCGGGCAAGCTGAGTCCGAGATATATCGGTTCGTTTCAGATACAAAATCGGGTTGGATTAGTGGCGTATGAGCTTGGGTTACCGCCGGCTTTGAGCCGAGTCCATCCGGTGTTCCACGTGTCACAGCTTCGGAAATATGTGCGAGACCCATCTCACTGCATCGACCATTCCGACCTGTACCTTGACGAGAATTTGAATTATAACGAAGAACCGATGCGAATACTAGACCGGAAGGAGCAAAAGTTGAGAAATCGAACGATTTCAATTGTGTTAGTGCAGTGGGGACGACACTCCGAAAAAGAGGCAACGTGGGAGCTAGAAGCGAAAATTCGCGAACAATATCCTGAGTTATTCACCGACCAGGTACGTGTTTAAGTTCAAAGGATTGAACTTCATTTTAAGTGGGGGAGAAATGTAACACCGTGAACTTTTAAAATTCAGATTTAATTAAAATGATAAGTGGTAAATCGAATAATATATATATATACGTATATACGAATTTAGTGACGTGGATGGGGAACAATAATTATACGATAAATTGTGTTAAGAGAGAAGAGTAAAATGTATAAGAATTCAATTATATTGAATATGGGACAAGTGTGAGGTTTTATTTACAAAATTGTAAACTTACAAGTGGGGCCCTTTGTCATTTTCTCCTTTCTCCTTCTCTTTTCCTTCTTTCTTTTCCTGCCTTCTTTCTCCCTTTCTTTTCCTGGTTCCGCCAACGAGAGAAAGAACGAGAGAGTGAGAGAGAGTGAGAGAGAGACCCCCCGGTGACCATTTCGCCCAAAAATCGAGATTCCGAGAGAGGAGCTTGAATCTCGCATCCTCACCCGATTGGTTGGTAAATTCCCTCTCTATTTCTCTCTCATTTCGAGTTTTCGTATTTCTAGGGTTTCGGTGAAAACCCGTAGAATTGCACCAAATTGATTGTACTATGCCTTTGTTGTTTCTAAAGTGTTTATTTGTCGATTTCGTGTTCCAATTTGTAACCAAATTTCCGATTTATGGATTTCCCCGAAATCAATTTGAGTTTTGGTACCGTCCTCTTGAATTGAATCAAACCTGACCCGAATCGTGTTTGTGAGTGAGTCGGTGCCCTAATGACTAAGTTAATTGATAACCAAACCGAATTGTGACTATTTATGCCTTAAACCCTAGAATTAGTGAATACGTAAAGTTAAGGGTTTAATCCGCAAAAGTGTCTGAATTTGAGTGAATTGACCTGTGAATAGACCCGCACGAGCACGCGTAGTGGAATAGACGAGCTTATCGAGTCGCAAGATCGCGGACCCTCTAAGTGCCCTACATAACCAGGTGCGGGGGTTCACGGGATCTGTTTTGGGATTTATTTCGTAGAACTAAATAACGGTGCATATAACTTATATATATTGATGACTTGATTGAATATACGTTGCATATCATCATGTTGAATCTCTGATTGAAAGCATTAGTTGTCGCATTTGCATGAATTGCATATTAATATAATTGAATTGTTATATCTGTGATGATTCTCATGTTGGTATGGTTTATCGATTTCTGTTCTATCGTGTTGGATAAGTGAATGGAACCACAGTACTGAATTGAATTGAATGATTGAAGTGAACAGTGAATTGTAAAGTCTAATTAGCTACTAGACTTTACTCCAGGACCCTTATGCGCATCTGGTGAATGGCCCTAGTGAACCCAGTACCGGTTGGGTAAGGGATAAGTGTAGTGTGATTGCAGGTAGTGAAACTGTGGTTCAGTGGTTCAGTGATTTAAGTGGTTCAGTGAAAAGTTTATTTGTTCTCGTTTAACAAAGTGATATTCTGTTGCATAGTCGCGAGATATGCTAGTGATTATTCGAATTGATTTTTGTGATGTGAATGTATAACTTGAAACCACGTAAGAGAATTGTTAAGCCAGATGGGATAGATTATTGATATCTATCGTTGTTAACCGGACTGTGCAAAGTTACTAGTTAAGCCCCAAGAATTCTGAAAATCCTTTGATTACTTTTGAATGAAATAATAGTTGGAATTCGTTTGAATCGGTGTGTGAGCATATGCATGTTATCATGACTGATTGATTAACTGAATAATTAGATGCGGTAATTGTTTAGTTCTAGTAATGGATTTCTTACAAATCCAGTAGCCCTATAAATTCCTCACTGAGAAAACGGATGACAAGTTTTCTCACCCCCATCCCCTCGGGGAATTTTTCTTCTGTTTAAATAAATGTGTGCAGGTAAACGCGAGTGAAAAAGGGCACTCGGGCGCGACAAGTGAGGCCTAAGCCGCATAGATAGGGTATGCCCTGTAGATTTAACCATCCCGGTATTTTGTGGTGTAACTAAATTAAACAGGCCTTGTTATTTATAAATTTGAAAAGACATGTTGTTTCTGCGAAATATTTATGAATCCGTTTATTTCGATTTTAGATTTGCATGGTTTAAATGTCTTAAATTGCTAGTGAAATGGGGTTAGATTGTTCACATAATAAGGGGATTGATCGGGTTTGAAAACGGGGTTGAAATGGCATGAAATGGGCTAAGGAATGAATTCAGTAGGCTTATTGCGGGCCGCAATAACTTTATTACGGGCCGCAATAAAGGAGACAGAGCCGGAAAACGGCACTGGATGAATCTGTGTATATCATTACGGGCCGCAATTAATTGATTGCGGGCCGCAATGAGAGGAAACAGAACGTAAAACCCAGCTGAGAAATTCGTATATGGATTGCGGGCCGCAACCATTTCCTTGCGGGCCGCAACGACAGTGGGGTTTTGAGTCAGAGGAATTATTGCGGGCCGTAAGAGGGTTGGTTGCGGGCCGCAACAACTTGAGTCAGAGACTAGAAAACAAGCAGAAGGAAATTCGAGTAGAGGTTGCGGGCCGCAATGGGCCCTACTGCGGGCCGCAATGGGTGTTCTGAATTCACTGTTTTGAGTATAAATGGGCCGAATTGAATCGGATTTGAACCAAATTTGTTTTAAATCAAATCATATGATATGTGTATAAATTTTAAAGTGTTTGGTTGAGTAGATTATATCGTACATGCCTTGTGAATATACGGGCAACTGTATATTCACGGCGAGAACTGCGCGACCCCCTGTTCCGGGGTGTGACAGGACTGGTTTTTGTCCAAGCGACTATAAGGACAATTTTTATTCAAATCTGGATCGAATCCGTCCAACTAATTTGCATAAATATTCGTGTGAAGATTTGGAAATTAATGAATTTCCACATTGCTATGAATCTAAACTGTTCGTATGAATTTTGATACCGATTGAATAGTTTATGCCCGTCTTGGAATAATATTTTTGTTCAAAGCCCATTGGACCCAAAACCAAAATATTGTCCTTAATTGTCTAGTTAGAATATCAGTTAATTTGTTATATTATAACAAAGAATTAAGTTGAAATATAAATTAAACAAGCAATAATTCAATCGTTTATCTTAATAGTTATGCATTAAAGTGGATTCTTTGGACAAAAAGATTTTAATTTGTGCACTATTTATGTGACAATATATATATATATATATATATATATATTTAACCAGGTGCAGGAGAGTATATGCTACAGCAGAAGCAACAACAGAGGCAGTAAGACAAAGCTGCAAAGTGGAAGAAAAGATGGCTGGATCACCAGATGGAAAACGGGTTACTGGGTTTGATGCCAAGAAGGAATCTTCTGGGTCATGGATCCCCGATCCGATAACTGGGTACTACCGACCATGTTGCCAATGTTGATGCAGCTGAACTTAGGAAGACTCATCACTGCTGAGGCGTCCAAAAGAGTATAGCTTAAGGACGAAAGTGTGAAAGAGAAAAAAAGGGAGGTTGCTTTGCAAAAATTGTTTTATCTGACTTTGATTTATTACGTATTTGTTCATGTAAAGAAAATATTCTGAGTGAAAATGTCAAATAAAAATTTAGCGTGTATGATAAAACTATAAAAGAAAGATATATATATATATAGAGTAAAGCTAAGGTGCTCTTAAGTGTACCGTACTCCTAAATGTAGGGCGTTGGATTTCTTTAAAAGTCGTGTAGATTCTTTAAAAGGCGTGGTAGCACGACTTTTAAAGAAATCCAACGGCCTACATTTAGGAGTACGGTACACTTAAGAGCACCTTAGCTTTACTCTATATATATATATATATATATATATATCTGCGTGCACGCACGTACTAATCGAATCATGATTTTTTTATATTTTCTCGGAACAAATAATTGCTTCCATGATTATTCTACTTGCGGTTCTTATAAATCGACATGTCGCTTTTGAGATATCATATCATATTTGAATTCATAAAACTCATTCCTCTGTATAAGGTAGAAAAATGCAGATCTTAAAATTACACCGCTTAATTATTAATTTTGTTTTTGTGATGAAATTGAATAGAGAAATGAAAATAGTTAATAATAATTGACTGGAGCTGAATGGAAAAGAGACGGTTTTGTGAGACGAGTCATAATATCGATCTTTTTATTAATAATAAATAAATAAATAAAATATCGCAGATGGAGAATGGCTTGGTGAAAATTTGATATATGGTAGGACGGGATAGTTTATCCCGTCTCATGAGACGAGACAATTTATTCCATCCCACAAATAAGAAGGATTTTGAATTTTGGCGCACTCGAAGTCAGATTGTTATTTCAGTGTTATTGTATATGAGTTTGTGGGATGGGATAAATTGTCACGCCCTACCTATATATGAAAATTTCATCAAACCATTTTCCATCTGCGATATTTTTTTCGATTAATAAAAAAATCGGGTCATAATAAACATGATTTAGGAACGAGTCAATAAAGAATCGTGCATATTTTTATCTCTTTTAATAAAATTTCAGTTATGGAACATATTCTTAGATAAATACAAGCAAAATAAATGAATTTAGTAATATTGGTTGTTATTTTTTTTATTAATTTACAATAAATTTAATATCAAGAAATTAAAAGAAACTAGTTGAAATAACAATTATTTGATAATCTCCAATATCTAATAATAGACAATTGAATAAAATATACTCCATATCATGTGTTTATCATATTAAGAAATAATTTCTCTTTATTTTTGCAACTTCATCATATATACTTAAAGAAAGACAGAAATATTTTAAGCAGTAAAAGATTTTTCATACACAATACATTTTGTATCACACAAATTGTATTACTTTATTTCAACATGTCAGCATATCATACGTATTGAAGTAATTTTACCATGTTTTACACAAAATATTGTTTGTCATCCAAATTAAAATTTTGAATTTCAGAATGATCTACATAATCTTTATCCACTTACAATATTTAGCCAGCCCAGCTCAATTAGTATAACAAAAACAACTTAAGAGAAAACTTTTTTTATTATATACAACTCAAAGAACCATTTTATCGTTATTATTTGAATTATAGTTTATACCATTTAATATTTTCTGAAATGAAGTCGTACTTAACAAGTGGTTGCGACTGATCCAAAATGAATAGGTTCTATTATTTAACAGGCCGGGCTTAACTCTCACAGTAGAAGCCCATTAAGGACCCAAAACTCATCCTCATTTCCTTCCTTAGGCGCCTAACAATTAATTATTGACTTGTTGCTTGGGGGTAAATATCATTCTTTTCCTGTCTTTTGATTCTTAAATTATTTATTTAGTTGGTTTTTTTTTTTTGCTAACATACTACCTTAACATGAATTAAAATATTTTTTCTAATAATTTTTTATCCAAAATGACATTTTCTGTTCGAAACCTGAAGCTGTTTTTGTTATAATTGTTATTGCAATTGGTTTGATTGTTTTATTCATTTAAAAAATTGTTTAATTTTTTTATTTTTCAGCTTAGAATAATAATATAACAGTAATATTAAGTGAAATATTTAGCTGTTAAATTTTGATTTCAAACAAAATAATAGCTGCACATCTAAAGAAGTAACAAAATAGAAAGTATCGATATAAAACAAACTTTCAAAACTTCTTTTATATAAACTTTATATTTTATTGTATAAAGTTTGATAGTGATCATAATCGGAGAATAAAGCGAAACATTATGATTTATACAATTTGTATAATAATTAATTTTTAGTTACAATTGTAATAACATAATTTACATGTTTGTTGTGTATTAAAAATAGTTCTTTTCAATTTAGTAATATTAAATTTATTGTAAACTTATATAACAAAAGTATTACTAAATTAATTTATTTTGCTTGTTTACATTCAAAAATTTGTTGTATAACTGAAACTTTATTTAAAAAAAATATTTTTATTACAAAAAGTAAATTTTCTTTCACTTGTCTCACAAAAACCGTGGACCATCTCTTCACCATTACGCTCGGGTATCCATTAATTATTAATTATTTACATTTGCTCCATTCATCACAAAAACAAATTAATAATTAAGAGAGTGTAATTTTAAGATCTCCATTTCTCTACAGCAGTTTTATCTAATTGTGTAATCCAAACAACCCCTTATATGGAGAAATTAGTTTCTATTGATATATGTATATAATATATAATATGAGTCCGACTTAGCTAGGCCATGGAGTAAAACGCTTTATACTCCATGCCATATTTTTATTTGAAAAATCCAAACTACCGATCCGAACTGCTCAAGTTGTTCTCCCTATTAAAATGTACTTGGAGACCAAATTTTACAATTATTGGAATTTTTTTACTATTTATTAAGCCACTTTGAAAATTGCTGATCCGGATGAACAGTAGCAAAACAGTAAAAATTTCTAGACCAATGGATCAGCGATTTTCAAAGTGGCTTAATAAATAGTAAAAAAATTTCAAAAAATGTAAAATTTGGTCTCCAAGCATATTTCAATATATGGAGAACAACTTGAGCAGTTCAGATCGGTAGTTTGGATTTTCAAATTGATAATAATGAGACGTGGAACACCAAGTCGTTTAACTCCATGGCTTAGCTAAGCCCAGCTCTATATAATATGATATGATATCCCAAAAGCCACATGTCGATTTATAAGAACCACAGATAGAACAATCATGCTACCAATTATTTGTTTAGAGAAAATATAAAAAAATCATGATGTGATTAGTACGTGCACGCACGCACATATATATATTTCTTGCCTTTATAGTTTTATCACACGCGCTAAATTTTGATTTGACATTTACACTCAGAATACTTTCTTTACATGAACAAATACGTAATAAATCAAAATCAGATAAAACAATTCTTCCAAAGGAGCCCTCCCTTTTTTCTCTTTCACACTTTCGTCCTTAAGCTAGACTCTATTGGACGTCTCAGCAGTGACGAGTCTTCCTAAGTTCAGCTGCATCAACATTGGCAACATAGTTCACCGGTCGGTAGTACCCGGTTATTGGATCGGGGATCCATGACCCAGAAGATTCCTTCTTGGCATCAGACCCAGTAACCCGTTTTCCACCTGGTGATCCGGCGATCTTTTCTTCCACTTTGCGGCTTTGTCTTACTGCCTCTGTTATTGTTGTTGCTGTAGCATATACCCTCCTTCATTAATGTTTTTTTAGAAAAGGATATATATTTTCTGGTAAATGGTGCACAAATTAAAATATTTTTTATCCAAAGTAACCTGCTTTAATGCATAATTATTAAGATAAACGATTAAATGATTGCCTTTTAATTTATATTTCAACTTAATTCTTTGTAGAATATACAAATTTACCTGATATTCTAACTAGACAATTAAGGGCAATATTTTGGTTTTGGGCCCAATGGGCTTTGAACAAAAATATTATTCAAAGACGGGCATATAAACTGTTCAATCGGTATCAAAATTCATACGAACGGTTTAGATTCATAGCACTGTGGAAATTCATTAATTTCCAAATCTTCACATGAATCTTTATGCAAATTAGTTGGACGGATTCGATCCAGATTTGGATAAAAATTGTCCTTGGTCACTTGGACAAAGCCCAATCCCTTTGGTTTTAACATAAAAAGGAAACAAAAAGAAATGAACTACTAAATTTAGTTGTTACCGTTGGATTTGAAAGGAGATTCCATCAAAGAATAAGGAAGAGATTGAAGTACAATTGGAGAGAGCACGAGCCATCCGATCAAGATTGAAAGCCACAGATATTTTGTTTCTCTTATTTGGGGTGGTTTGTTATTTCTCCTTTTAAAGAAAACTAAGAGATCAAAAGAAGATATTTATAACCTGAGAGAGGTTTTGGATTAGCATGTGAGCATTCTTAAAAGAGTTGAGTTTTGCTTATTGGACATGTTCTATGATAATTAAGGGAAAACCAATAGAAGTCAAAAGCAGCTAAATTAAATACTAATTAATTATCGTTCAACTAATCAATGTTATCATAATAATCGTCGTTGTATATTTCATGTTATGTTATTTAAGTTTCAAAAAAAAAATCTTGAGAAATTATTTTTGAAATTCTAATAACACATCATATTTCAATTTTACGAGAACTACCAAATTATTCATAATTGGAGGTATGTTACAATTTCTACAAGATAAAATACTATACCGTTCTTAATTATATGCTTCACTTATTCTATATTTTTACTTATAAAACCAGCACCAACATTTTCAGAAAACTAAAAATAAAACTAGCATTGATATTGGAAAAAAGTACCTGTATATAAAAAAAAAAAACTACCCATAACAAAATTAAAGTTGATGTAATTATCTAATGAGTCGGAATCCATTAAATATATATTAACTCGATAACTATATAAATTATAATAAATAACTTTATTTTGTAAAACATACATTAATTTGATATATAATCTATAATACTCCTATATCATGCCTATGAAAATGATAAAATTTGATCTAAGATTTATTGTTCATAAAACTTAATAGATTTACACTTGTGTGTATTTAATGACAATTGATGGAATATCAAATGTTGCTCATACTGTTTAAAATTTCGCTCACAATTAAATTATAAGTTTAACAATCTATCTATAATTTTGTTGGCTTGACCTGAGAAATAATGTCAAGATTGTTTTGCTCATTTATAAGTAAAGTTGGAGACCAAGTCACCCAATTACTTAATATCCACAAAGAATTTTTTCATCTAGATTTTAGAAATGCGACTTCCAATACAGAGAGCATTGCATTTGCCACTAGACCAAAGGTTGATTCTCATTTTGCTCATTTATTATCAATGAATTCCAAATATATATGTTATTTAATTGTTTGTTAGATCATTTATATCTCTACAATTGTAAAAGAAAATCTTTGTTTTTTTTTTGCTTCAACAGTTTTGTTAGATCAAAATAATATTAATGATGAAAAATCATAGCAAATTTGAACTTGTGAGACTCATTCAATATATCACCGAATAAACGTGATTTATAAATTAACAATATTCATATCCATAATATAAATATTGCAAAATAATTTTTAATTAGGATGTCCTATTTAGGAGCAACATTTAAAACTTTGGTTCACATTAAATGAGTGAAGCACGTTCAAGCAAATGGTTGATTGCAACAAATTATATTTAGTCCTTTTGATCCATCCGTTTATTTGTGGCAGGGGTGCTGCCGAGTAGGATGCCAGGTGCATCAGGACAGCTCCATTTTCTCATTTTATATAGGTGGCGCCATCTGGATCTTTCATTTTTTTCTTTTAATTTGGATTCTTTCACATCAACCCCTATAAAATGTTTAATTAATTGTTTGTCCTATATTTTTCCCAAAGAAAAATTAGTCATGGTCGCGGAGTAAATATACTTTTGATAGGAATTGCTTCTTTTTATTTTGCAATAATAATATTTTCTCTTTAATTTGTTATCAAAGTCTTTAAAGTTGACTTTTTATTTGGAAAGTTTACATATAAGCAATCTTCACAATTAAAATCAGAATAATTAAAGACATAAAAAGATCAATAAAAATATATTTTGCATTAGATCTTTGAAATAAAAAAATTACATTTTTTTAGAATTATATAAATTGCAAGCAATCAACCATAATTATTCGGTTTTAAAAGTATCTAAAGTAATTTGTGATAATTGAATAACAAAGGGCCTTTTTAATAAAAGGGTCATTTCTTTAGCCGACCTGCCGATCATCTCAACCAGTATCGCTGTTATTTAAAATGCATTATCTGTTCCCTCTGCTTATTTTATTTTTAAGCACAACTTGATGAATTTATTTTTCATTAATTTTTTACTGAATAAATTTGAAAATTTGCAAAGTTTACATATAAATTCATCGCTTGTGAAGTAGATTGATTTCAACAGTTTGAATTCATCAATTAAAGTATGTCCAATATATTTTGGAAGCTTTAGTATACCATGTCGTTAATTATAAGTAATACGCTAGGAAAACTCGCTATGGATATGTTGTTGATTTGAACTGTTCAACATGATTTCAATATAAATATACTCGAAGCTCAAATTTTATATTCTCTCATAATTTTTTTATTATTTCTAATATTTGAAAAGAACTTAACTTAAAAGATTCTGAACCATTCAAAATTAGTAATTGTCTTATTAAAAAAAAACAAATTTACAGGCACATGATTTATTTTTATTTTGATAAAATGGTAGCTAAGTGTGAAGTAACTAATTAGTTGCGATCTACAAAATGTACACATCGTGGAAATATGAGATTTTAGAGATTGTTTTCTGAATTTAATGTTATTATTTTAACTAATATTTTTAACATCATCCTCAGATATTAAATTATGATTAAAACTTCCTCATATTTCTAATATTCTTTTTTCTTTTCTGTGCTAATATAAAAATGAGTTAAATTTATGTAGGCCTTCCAATTTTAACAAATTTATTTGAAAATTAATTAATACTACATAAATAAGAATCAACTGTTGGTCTAGTTACAAAATGCAACATTCTCCGTGTGCATAAGAGGCCGCGTGTTCGAAATCCGGATGACAGGTCCTTTATGAATAATTAAATGGAAGTTGATATGCTAGATCTCCATCTTTCTATTTCAAAAAAATAAAATAAAATTAATACTACATAATTAAAATAGATAAGATGTGATCATTCGTAAAACTGTGTACTTTGATATACCATGCCTTGTTAGGTACTTTAATTTGTTAGGTTCATCAATACTTTACAATGGGTCCCGTCAATCTATTTTAATAAATATCTCATAAAAAAATAAATGGTTAAATGGAATAAATATAGAATATTTAATTTTGTTGGGAAAAAGGTTATACTGAAAAACATTGGCAAATTTACAAGTATTAATGGTTATTCTAGTAATTAATTTTTTTTCTGATAAATTGTCAATGAACAATCGATCAATATTTGTTATTTTTTATTTTCTGGTTTTCTCATAACCTAAGCGTTCTGTGAGATATAGGGATGTCAAAATTTTCAAACCTATAAACATTTTTATAAAGAAAAACTAAAAGGTCAAGTCTTCAATTATATATTAATATCAGAAGAGATTTTTATCTTGTTTCAAACGTGTTACCTCTCGCAAAGAAACAAAAGACTCTTTATCCGCATCACTGATGTCTCTATAACAGTCGTCGTAGGAGTTTTTTGTATGGAAATTAATTTGATGTTATTCCGATCTCAACTGTTCAAAAATTTCCATGCTCAAATCTCAATGAAGAAGTTTCATGCACGAATCTCAACTAAGATTAACGGTTGAAATCACAATAGCAGGTTCCTGTTATTCCTTTGGAATAACAGCAGATTTATTTCCATTTTGTGCTGGTCTTTTGTCCCCATTATGTGGAAGGTCGGGAATAGATCCTAAAGCCGTTGGGAGCCCTTTCGGATCCTTCCGTTTGGGATAAAGCAAAGGCTGACAGATTCTGAGATGACAACTCTCAGAAGACTAGGCTAACTTTTGCACTTGATAAGTTTTTTAGTGACTAATCTCAGGGATGGGTTAAAGTAATGTATTTTAGTGCTAAAGTAATTGCAAATTGCTTTTTTCTCTAATGGTTCTCGGGTACATATCAGATTTCTGTGTTCATATATACCTGAACCTGATACTGGTACACAGTACACAACTACACATACGTACCACTCACATTTGATATAAATTGATCAGCTTTAATGTACTCTTTCAAGCATGGTTTGGAAAATCGGCCGTTTCCGAGTTGACTCGGTTGTGCGAGTTATGTGCAGAAAAAAGATAAAATCGACGATGAATTGAAACAACTGGCCAAATTTCCTCAATTTCTCTTGTGTTTAAAGCCAAATTAAACTGTTTTGATAGTTAAATCGAACCAATTTGTATTTTTCCATGGATGTCAAAGAGAATTGGGGAAAATAGATGCGACTCGGAGAAGAGAAGAAGTTTAAAGGATTATAAAATTTTAGATAGACTGGGTGTACGTGAGGTGTGTACTATTATATTTGACAATATAATTGTTTCACAGTAAACCATGTTCATACAAACTATTATATAGATAAGTGATCCGAAACGGATTGTTTTAAATTTGTAATGTTTCACGGTGTACTGTGTACAGCTGTTGACACTCGACTGGTTTTTTTTTAAATTTTTTTAATTTGACTAAAGTAAAGAATGGGATAAAAGTAGAAATTAAAAAAAAGGAGTATTTCTCTTGTAAATATTAGTTAGTTTATTATTATTATTTTATTTTTAAATTATATAAGTTTTATTTCTTTAAGTAATTTTAGCACAAATTTGATCGTTATCATATTAATGTTTTTATTATTTGAATCAGTACAGCAATATTCTCTTTTATATTTTAATACAGAGAATAACAAGATGATCCAGCCAGGTTGTCGAAGTTTTTGACAGTAAAAAAAATATATTTTATGGTTATAATACCTGTATTAACGTATATTAGTAGATTATTTGAGTGTAATATTTTATCTTAACATAATTTTGTTGACAAATTATTTTGTATCAATTTTTTCTATTTTTTTAGTACAAATTAAGATTCTGCTAAAAAATCCGAGTTTCCAATCCAATTCGGCCGATTTTGATTTATCCGATTCCGACCGATTTATCCAATTCTGATTCCGATTTTCAGAACTATGCTTTCAAGCTTGAGCAGAAGTTTTTGTATAAAAACTCAACTTACAATCTTAAACCATTTTCTTTATCTCAAACGATAAATAAAATTGCACTAATTAAATTAAAAATGCAAAGCACACAGACAAGAAACTTAAAAGAAAACAACGAAAAATATGAAATTGAACGCTTGGAGTAAAATATGCATTGACTAGAGTCCATGGCTCTATGGTATAATAACTGAAGGAACATGTTTGCATAAGTTGCGGATCTCATTTGCCTTGGCAGCACTGTCAGCGTCATCGTCCGACTTATACCAGTACACCAATTTTTGAAGGTTGGTTAGGTGTCGTAGTCCCTGAGGAACACGCAAATGTGGAGTATCCCTAATTGAGAGTTTTCTAAGAATGGGCATGGCCCCCTCCTCTATCTCCAAATCCTTTAGATAGGAATTTTTCATAATAATCAGAACTTCTAATTGGCTGAAGCCTTTTGCCGAACAACACATTTTTTCATTAGTGTCTACAATTAGCACGAGCTCCTTCAGGCACTGTAGTTTCTCCAGTGCCGACATTATGTCTTGCCGGAATTTGAACCCAACAAATTTAAGATAAGTCAGATGAGGAGGCATATCAATGGGCATTTCAATCCACTCTTCGGATAGAGAAAATAACTTGAGAGATTGTAGATTCAGATAAAATGGGAAGTCTCTCATATCTAATTTTCCATTAAAAGGTAAACATGATTTAGTAAAGCAGTAGAGAGAGATCAGGTGATTTAACCTGCTTAGGAAAGCGCCAGCTACCTCCCATGAAGACGAATAGTGATTTAAATGTAATGTACGTAAATTAGGTAGATGAGGTAACTCTGTTTCCCATGATTGGTCGCTACCCACCAAATAAAGTGTTTGTAAATTTGGTAGTTCTGCTGACGATGGCAGTTCGACCGGAAATCCAGTGACATGCCTCAGTGCTTTATGGCCTGATAACCGCAGTTGATGATTTTGGCCACCACTGTTAGAAACAGTTTGTAAAAACTTCATGTTGCCTATCACTTCCCCCAAGGATCTATTATCACGTACAACAGAGTGCTTACCACTTAGGTATCTTAACTGAGTCAATCCTTCAAACATTCCCAATTTAATTTCGGTATCATTGTCTATGCTTACCACTTTGAGCAGCTTTTGCTTAGAACAATTCGGCATGTCTTTATCATGAAAGCACAACAGAGTGCGGAGGTTTTGGCTCATCACGAGTTCATCACAATCTGAATGGTGAACTGCCACACGACGCGCCATACACAAGTTATGCTGATCATCTGGATGTGAATACACTATGAGAAAGTTGTCCTCCTTGGCTTTCTGGAGAGCGAGATCCCGTAGAAGATCGTGTATGCGGCAAAATTGGATAGAACCATCCTTAGATCTAGATGTTACTTGAACCAAGCTCCTGTTATACAACAAAACAAATTGTTTTGAGAAGATAAGCACATTCGATTTGTAGAGCTCATAAATGTCATAACTAAATAATTGAGGCTCACATTTTTCTAAGGTGAGCACTAAAAGAAAATACTAATTATATATTATAATATTAACGTTCATATATTCAGGACAGTAAATTTTTCACAAAGGAAAATAATTAGCTTCAAATCAATTGAGTTGGATGGATCTATACATAACTAGTTTCTGCTGATTGCATTGTGCTTTTTTTTCGTAATAAATGAAGTAATACCTCTGCACAAGGTCCTCCAAAAAACTCTCCGCCGTTTCTTCCAATATTCTTTTATCTTCTTTTGGTATGAAGCCCTCCGCAACCCACATTCGAAGTAGCATTTTGGCATCGATCTTATAATCTTCGGGAAATGCAGCAAAGTACATGAAACAGGATTTAAGAGCAAATGGTAGGTCCTCATAACTAGTACCTATAATTTTCTCTCCATCGGCAAACCAACTCATTGTTTGTAACACCTTACTCCAAGTAGCATAGTTGAGTGGCTTCGTTGCTAATAGGCCTCCTAAAAGCACTAATGCGATAGGTAGCCCATCACATTTATGGACAAATTGATCTATGATATTAGAAAGATTGTAATTATCAATTTTAGTTCGATCCTGATTAGGAAGAGCCTTTTTCAACAAAAGCTCTAAGCTTAACTCCTTTGTTAATAACCCAAGTTCATATGGATCACACGTGGGATCCGCATGCTTAGCAACATTAAAGTACCTTGTCGATAGAAGTACTCTACTTCCATTATTTTCATCTGGGAGTGCTTGTTCAATTTGAGTCCATAGATCGTTTGTCCAAACGTCATCAAGGACTATGAGGTATTTTTTGCCTCTAAGAGACTCACGAAGCTTGCTTAGAGAACCATTTGTATTTGATTGCTCGAGTTGTTCCCCTATCTTTCTCAAAATATCAATTAATTCAAACTTTTGAGAAATATCTATCCATATGCGAAGTTCAAATTGCGTCTTGACATCATCTCTGTGAAAAATAAAAGATGTATTAAATTCTAGTATAAAATAAATAAATATGATAAACTGATTAACCAAGAATAAATAAAATATACAAATGTAAACTGATGACCAATTCCGATATTTTTTAGGTACCATTTAAATATTTGAAAATTCTAATTCAAAACATACCATTTACATTTCTCTAACCTGTGCATGATTCATTAGTCATGCACACCCTGAAGCTGTGTATGACTTTATCATTGATTTTAATTAACTGAATGACTAGCTTTTTTAGTGGGTCCCACCAAAACGACGAGTCCATATAGTAAATATTGAAATCAATGGTAAGGTCAAACCATAAAAACAAATAACGTGGGTCCCACCAAAATATATATATATATATATATATATATATATATAGAGAGTGACTAAGGTCAAAGTGGTAGTTCCTAGCTCCCGGTGCTACCAAGTCGTTTTCGGATTTCCAAAGTCCAAACGGCCGATCCGAACCGTTCAAGTTGTTCTCCATATTGAAATCTGCTTGGAGACCAAATTTTACATTTTTTGGAATTTTTTTACTATTTATTAAGCCACTTTGAAAATTGCTGATCACATGGTCCAGTAAAAACAGTGCAACCAAATTCTGGACCATGTGATCAGCAATTTTCAAAGTGGCTTAATAAATAGTAAAAAAATTCCAAAAAATGTAAAATTTAATCTCCAAGCAGATTTCAATATGGAGAACAACTTGAACGGTTCAGATCGGCCATTTGGACTTTGGAAATCCGAAAACGACTTGGTAGCACCGGAGGCTAGGAACTACCACTTTGACCTTAGTCACTCTCTATATATATATATTTATATATATATATATATAATATTGAAATGCTGCATGAAACAATTCAATCAATTAGAGTTGGCAAAAAAACAAATAACGTGGGTCCCTGCGCACATGGAAATCGATGAAAATGTTATACGCAGCTTACGAGGTGCACATGATTTTCCGATTTTTTTATTAATAGAAAAATAAAAAAATTATATAGAGAATAATGAAATTTTTTGAGAAAATTCGAAATACAAGAAGAACGTTATGGTTTATAAACTATAATGTCGGGTCAAATTTCCATTTTACCCCAGCTTTGTAAAAAAATTAAAAAAATAAATTACTACGGTAGACACGTTATGGACCATAACATCTCTACTGCAGCAATTTTTTTTCATTTTCATATATGTTAAAAATAAATTCCGTTTGAATTTATTCATTTGAATTCTGAAATAAAAATTGAAATAAAATGAGATTGAAATTGTTCAAATTTGAATGTTTGGCTTTCAAATATATTCAAATGAGATTGAAATTAAAAAGTAAATTTATAGATTAGTTATTCGCACTAGTACAAAAAACCTATATACAGACTGTTATAGAGGTGTCAGTAATGGCGCTGTAAGTATAGGTATACCTTTACTGACAGGTAAAAAACAATCAGTAAATATTTTTTTCATTATGCACAAAACAACTATTAATTACAAATTGTTCAAATTTTATGTTATGGTAAATATTTTTTATAAACACTATATATAAACCATGAGTAGAACTAGGGTGCTCCTAAGCTCACCAAGCTCTTCGTGAGCGCGACTCTAAAACCTATCGAATCGACTTCAAATGACATTTTCAAACCGTTAGATGTTCAATCTATATTAAAATGTGCTTGGAGACCAAATTTTACATTTTTTGGAATTTTTTTACTATTTATTAAGATGGTTTGAAAATCGCTGTTTTCCAATGGTGCAGAATTTTAATAAAAACAGCGATTTTCAAACCATCTTAATAAATAGTAAAAAAATTTCAAAAAATGTAAAATTTGGTCTCCAAGCACATTTTAATATAGATTGAACATCTAACGGTTTGAAATGTCGTTTGAAGTCGATTCGATAGGTTTTAGAGTCGCGCTCACGGAAGGACTTGGTGAGCTTAGGAGCACCCTAGTTCTACTCATAAACCATATATATAATACTCATAATGTTGGATTTGTTTTTAACATATATGAAAATGATACCCCCCAAAACAAAAAATTAATTGCTAACATGCAGTACGGACATTATGGACCATAACATCTGTATTGTAGCAATTTTTTTCTTTTTTAACGGAGCTGGAGGCACAGTGGGAATTTGACCGGACATTATGGTTTATAACATCTGGTAGACGTTATAAATCATAATGTTCTTCTTAAATTTCGAATTTATGTGAAATTGTTCTCTATTGTCGGTACTTTTTATTTTTCTATAAATAAAAAAATCAGCATGATTTCAAACCGTTTGGGTAATATAATTTGAATTTTAAAGAAATCCACGATAAGATCAGAATTTTCAAATATTAAGATGGTAACTATAAAAATTTGTGTGAGGAATCTGAAGGGCTATATTTTGGGGATTAGTCCGGAGACATCTATGCAGATGTGAAACTGCAACTAGGGTTCGGAAGAAGGTCCAATGTACAGTTTATATATATATAGAGAGAGAGAGAGAGAGAGAGAGAGAGAGTGAGAGTGTGTGGTTAAGATCGAATTAGTAGTTTCTGAGTCTTGGTGCTACCAATTTGTTTTTGCGGTTTTTAAAGTTCAAAAGTTAATTTGAAGTGCTAAACATGTTCTTCATATTAAAATGTTCTTGATGATCAAATTTTATATTTTTGGAAAAAAAAATAACTATTTTTTTTGGGAAAATTATTAGCTAAATTTTGACAAACGAACAATATTCATGAATAAAGTGTTTCAAAACAAAACTTTATTTATGAATATTGTTGGTTTGTCAAAAATTAGCTAAGCTTTTTTAATAATTAGTGAGATATTATTAGCATTTAATTGTTTGTTGTAAAATATGAGGATCTAAAGAGTTAGATCAGATTTGCTAAGGCGATATTATCAACCTTACGAATGAAACATCTTATCAGAGTTATCAGTGTTGCAAATAACAGTATACGGTCGTCGGACAAATAGAGTATTGCCAAGCGATTAATCGAAAAAAATTGAAAATAATTGGCTGATTATTCGGAAAAATCCGTAATAGTTTGATCACCTCTAACAACTAATGGCCAATTAATTAATCTAAACAGACGTGTTTTACAACACCGCTTCTTATAATACATACTTTTTTAATAATCATATATATGGACTTGATTTACTAAAGAAATTTAAGATTTGACATACAAAACTAATTACTAGAGGCAGTTACATGTCTCGTAAATCATCGAATCACAGTACAATTTGTTTGATAAATGTCGTTAATTGGGTTTGACAATTTGGCAAATCAATTTATGTTTTCCTTCAATTTATAATAAAATAAATTCATAATTTCTTTAAAGCTTGACGTTCAAATCATCACTGGTCAAGTTAGAACCAAATTGAACCAACTCTATTGTTGCAAAATAAGGTTTGTTCATCCGTCGCAAAATTGTATGTGATGAAATTTGATGGAGTTGGGAACCACTATTTTATTTGGGGGATCCCATACTCATAGGTATGCATGGGAATAATTATTGGAATATACTAATGAGTGTTCAGTTGTACAGTGGGAATAGTTCCAGAAAATCTTGATTTAAAAAAAATATATTTCTATTTAAATTTTTCAATCAAATAATATTTTATAAGTGACAAATAATCAAATAGTATTTTATTTGCAATAATAATATCTATATATTCTTAATGGAATCATTTAGTTAAAGCTAGTGACAAATACTTATAACAACATATTTTTTAACAATAATATTTTTCTAAAGTTTCTCAATTAAATAATAATTCTTAATCAGTTTCCATTCTATTAGAATGATTCTAAGGTGTTGTTAACACTTCTTTTAAATCCATTTGATGAAAAAGAAAGTCACAAATAATATAATTTTGTTAACTTCTATAACATTATATAAGTTGGATGCTAATGAATTCCGGATCGGACCTAAGGTTAGCCCCACAGAGAAAAAGAAAAAAAAAACTAGGTACATTTATATATGATTTTGAGAGTAAACTACTGTATTTATTTGTTTGCTATTCTTTGTCAAGAGGGGCCCAGTTCATTTATTGACCAATAGAGAGGTGAGAGGGCATTCCATCGATTTTAGGAACAAATTAATTCAGTCTGACTTCACAATTTTTTTCCCAACAAATTACATTGTTTTGTGAACTGTTACACAAAATAGTTGGAAAAATATTGAAAACAAAAATGATCACCGAACGGGTTTTGGAAATTGTTTGGCATATCTCACCCATTCCCACTTGGGGGTGTCAATGGGTACGGTACGGGTCGGGTGAAGGCATATTTCATACCCTAACCATATCCTATCCATACCCATTAAAAATTTATCTTACCCTATCCTACTCTTACCCGTTAATATTATCGGGTAACGAAACGGTAACGGATGAATAATGGATATTACTAATATAATAATTAGTTTTATTATATTTTACAAATTAAATATAAAAAACTCATCATTTCACACATATGTAATTATATATCTAATTAAAAATAAAAATGAATATGCAATCAATTCCAATTAAATTTTTTTTATAAATGAAGAAAATTTAAAAACACACACATATTTAGGTGGGTTGAAAATTGAATTGAATATATATTTAGATTTTATAATTATCCTATAGAGTAACGGGTACAAAATAGTAATTATCCATACCCTTACCCATTTAGTTAACGAAAAAAAATTCTTATCCATACCCATACCCAATAAGTTAACGAAAAAAAAACCTTACCCATACCCACCTTATCGAATACGATACGGGTCGGGTAAACGGCTAAAAGGTACCATTGACACCCCTATTCCCACTGAACCTTTGATGTCCGAACAGGCCCTAAGAGTTCAACCAACTTGAATCAAACAATGGATTTTTAAAACTTCAACTATGCCATAATTAAAATATATACATGTGTTATACATACCTGTTGTATACTTTCTGCGCAAGAGTCGTCTTTCCAAGTCCACCAATGCCCCAAATCGAAACCACAGAACGTCTCTTAACGGTCTCATCGAGCAACTCGTTGACAATATGGTCTTGGTCCTTCTTGAAACCGACAACATTGGGATCAATGTCCGGTATCACGGGAGGCCTAACAGGCAGCGTTATTACTCTAGTGCCCTCACCCAGATTATTGATTCCAAAGGTTTCTCTGCTCGCCTTGATCTCTTCCAACCTTATCTGGATCTTATTTATCTCATCGACAAGTTTGTGTACAGCCCGGAGTTTTTTAGTTTTCTTCATCAATCTTTTCAAGGCCTTCATTATGCCGGTGGATTTTGGTGGGACCTTGTTAGAAATATTAAAGAGACAAAATTAAGCGGGAACTTTACAAATAACACTTTTTTTTCTTTTAATGACTTGTATATTTAATAGCTTGTTATAGGTACTGGACCGTTGGTGTATTGTACTAGGCCAACTGGCCATCATTTCAACTACAACGGCTCTTAATTAAGCCTTAGATAGGTATAAAAGCAATTGTTTTTTTTGAGGAAAAATAAGGATCAAAGTCCTTATTTGAATTTATTAATTTGTTGAAAAAGTTTGAAGGCTTCCTTATAGAAACCTTTTACAAGAAAGTTACAAAATTGTTCAATGTACATTGAACATTAATAAAAAAAAGAAAGAAGAAACTGTTGAAAAAAACTTTTGTTAAAGAATAAAACTCATCTAAATAAAAGCAATTGTAAGAAATATGATAATCCAATGAATAAATAAACAAAATTCAGTTTATATGAAAGTTTCAGACCTCCAAGAGAAAGGTATCAATGACATCTTCTATCATGTGGGCAACATCTCTAACTTCCTTGACCCAATGTTTTTGTCCCTCATCTGTGATTTTCTTCTTGTCAGCATCTTTGAGAAAAGCCTGAATTCTTTCGAGATCACGCCTCACTTTCTCCACTTGCTCATCGACACCGTGTATGAGTAAAGCCTCCTTAACTGCACCATCAACGAGCTTTTCCAGCACAAAATTTACAATAGTCTCAGCCATCCCTTTTCTGTATTCTTTGTGGCAGCTGATACTAGCTTGAGACAACAAAAAATGTTGGTGTATTAGTTGAAGATAGGCAGGACAAGAGGATAGGATCTGGAATTTAAATACCTCCACTGGCCGCTGGTTGATGCATTATTTCAAAGGTTAATTAATTAATTAATTGATATTGGTGGTTGATGCGCACAATATTCTAAATAATTAACAGCTGGTGGTTTTATTAATTTAATGATTGTTTTATATTTCTTTGACTTCAATGCACCTTATTAAATACGTATATCTCTGCGCATTTGAAGCAAGAGAACTGATTCAAAGCATGCCTCCCTAATGGGACAAATTAATTTCCAGTCGGTGTGAAGAAGACATTAGAAAAGCCTGGTCTGGGTGAGTGAAGCCATGAATTGTTTCTAATTTATTGTTCTCCAATCGATATGTGAACGTGATGGCATGTGCAGCAATTAAATTATTGTTTATATTCCCTTTTTCCGATAGATTCCTTTTCATTTGGATAATAAAAGATGTTCAGATCTCAATATATTTGTGTTTCCTTACAAACGTAAACTTCTTTTATTTATTATTTTATTTTTATATGTCGGCCAACACACTTCACACTCATATTCTGCGATTTCAAAGTTCAAAACGTCGATTCAAACTGTTCAAGTTGATCTCCATATTGAATTATGCTTGGAGACCATATTTACATATTTTGGAAACTTTTTAATATTTCTTTAGAATTTTTAAAATCGTTGTTTTCGATGGTCCAGAATTTTCTAAAAAACAATAATTTTCAAAAATTCTAAATATATAGTAAAAAATTTCAAAAATGTAAAATTTTGTCTGCAATTAGTGGAGAGCCCAACTCTCTCTCTCTCTCTATATATATATGAGGAAAATTTTGTTTTCGATTTTTTGGACTTCAAAAACAAAAATATCAATGTGAAATAAAATGTCATTTACTTCAAGAAGTACAGAGCCCAACTCTCTCTCTCTCTATAAATATATGGAGAGAGAAATTAGCTAATATCAAAACGTTTGTTCAAGTGCGGTGATGCAACCAATTAGTTTTTCAATTTTCAAAGTCCAAATTGTTGATCTAAACTATTAGATGTGATCTCTATATTAGTATGTGCTTGGAGACCAAATTTTACATTTTTTGAAATTTTTTTACTATATATTTATAATTTTTTTAAATTACTGGTTTTTAGAAAATCGCTGTGTTTGGAACTTTTTTTTGCTTGATTTTTCGGATTTTGAGGCTCGTGCATCTCTTTCCGCTTGCAGTATTGTGTAAATTTGTCTGATTTTGGTTATTGTTAACTTGATAAGAACATTAAATTCTTTTATAATTGTGAAATTTTGTGCCTTTACTCATGTACTGTATCTATCTTCCTATGCATTATTTTTAGGCTACAACATGAACTACTAAAGGTGTTTGACCAGTGAAACTGGACATCTCCATTTTGCATCGATCTGATCACTAGTGTGAAAAATATAGTTCCAACTTCCAAGAAATAAATTGAAAATGAAAATTATAGTGTCACAAGGGGAGCAAGACCTGTGCTTATTCATGTCATAGAACTAGACACCCTCATTTCATCAAGCACAAGTTATCATATTTCTTGTTAATTCAAGTAGAAATTAAAACCTACAGGTTTCAAATAAAAAAAGAAAAGAAAAGTATAAATGAAAATGACAGAAATATACCTCAACATTAAATATTATAACAAATTGTATTAAAATATACTTAATTGAATAATTTTAGGAATGTAACAATATCAAAACTTGTTTTACCTCAACATTCTGTTTTACTTCATTTAGATAGGTCATGTATACAAATTGGTGCAATCTGGTAAATAATATCAATCAAATATATTGTACTCTGCTAATTATTTATAGGTTAAAGAATACATCCACTGGCATAGTTCACTTCTGACATGGATAGCCACAATTATCAAATAACTGGATGTAAAATTAATGTAATATATCCTGTTGTATATATAATTAATCATATCAGCAGGATTTAATGCAAAATTAAGATGTTAGAATGGTACTTACACCAAGGAAATAAACATCTCTTGCAAGAATAGTATATGAAGTCCAGATACCACCATTCAAGAAGAGCAATAAATAGAAAAAGAAGGGCATGGACTTCACACTGTTTGTATTTATCATTATTCTCTTCACATTTAATTAAATGTTAGATAAATTCCCAAAATTACTAAATAATAGCAAATGATACTTGGATGAATCCAATATTTATTGAAATTTTCTCAATATTTCTTGAATTATTTTTCAGGAAGATTAAATTATTCAAAAATAATAATATATTGCACAAATATTAGAAAAACTGAAAAGACCTTAGTTGATACTGTATTTATTCTTTGTCAGTTTTTGTTCATTACAATCTCTTACAGGGGCGCAAACCTTATTATAATATATAGATAATATATTGCAACAATTATTTGTGATATACTCTCTGACTGAATTGATAAAACAGAACTACCACAATAAAATAAATAAATTTAATTTATTTTCCTATTTCTTCAATAATTTAATCTTATAATTGAACTTTGGGCCAATTGATAAAATCGAGATTTTATTATTAATAGATGACTTCGGGCCATTCCGTTATTCATTTGGCTTCGGGCCATTTTATTAACAATTTCTAAAATGATGGCTTCAGACCATTTAATTAATATAATATATACTCAGATGGCTTCGGGCCATTTCATTAACATAATTTGTGTTTAACGCAAAATAATGTAAATAGATAACATCATATAAAATCGAATATTATTATAATATATATATATATATATATATAAATAATAAAATGTAACATAATTAGCTTACTTAAAAAATTACCTCGATTCTTCAACTAGTAGAGCGTTCATGTTGATAACGTGTTATAAAATAAAGATAAACAAACAATAAACAAGATAGAGAGAACACATAAAAGATAAAAAAAAATTTATTCATATATTTCTCATGTGTCTTACATATATAAAATACAATATTACAAAATCTCTATTTATAGGCTACAAATTGTAAATGAAAAACCATCTAAATTAATCCAATAATAAATGAGGAAATGAATTCCAATAGTAGTGGAGAACGAATTAAAGTGATTAATGTTGAGAGTTACAAAATATAAGAGTTAGCAAACAGATGATCATTCACATAACAGTTTTATTAATTTAATGGTTATTAAAAAGGTATATCTCTGCGCATTTGAAGGAAGAGAACTGATTCAAAGCATGCCTCCCTAATGGGACAAATTAATTTCCAGTCGGTGTGAAGAAGATAGAGTGGGAAAAATGGCACGACGGAGCCGGCTCCATCACGGAACGGCACAGCACTCGTGTCAATTACGTGCCGTGACTCGCGTGTCCCCGTGCCGTGCTCATTTTTTGAAACTTTGGCACAACACGACACGTAGTCACGCGAGTCACGTGTAATTAGGACAATTAGATATTGATTTAATGGTGAATCTTGAATAAACTAACCTAAATTATGATTAAATGGTCATGCGAGTCACATATGGTGACAGCACGTTAGGCATGGCGTGACTCATGTGGCGTGACTATTCGCGTGCCGTGACTACCCTTGACATTTTAGTTACGACACGTGAAAAATTAATTTGATCACAGCACAGCACGACACGAGATCAAAATTACAGCGTGTTAGTCACGACACGGTACGTTTTTTTCACTCTAGAAGAAGACATCAGAAAAGGCTGGTCTGGGTGAGTGAAGCCATAAATTGTTTCTATTTATTATTCTCCAATCAATATGTGAACGTGATGGCATGTGCAGCAATTAAATTATTGTTTATTTTGCCTTTTTCCGATAGATTCCTTTTAATTTGGATAATAAAATATGTTCAGATCTCCATATATTTGTCTTTCGTTACAAACGTAAACCTCTTTTATATATTATTTTATTTTTATATGTCGGCCAACATACTTCACACTCATATTCTGTGATTCTCATATTTTTACAAACGGTTCAAGTTGATCTCCAAATTGAATTATGTTTGAAGACCAAATTTTGCATATTTTGAAAACTTTTTAATATTTTTTAGAATTTTTACAATTGTTGTTTTCGATAGTCCAGAATTTTCTAAAAAACAACAATTTTCAAAAATTCTAAATATATAGTAAAAAAGTTTCATAAAATGTAAAATTTTGTCTCCAAGCAGTGGAGAGCCCAACTCTCTCTCTCTCTCTATATATATGAGGAAAATTTTGTTTTCGATTTTTTAGACTTAAAAAACAAAAATATGAGTGTGAAATAAAATATGTCATTTACTTCAAAAAGTACAGAGCCCAACTCTCTTTCTATATATATATGGAGAGAGAGAAATTGGCTAATATCAAAACGTTTGTTCTAGTGCTGTGATGCAACCAATTGATTTTTCAATTTTCAAAGTCTAAACTGTCGATCTAAACATTAGATGTGATCTCTATATTAATATGTGCTTGGAGACCAAATTTTACATTTTTTGAAATTTTTTTACTATATATTTATAATTTTTTAAATTACTGATTTTTAGAAAATCGCTGTGTTTGGAACTTTTTTTTGCTTTTTTCGGATTTTGAGGCTCGTGCATCTCTTTCCGCTTGCAGTATTGTGTAAATTTGTCTGATTTTGGTTGTTGTTAACTTGATAAGAACATTAATTTCTTTTATAATTGTGAAATTTTGTGCCTTTACTCATGTACTGTATCTGTCTTCCTATGTATTATTTTTGGAATCAGAGTAGGTCCGATGCCCATCGGACCTACCTTGGTTCGATGGGTGTGATGACCATTCGATCTGCATCAAGATTCGTGTGCTCTGCATCAAAATCCGTACAAGTCTGTATCAATTTCCGTGTGCATAGATCTTGATGTTAATCGTACGATCCTAGAGCTAAATGAACCTAAATGTAGATCCGATGCCCATCGAACCTACTCCTATCTCGTTAGTTTTAGGCTACAACATCAACTACCAAAGGTGTTTGACCAGTCAAACTGGACGTCTCCCTTTTGCATCGATCTGATCACTAGTGTGAAAAATATAGTTCCAACTTAAAAGAAATAAATTGAAAATGAAAATTATAGTGTCAGAAGGGGAGCAAGACTTGTGCTTATTCATGTCATAGTATTAGACACCGTCATTTCATCAAGTGATTTTCTATCTATCTTTAAAAATAATAAGAAATTTTAAAAAATATAAAATTTGATCTGCAAGTACATATTTATATAGGGATGATGTTGAACTATTCGGATCGACCGTAAGAATTTTGAAAACGAAAATATTGATCCGTATTTCGACCAACCCGTTAATCGTTATATGCATAGTAACATAGACTCACTCATTTCTTTTATAATTGTGAAATTTGTACCTTTACTCATGTACTGTATCTATCTTCCTATGCATTATTTTTAGGCTACAACATCAACTACCAGAAGTGTTTGACCAGTCCAACTGGATATCTCCATTTTGCATCGATCTGATCACTAGTGTCAAAAATATAGTTCCAACTTCCAAGAAACAAATTGAAAATGAAAATCATAGTGTCACAAGGGGAGCAAGACTTGTGCTTATTCATGTCATAGAACTAGACACCCTCATTTCATCAAGCACAAGGTATCATATTTCTTGTTAATTCAAGTAGAAATGAAAACCTACAGGTTTCAAATAAAATAAAATAAAAATGTAGAATGAAAATGACAAAAATATACCTCAACATTAAATATTATAACAAATTGTATTAAAATATACTTAATTGAATAATTTTAGGAATGTAACAATATCAAAACTTGTTTTACCTCAACATTCTGTTTTACTTCATTTAGATAGGTCATGTATACAAATTGGTGCAATCTGGTAAATAATATCAATCAAATATATTGTACTCTGCTAATTATTTATAGGTTAAAGAATACATCCACTGGCATAGTTCACTTCTGACATGGATAGCCACAATTATCAAATAACTGGATGTAAAATTAATGTAATATATCCTGTTGTATATATAGTTTAATCATATCAGCAGGATTTAATGCAAAATTAAGATGTTATATATAATGCTACTTGCACCAAGGAAATAAACATCTCTTGCAAGAATAGTATATGAAGTCTAGATGCCACCATTCAAGAAGAGAAATAAAAAGAGAAAGAAGGGCATGAACTTCATACTGTTTGTATTTATCATTGTTCTCTTCAGATTTAATCAAATGTTAGATAAATTCCCAAAATTACTAAATAATAGCATATGATACTTGGATGAATCCAACCGTGTTGGCTGATTCTCTATATGTTATAATTCTGCAATATTCTTTCTAATATCTTCGAACTCACCTTAGAACGAAAGAATGTCATATTGCAAAAAAGAAAAAAACTTACATAATTGAAAGAAAAAGAAAATACCATAATGAAGTAGACCCACAATTTTAGGTTCAACAACAGCTGAGCTTAGTATAAAATAGCGCCTAACAATGTCATAAAAAGAGCAGCTCTTCCAATTAATCAACAAAAAGGGTCCCTAAATACATAAAAGAAACATGATATACTATAGTTTTTAGATCTATCTCTTCGCTTTACAATGCCATGTTTCTTTATGAGGATCTAATCTCCTTGTAAAACCATGTTGACATATTATCTTTTATCTTACAATTCGCAATACTCTTTCTAATATCTTTCAACTCAGCTCAGAACAAGAGAATGTTTACTGCACAAAAGAAATTAAGAGTATTACCGAATTGCGAGAAAAAAGAAATTGTCATAAGAGAGAAGAGCGGGGATTTTGGGTTCAACTGCCGAGAGCTTAAACAAAGTATAAATAGCGCCTCAAATGAGGAGAGAGCAGATGGAACAGGTGAGAAAAGGCAATAAATAGAGGAGAGAGAGTTGAAAAGTCATGCAAAAAATTAAAATCTCTGATCAGGTTGTTGGGAAGCCATAAATTCAAATCCATTGGAGAATAGTTGTTCAATTTTTTTGAATAGCTAGGTAATTACATGTGACATGATTTACTAATTATAATTATTTAATTTGTTTTACTTTGTTAGTATTAGTTCCTCTTCATTTAAATATTTTAATTCATCTGAATTATTGAATTATAATGCAAAAGTAGATCCGATATCCGAGACATCGGACCTACTTCATTCTCAAAATCAAAAGACAGTAAAAGAGTAAAAGAATGATATTACCCCAAAGCGGGGATGAAGTTTTGGGCCCTTAATGGGCTTCTACTGTCATAGTTACCTATTCATTTTGGATCAGTCGCGACCACTTGTTAATTAAGTACGACTTCATTTCGGAAAATATTAAATAGTATAAACTATAATTCAGATCATAACGATAAAACGGTTCTTTGAGTAGTATATAATAAAAAAAAAGTTTCCTTTTAAGTTGTTTTTGTTATGAACACAATAATTTGAGCTGTGCTGGGCTGGGCTGGCTAAATTTTTTTAGTGAGTAAAAATTATGTATATGAAGATGAGATCATTCTGAAATTTAAAATTTCAATTTGGATGACAAACAAAATTGTGTAAAAGACGGTAAAATTACTTGAATACGTGTGATAAACTGAGCCATCTAAACAAAGTAATACAATTTGTGTGATATAAAATGAATTTTGCATGATAAAAACTTTTATTGCTTTTCAAATATCCATTTTTCTCATATATACACATGATATGAATTATATTTTATAAACATTTGTCTGATCAAGTTGCAAAATCAAAGAAAAATTCTTCCTTAATATTATAAACACATGATATGAATTATATTTTATATAATTATCTTTTATTAGATATTAGAGAATATCAAATAATTGTCATTGTAAATAGTCTGATTGTTGTTATTCATTTCAAATATTGTTCAATTTTTTTATTTTTTAGCTTAGAATAATAATATAGCAAAATGAAATATTTAGCTGTTAAATTTTGATTTCAAACAAAATAATAGCTGCACATCTAAAGAAGTAACAAAATAGAAAGTATCGATATAAAACAAACTTTCAAAACTTCTTTATATAAACTTTATATTTTATTGTATAAAGTTTGATAGTGATCATAATCGGAGAATAAAGCGAAACATTATGATTTATACAATTTGTATAATAATTAATTTTTAGTTACAATTGTAATAACATAACTTACATGTTTGTTGTGTATTAAAAATAGTTTTTTTCAATTTAGTAATATTAAATTTATTGTAAACTTATATAACAAAAGTATTACTAAATTAATTTATTTTGCTTGTATACATTCAAAAATTTGTTGTATAACTGAAACTTTATTTAAAAAAATATTTTTATTACAAAAAGTAAATTTTCTTTCACTTGTCTCACAAAAACCGTGGACCATCTCTTCACCATTACGCTCGGGTCCATTATTATTAATTATTTGCATTTGCTCCATTCATCACAAAAACAAATTAATAATTAAGAGAGTGTAATTTTAAGATCTCCATTTCTCTACAGCAGTTTTATCTAATTGTGTAATCCAAACAATCCCTTATATAGAGAAATTAGTTTCTAATTGATATATATATAATATGATATGATATCCCAAAAGCCACATGTTGATTTATTAGAACCACAGATAGAACAATCATGCTACCAATTATTTGTTTAGAGAAAATATAAAAAATTCATGATTTGATTAGTACGTGCACGCACGCATATATATATATATTTCTTGCTTTTATAGTTTTATCACACACACTAAATTTTTATTTGACATTTTCACTCAGAATACTTTCTTTCCATGAACAAATACGTAATAAATCAAAATCAGATAAAACAATTCTTCCAAAGGAACCCTCCCTTTTTTCTCTTTCACACTTTTGTCCTTGAGTTTCTATTGGACGTCTCAGCAGTGACGAGTCTTCCTAAGTTCAGCTGCATCAACATTGGAAACATAGTTCACCGGTCGGTAGTACCCGGTTATCGGATCAGGGATCCATGACCCAGAAGATTCCTTCTTGGCATCAGACCCAGTAACCCGTTTTCCACCCGGTGATCCGACGATATTTTCTTCCACTTTGCGGCTTTGTCTTACCGCCTCTGTTGTTGCTACTCCTGTAGCATATACCCTCCTACACCAGGTTAAAAAAAGTATATATATTTTCAGATAAATAGTGCACAAATTAAAATCTTTTTGTTCCAAAGAACCCGCTTTAATAGATAACTATTAAGATAAACAATTAAATGATTGCTTGTTTAATTTATATTTCAACTTAATTCTTTGTTATAATATAACAAATTAACTGATATTCTAACTAGACAATTAAGGGCAATATTTTGGTTTTGGGTCCAATGGGCTTTGGACAAAAATATTATTCAAAGGCGGGCATAAACTGTTCAATCAGTATTAAAATTCATACGAACATTTTACATTCATAGGAACGTTAAAATTCATTAATTTCTAAATCTTCACACGAATCTTTATACGAATTAGTTGGACGGATTCGAACCGGATTTGGATAAAAATTGTCCTTGGCCGCTTGGACAAAACATAATCCCTTAATTTGGTTTTAACCCAAAAAGGAAACAAAAATAAATGAAATACTAAATTTAGTTGTTACCGTTGGATATGAGCGGCGATTCCTTCAAAGAATAAGGAAGAGATTGAAGTACAATTGGAGAGAGCACGAGCCATCCGATCAAGATTGAAAGTCTCAGTTATTTAATTTGTTTCTCTTATTTGGGATGAAAATTAAGAGATCAAGAGAAGATATTTAGAAGCTTAGAAAAAGGTTTTTGTTTCTCCTTTAGATGGAAATTAAGAGATCAAGAGAAGATATTTATAAGCTTAGCATGTGAGCATTTTAAAAGAGTACTTTTGCTTATTGGACATGTTCTATATAATTAAGGGAAAACCAATAAAAGTCTAAAGGAGATAAAATTAAATACTAAATATCATTGAACAAATCAATGTTTTCATATGGTTCACCGATATTGTCACTGAATTTTTACTGCTATATATGTTATTTAAGTTTTAAAAATATTTTTCTTGAGAAATTATTTTTGAAAATTCTAACAACACAACATATTTCAATTTTACAAGAACTACCAAATTATTAATAATTGTTGGTCATAATTGTATGTATGTTACAATTTCTACAAGATTAAATAGTATATATACCGCTCTTATATGCTTTACTTATTAAAAAAAAATTACTTATAAAACCAGCATCTACATTATAAGGAAAAAAAATAAAACTAGCATTGACATTGGAAAAAGAATACATATATAAACAAAAAAAATTATCTATAACAAACGTTAATTATCTAATGACTTGGAGTCCATTAAGAATATATTGACTCGATAACTATATAAATTATAATAAATAACTTCATTTTTTAAAACATACATTAATTTGATATATAATCCATAATAGACCTATATAATCCCTATGAAAATTATGGAACTTGATCTGAGATTTATTTTTCATAAAACTTAAAAAATTTACACTTGTGTGTATTTAATGACAATTGATGGAATATCAAATGATGCTCATACTGTTTAAAATTTATCACATAATTAATTTACTAGTATCATGTCCGTGCGTTACAACGGAATATATAATAAGATAACAAAAATAAATTATCATACAAAATGATAAATTTTCATAAAAAAACAAAATTAGAAATATATTCTAGATTTATCACAGTAATATGTATAGAAATAAGGAAGTAGATAAATAAGGAAGTGAATAAAAAATTGATTTGCATTGTGATCCGCCGTATAGAAAATATCAATTGGAGATGGAGAAATAAGGAAACGAATAAATAAGGAAACGAATAATTATATCGCTAAATTTTAGAGTCTGTTTAATTTTAATTGTAACGCATCGTGTGGCGGTATGTGTGGCGAGTATGTTTGTAACTAAATTTAAACTTCTACACATAAAACAGATGCATTTAATCAAAAGAAGATATATTATGTGATTGGAGAGCTGAGATTAAATCCAAAAATTAATCTTTCAATCGTAGCCGTTGGAGGATCGGATACCCAACGTACTTAATAATGGAATGGAGATACCATTAGCAATTAATCTATCTATGAACTTTTTTCTACTTTTAAAAATTTTGTTGGCTTGACCGGAGAAATAATGTCAAGATTGTTTCGCTCATTTATTATCAATGAATTCCATCAAATATTAAATTGTAATTGTTAGATCATTTAGATCTCTACAATTGTAAAAGACAATCTCTTTCTTTTGCATCAACAGTTTTAAGTTTAACAATTATCTATCAAAATAATATTAATTAATTTTTCTTCATCTCTGTAATTCATCCCAAATTTAAACTTGTGAGACTCATTCAATATATCACTGAATAAACATACAATAAATATTACAAAATGATATTTAATTAGGATGTACTATTCATGAGCATGTAGAAAGAACATTTCGTCCCAAACTTTTGGTTCACATTCAATGATTGAAACAGGTTCATGCAAATGATGGGTTGATTGCAGCAAATTATATTAGTCCTTTTGATTTTTATTAAAAAAATGGAAAATAAACTTTTGGTTCACATTAAATAAACTGAATCCATCCGTTTATTTGTGGCAGGGGGGTGCCGACTAGGATGCCAGGTGGTTCATGACAGCTCCATTTTTCTACTTGTATAGGTGGCGCCACCTGGATCTTTCATTTTTTTTTTCTTTTGGATTCATTCGCATCAACCCCTATAAAATGTTTAATTATTTGTCCTACACTTTTACCAAAGAAAAATTCATATTTGATTGTGGATTAAAATTCTTACTCTATGTTACTCCTAAAATTTTACATCTCGTTTGATAGTTTAAGTTATAGCTTAATTAATTCATTTGTAGGAGTAAGATATTGAGAAATGTATCTTTGTGTGTGACAGTGAATTCTACTAGTTTTGTAACTGTGGAGTAAGTTAATCCACCTAGAGAGGTTGAGTAAGTTACTTCGGATTAACTATTTTCTTACTAAATCTTACCTGAAATTGCTTCTTTTTATTTTGCAATAATAATATTTTTTTCTTTAGTTTGTTATGTAAGACTTTAAAGTTGACTTTTTATCTGAAAAATTTACATATAAGCAATCTTCACAATTAAAATTAAAAAAATGAAAGACATAAAAAGATCAATAAAAATATAATTTGCATAAGATCTTTGCAATAAAAAATTTCATTTTTTAGAATTATAGAAATTGCAAGCAATCAACCATAATTATTCAGTTTCAAAAGTATCTAAAGAAATTTGTGATAATTGAATAGTAAAGGGTGTTTTAATAAAAGGGTCATTTCTTTAGCCGACCTGCCGATCTCAACCACTATCGCTGTTATTTAAAATGCATTATCTGTTTTTATTTTATTTTTAAGCACAATTTGATGAATTTATTTTTCATTAATTTTTTACTGCATAATTTTACACTGAATAAATTTGAAAATTTGTAAAGTTTACATATAAATTCATTGCTTATGAAGTATATTGATTTCAACAGTTTGAATTCGTTAATTGAAGTATGTCCGATATATTTTGAAAGCTTTAGTTTAGTATATCATGTCGCTAATTATAAGGAATACGTTAGGAAAACTCGTATGGGTATGTAGTTGATTAGAACCGCTCGGCATGATTTCAATATAAATATACGTGAAGCTCAAATTTTACATTTTCTCATAAGTTTTTTTTATTATTTCTAAATATTTAAAAAGAACTTAACTTAAAAGATTCTGGACCATTCAAAATTAGTAATTGTCTTATCTAAAAAAAAAAAAAAAAAATTATAGGCACATGATTTATTTTTATTTTGATAAAATAGTAGCTAAGTGTAAACAAACTAATTGAGCTACGGCCGCTATAGCGCGCGCTATACAATATAGGCTTTTTTAAGCAATTATATGGGCTTTAAATAAATACCCAAAAAAGTCCAAACTGAAATTGAATTTGTTGCTACTTGCTACAGATAAATCAATTTGAAATTGGGAATAGAAATAAAAATTTGAATAGAAAAAAAGCCCAAACCGAAATTGAAATTTGAATAGAAAAAATCGATAGTTTATAATATTACCATGAATATTTTGAACTGCAATTTGGACTTTGTACGGGTTCAATATGAATATTATAATTTCTTAATTACTTTGGTGTTATTTATTGTTTTATGAGACTTTAGATAATGTTGATATTTAGTACAAATATTGAATATACGGAATGTAAAAAAAAAACGCTATGTGGCATAGCTTCCGCTATAGCGACGCTATTCGCTATAGTATTTTTTTATAGCATTCCCGCTATGACGCTATAAACACTATTTAGAACCTTGGATTTTAGAGATTATTTTCTGAATTTAATGTTATTTTTTTAACTAACATTTTTACCATATGCTAGCAAATATTGACATCATGCTCAGATATTAAATTATGATGAAAAATTCCTCATATTTCTAATTTTCTTTTTTCTTTTCTGTGCTGATATAAAAAAGTGTAAAATTTATGTAGGCCTTCTAATTTTAACAAATTTCTTTGAAAATTAATTGACACTACATAAATAAGAATCAACCATTGGACTAGTGGCAAAAGGCAACACTCTTCGTGTGCATAAGAGGTCGCGAGTTTGAAATCTGGATGACAGGTTCTTTATGAACAATTAAATGAAAGTTGATATGTTAGACCTCCATCTTTCTATTTTTAAAAAAAAATAATACTACATAATTTAAATAGATAAGTTTATATGTTAGACCTCCATGTTGTTAGGTACTTTATTAGGTTCATCAATACTTTACAATGGGTCCTGTCAATCTTTTTTAATAAAAATCTCAAAAAAAAAATGGTTAAATGGAATCAATATAGAATATTTAATTTTGTTGGGAAAAAGGTTATAGTGAAATTTTTTGGCAAATTTACAAGTATTAATGGTTATTCTGGTAATTAATTTTTTTTTGATAAATTATCAATAAACCAAGGTTCTAAATAGCGTTTATAGCGTCATAGCGGGAAGGCTAAAAAAAAAGCTATAGCGAATAGCGTCGCTATAGCGGAAGCTATTCCAAATAGCATTTTTTTTTTTACATTTCGTATTTTCAATATTTGTACTAAATATCAACATTATCTAAGGTCTCATAGAACAATAAATAACACCAAAGTAATTAAGAAATTATAATATTCATATTGAGCCCATACAAAGTCCAAATTGCGGTTCAAAATATCCATAGTAATATCATAAACTATCGATTTTTCCTATTAAAAATATCTTAAGCATCATGATTCATGACATAATCTATTTTTTTTTTCTATTCAAATTTTAATTTCGGTTTGGACTTTTTTTCTATTCAAATTTCTATTTCTATTCCCAATTTCAAATTGATTTATTTGTAGCAAGTAACAACAAATTCAATTTCGGTTTGAGATTTTTTTTATCTTTATTTAAAACCCATATAAATTGCTTAAAAAAAAAAAAAAAAAACCCATATTGTATAGCGCAAATAGCGGACCGCTATAGCGCTGTAGCGGCCGTAGCACAAATAGCGCATTTTGATGTCATAGCGTAGCGTTTGGGGTCCAAAAAACGCTATAGCGGCGCTATAGCGCGCTATTTAGAACACTGCAATAAACAATCGATCAACATGTGTTATTTTTTATTTTCTGGTTTTCTCAAGACCTAAGCGTTCTGTGATAAATAGGGATGTGAAAAATTTCAGACCTAATTGAGAAACTTTTTTATAAAGAAAAACTAAATATCAAGTCTTCAATTATATATTAATATCAGAAGAGATTTTTATCTAGTTTCAAATGTATTACGGCTCACAAAGAAACAAAAGACTATTTATCTGCATCACTGAAGCCTCTATAACAGTCAGTTATGGACAAGTGATGGAAATTTAAATAGTCGTCGTAGGGGTTTTTTTGTATAGAAATAAATTTGATGTTATTCCGATCTCAACCGTTCAAATTTTTTCATGTTCAAATTCCAATGAAGAAGTTTTTTCATGTACCAATCTCAACTAAGATCAACGGTTGGGATTAGAATAATAGCTAGGTTCCTCTTATTCCTTTGAAATAACAGCGGATTAATTTCCCTTTTGTACTGGTTTTTTTTCCTCATTAATAGATATAATTTTGTACTGACATAGATAGAATTTATTGATGCAATTTAATTAGAAGAACTTATGGGGTTGCATTGCAGCAAATTCAAATGAATTAAGCACGTTTTTAATTAACAACAAACTGATTATGTGACATTTTACTGGAATAGTTCGACTGCATACGAAATATCGAAAGATGAATCTTGAACATTTCTTAAAAACACAGGAAAAACTAGCACAATCAATTTGGGATCATTGGTGCTGAATATAAAATATCCTAAAAAAAACATCTGAGATAAAATTTACACATCAGAAAGCATTTTAGACGCTTTAATAACTTTTCTGAAATAAAACAAATTTTTCAAATATGTTCCTGAACTAGGGAAATCTGATCAGAGCATCATTGGTGAAACCGGAATTCAAAAACTTAACAAATTTAAAATAGAAGTCCTGAAATATTAAACGTGCATGGATCTTACTACAAGTACCCTTACTTCCCCCAACCTGATCAAGTGGCCTTGTATTCCAAATTCCAATGTGTCTAATGGATAGAACTACACTCGGGTCTGTGTATTCCAATGTGCTGAAGAAGTGCATCGGCTCTTAGATTGGCTGGGCATGTGGTTTTTGGATTGGTCGGGTTTTAGGAGACCTTTCGGATCCTTCCGTTTGGGATTAAGTAAAGGCTGACAGATTCTGAGATGACAACTCTCAGAAGACTAGGCTAACTTTTGCACTTGATAAGTTTTTTAGTGACTAATCTCAGGGATGGGTTAAAGTAATGTATTTTAGTGCTAAAGCAATTGCAAATTGCTTTTTTCTCTAATGGTTCTTGGGTACATATCAGATTTCTGTGTTATAAATACCCGAACCTGATACTGGTACCCGAACCTGATTTCTGTGTTTATAAACTCGGAGACGAGGAGAAGTTTAAAGGATTATAAAATGTTGGATAGACTGGGTGTACGTGAGGTGTGTACTACTATATTTCACAATATAATTGTTTCACGGTAGACCATGTTCATACAAACTATTATATAGATAAGTGTATTGTGTACAGCTGTTGACACTCGACTGGTTTTTTTTTTATTTGATTAAATTAAAGAATGGGAGTATGGGATTAACCTAAAATTTTGATTGTTATGAAAAAATAAAAGTAGAAATTAAAAAAAGGAGTATTTCTCTTGTAAATATTAGTTAGTTTATTATTATTATTTTATTTTTAAATTATATAAGTTTTATTTCTTTTAGTAATTTTAGCACAAATTTGATCGTTATCATATGAATGTTTTTATTATTTGAATCAGTACAACAATATCATCTTTTATATTTTAATACAGAGAATAACAAGATGATCCAGCCAGGTCGTCAGAGGTTTTGATAGTAATTTTTTTTTTATGGTTATAATACTTGTATTAACTTATATTGGTGGATTATTTGAGTGTAATATTTTATCTTAACATAATTTTTTTGACAAATTATTTTTTATCAATTTTTTCTATTTTTTTAGTACAAATTAAGATTCTGCTAAAAAATCTGAGTTTCTGATCCGATTCGACCGATTCCGATTTATCCGATTCCGACCGATTTATCCGATTCTGATTCCAATTTTCAGAACCATGCTTTCAAGCTTGAGCAGAAGTTTTTGTATAAAAACTCAATTTACAATCTTCAACCATTTTCTTTATCTCAAACGATAAATAAAATTGCACTAATTAAATTAAAAATGCAAAGCACACAGACAAGAAACTTAAAAGAAAACAATGAAAAATTTGAAATTGGACGCTTGGAGCAAAATATGCATTGACTAGAGTCCATGGCTCTATCATATAATAACTGGAACGTGTTTGCATAAGTTGCGGATCTCATTTGCCTCGGCACTGTCAGGGTCAACGGATGACCCATACCACTCCAATTCTTGAAGGTTGGTTAGGTGTCGTAGTCCCTGAGGAACACGCAAATCTGGAGTAAAACAAATTATGAGTTCTCTAAGAATGGACATGGCCCCCACCTCTATCTCCAAATCCTTTAGATAGAAATTTCTTTGAATACGCAGAACTTCTAACTGGCTGAAGCCTTTTTCCGAACAACACATTATTTCATTAGTGTCTACCTCATCTAGCTTGAGCTTCTTGAGGCACTGTAGCTTCTCCAGTGCCGGCATTATGTCTTGCCGGAATTTGAAACTTTGAAAGCAAAGATCAGTGAGATGAGGAGGCATATCAATGGGCGTTTCAATCCACTCTTCGGATAGAGAAAATAACTTGAGAGATTGTAGATTCAGATAAAATGGGAAGTCTCTCATATCTAATTTTCCATTAAAAGGTAAACGTAAACTAGAAAGGTCGAGAGAGATCAGGTGATTTAAGGTGCTTAGGAAAGCGCCAGCTACCTCCCATGAAGACAGAGGGTGCGATAAATCTAATGTACGTAAATTGGGTACATGAGGTGACTCTGTTTCCCATGATTCGTCGCTACCCACCGAATGAAGTGTTTGTAAATTTGGTAGTTCTGCTGACGATGGCAGTTCGACCCAAAATCCAGTGACATGCCTCAGTGCTTTATGCCCTGATAACCGCAGTTCATGATTTTCCATACCACTGTTAGAAACGGTTTGTAAAAACTTCATGTTGCCTATCACTTCCCCCAAGGATCTATTCTCACGTACATCAGAGTGCTTACCACTTAGGTATCTTAACTGAGTCAATCCTTCAAACATTCCCAATTCAATTTCGGTATTCTTGTATATGCTTACCACTTTGAGTAGCTTTTGCTTAGAACAATTCGGCATGTCGTTATCATGAAAGCACAACAGAGTGCGGAGGTTTTGGCTCATCACGAGTTTATCACAATCTGAATTGTGAACTGCCACACGACGGGCCATACACAAGTTATGCTGATCATCTGGATGTGAACACACTATGAGAAAGTTGTCCTCCTTGGCTTTCTGGAGAGCGAGATCCCGTAGAAGATCATGTATGCGGCAAAATTCGATAGAACCATCCTTAGATCTAGATGTTACTTGAACCAAGCTCCTGTTATACAACAAAACAAATTGTTTCGAGAAGATAAGCACATTCGATTTGTAGAGCTCATAAATGTCATAACTAAATAATTGAGGCTCACATTTTTCTAAGGTAAGCACTAAAAGAAAATATATTTATATATTATAGCATTTACGTACATAAATTTTCACAACAGTAAATTTTTCATAAAGGAAAATAGTTAGCTTCAAATCAATTGAGTTGGATGGATCTATACAGAACTAGTTTGCGCTGATTGCATTGTGTTTTTTTCGTGTTTTTTTTTTGTTTATCATGGAGTACTCCTGATATTGGAATGTACTATATATCCCAAAGGGCCTTTATGTAAATATTGGAACTAGAATTTGCACAACGAAATCAGGAAATTATACTAAAATGTGTAAGGCATTAAATGAAGTAATACCTCTGCACAAGATCCTCTAAGAAACTCTTTGCCGTTTCTTCCAATATTCCTTTGTCTTCTTTTGGTATGAAGCCCTCCGCAACCTACATTCGAAGTAGCTTTTTGGCATCGATCTTATAATCTTCGGGAAATGCAGCAAAGTACATGAAACAGGATTTAAGAGCAAATGGTAGGTCCTCATAACTAGTACCTATAATTTTCTCTCCATCGGCAAACCAACTCATTGTTTGTAACACCTTACTCCAAGTAGCATAGTTGAGTGGCTTCGTTGCTAATAGGCCTCCTAAAAGCACTAATGCGATAGGTAGCCCATCACATTTCTGGACAAATTGATCTATGATATTAGAAAGATCGTGATTAGCAATTTTAGTTCGATCCTTAGGAAGAGCCTTTTTCAACAAAAGCTCTGTGCTTAATTCCTTTGTTAATAACCCAAGTTCATATGGATCAGACATGGGATCCGCATGCTTAGCAACATTAAAGAACCTTGTGGATAGAAGTACTCTGCTTCCATTATTTTCATCTGGGAGTGCTTCTTCAATTTGAGTCCATAGATCGTTTGTCCAAACATCATCAAAAACTATGAGGTATTTTTTGCCTCTAAGAGACTCATGAAGCTTTCTTAGAGAACCATCTGTATTTGATTGCTCAAGTTGTTCTCCTAGCTTTCTCAAAATATCAATTAATTCGAATTTTTGAGAAATATCTACGCATATGCGAAGTTCAAATTGCGTCTTGACATCATATCTGGGAAAAATAATTTTTTTATTAAATTCTAGTATAAAAAAAATTAATATGATCAACTGATCAACAAGAATAAATAAAATATACAAATGTAAACTGATGACCAATTCCGAAATTTTTTAGTTACCATCTAAATATTTGAAAATATTACCGGTATCAAAATATTCGAACCATACCACCCACATAGTTCTAACCTGTGCATGATTCATTAGTCATGCACACCCTGAAGCTGTGTATGACTTTATCATTGATTTTAATTAACTGAATAAGTAGCTTTTTTAGTGGGTCCCATTAAAACGACGTGTCAATATATAGTAAATATTGAAATCAAGAGAAGATGGACATGTTTTGATCGATGGTAAGGTCAAAACATAAAAACAAATAACGCGGGTCCCACCAAATAATATATAATATTGAAATACACCAGAAAACAATTTAATCAAGAGGAGGGATCCGATTACACCTTTTTTGGTGACACACTTTGACACCTACCATTTTCAAAGTCCAAATAGTCGATTCAAACCGTTCAACATGATGGATATATTAAAATGTGCTTGGAGATCAAATTTTACATTTTTTTGAATTTTTTTGCTATTTATTAAGATGGTTACAAAAATCGTTGTTTTCAGACCATTGAAAAACAGCGATTTTGTAACCATCTTAATAAATAGTAAAAAAATTCAAAAAAATGTAAAATTTGATCTCCAAGTACATTTTAATATGGTGATCATGTTGAACGGTTCGGATCGACTGTTTGAATTTTGAAATCGCAAAATTGACCTATATAAAAAACGGTGTCATATATGATATATCACCAAAAAAGGTGTAATTGGATCCCTCCTCTTTAATCAATTAGATTTCGCTAAAAGCAAATAACGTGGGTCCCTGCGCACAGGGAAATCGATGAAAATGTTATACTCAGCTCTGAGGTGCACATAATTTCTCGATTTTTTATTAATAGACAAATAAAAAAAAATATCGATAATAAGAAATTTTTTTGAGGAAATTCAGAGTTGAACAATAACGTTATAGTTTATAAACCATAATATCCAGTTAAATTTCCATTTTACTGCAGCCACGTAAAAAAAAAAATTTGCTACAGTAGGCACGTTATCGACCATAACATCCCAATTGGAGCAATTTTTTTTTTTCATTTTCATATATATTAAAAATAAATTCCATTTTTATTTTTTATTTTAATTCTGAAATCAAAATTGAAATTAAAATGAGATTGAAATTGTTCAAATTGGAATGTTTGGCTTTCAAATATATTCAAATGAGATTGAAATTAAAAATTAAATTTATAGATTAGTTATTCGTCATATACATAGTCTAACAATCAAATCATACATGTTGAATATTTTTCAGTGTTCTAAATAGCGCGCTATAGCGTTTTTGGACCCCAAACGCTACGCTACGACATCAAAATGCGCTATTTGCGCTACGGCCGCTATAGCGGCCGCTACAACGCTATAGCGGTCCGCTACAGCGCTATTTGCGCTATACAATATGAGTTTTTTTTTTTTTTTTTTTAAGCAATTTATATGGGTTTTAAATTAAGATAAAAAAAATCTCAAACCGAAATTGAATTTGTTGCTACTTGCTACAAATAAATAAATTTGAAATTGGGAATAGAAATTGAAATTTGAATAGAAAAAAAGTCCAAACCGGAATTAAAATTTGAATAGAAAAAAAAATAGATTATGTTATGAATCATGATACTTAAGATATTTTTCATAGAAAAAATCGATAGTTTATGATATTACTATGGATATTTTGAACCGCAATTTGGACTTTGTACGGGTTCAATATGACTATTATAATTTCTTAATTACTTTGGAGTTATTTATTGTTCTATGAGACCTTAGATAATGTTGATATTTAGTACAAATATTGAATATACGAAATGTGAAAAAAAAAAAACGCTATTTGGAATAGCTTCCGCTATAGCGACGCTATTCGCTATAGCTTTTTTTTTAGCCTTCCCGCTACGACGCTATAAACGCTATTTAGAACCTTGATATTTTTTCATTATGCACAAAAAAAAACTACTAATTACAAATTGTTCAAATTTTATGTTATGGTAAATATTTTTTATAAACACTATATATAAATCATATATATAATACTCATAATGTTGGATTTAATTTTTTTAACATATTTGAAAATGAAACCCCCAAAAAAAAATTGCTGCAGTACGGACGTCATGGACCATAATGTATGTATTGTAGCAATGTTTTTCATTTTTATAGAGCTGGAGGCAAAGTGGGAATTTAGTGGAACGTTCATCTTAGATTTCGAATTTCTGTGAAATTGTTCCCTATTGTTGGTATTTTTATTTTTCTATTAAATAATAAAATCAGCATGATTTCAAAATGCGTGGGTGATATAATTTCAATTTTAAAGAAATCAACGACAAGATCAGAATTTTCAAATATTAAGAAGGTAACTATAAAATTTTTCATGATGAATCTAAAGGACTATAGTATGGGGATTAGGCCGGAGACATCTATGCAGATGTGAAACTGCAACTAAGGTTGGGAAGAAGGTCCAATGTACAGTTTAGAGTTTACTTTACTATGAGCGGATCGTTTATGCATTGAATTTATATCTTCATTTTTAAAGTTTAAATAGTCGATTCGAACTGCTCAACATTATTAATATATTATCATATGAAAATATACTTCGAGACTAAATTTTATATTTTTTGAAACTTCTTTGAGACAATTAGAAAACCACTTAATTTAAAAATTCCGGACCATCCAAAAGTAGTGATTTTCTACCTACCAAAAAAACTAGTAAAAAAATTCCAAACAATATAAAATTAAGTTTCAAGTATATTTTCATATGATAATAATGTTGAACGGTTTGGATTGACTATTTGGACTTCGAAGACAGAGATATGAATCTAATAACGATCCGCGCATTGCAAAGTACCATAGCCTCACTCTACTATTTATATATAGATAGATATAGAGTGAGACTGTGTGGTTAAGATCAAAGTAGTAGTTTTTGAGTCTTTGTGCTATCAATTCGTTTTTGCGGTTTTTAAAATTCAAATAGTTGATCTGAATTGCTCAACTTGTTCTATATATTAAAATATGCTTGAGGACCAAATTTTATATTTTTGGAAAAAAAATTACTATTTTTTTACGAATTTTTAAAAGAATTAACTTTTTTTTGGAAAATTATTAGCTAATTTTTGACAAACCAACAATATTCATGAATAAGGTGTTTCAAAACAAAACTTTATTCATGAATATTGCTGGTTTGTAAAAAAATAGCTAAGCTTCCTTAATAATTTGTAAGATATTATTAGCACTTAATTGTTTGTTGTAAAATATGAGGATTTAAAGAGGTAGATCAGATTGGACAGTAATAATTTTTTATATTTCCTAAAATATATCATAATTCTCTAATAGAAGGTCACGTCACAACCCACCTATATATCTCAAAACCAGTTCACCCTTCACAGACTCGATCAAATGCTAATAATTCCGACCTGACCACGCCCAATTTATGTTCGTTAGGAACAATTTGTTTGATAAATGTCGTTAAATGGATTTGACAATTTGGCGTTCAAATCATCACTGGTCAAGTTAGAACCAAATTGAACCAACTCTATTGTTGCAAAATAAGAGTTTAACCAGCTTGAATCAAACAATGGATTTTCAAATTACAATTAGTATGCCACAATTAAAATATATACATGTGTTATATACATACCTGTTGTACACTTTCCGCGCGAGAGTCGTCTTTCCGAGTCCACCAACGCCCCAAATCGAAACCACAGAACGTCTCTTGACGGTCTCATTGAGCAACTGGTTGACAATATGGTCTTGGTCCTTCTTGAAACCGACAACATTGGGATCAATGTCCGATATCACGGGTGGCCTAACAGGCAGTATTATTTCTCCAGTCCCCTCACCCAGATTATTGATTCCATAGGTTTCTCTGCTCACCTTGATCTCTTCCAACCTTGTCTGGATCTTATTTATCTCATCGACAAGTTTGTGTACAGCTGGGAGTTTTTGAGTTTTCTTCATCAACCTTTTCATGGACTTCATTATGCCGGTAGATTTTGGTGGGACCTTGTACGAAATATTAGAGAGAGCAAATTAAGCCGGAGACTTTTAGCATAGCCTAGTGGAACTGTACAAATAACACTTTTTTCTTTTCTTTTCATGACTGGTATATTTTATAGCTTGTTATAGGTCCTGGACGTTGGTGTATTGTACTACAACGGCTCTTAATTAAGCCTTGGATAGGTATAAAAGCAATTGTAATATATATGATAATCCAATGAATAAATCAACAAAATTCAGTTTATAAGAAAGTTTCAGACCTCCAAGAGAAAGGTGTCAATGACATCTTCTATCAAGTGGGCAACATCTCTAACTTCCTTCACCCAATGTTTTTGTCCCTCATCTGTGATTTTCTTCTTGTCAGCATCTTTGAGAAAAGCCTGAATTCTTTCGAGGTCACGCCTCACTTTGTCCACTTGCTCATCGATGCCGTGTATGAGTAAAGCCTCCTTAACTGCGCCATCAACGAGCTTTTCCAGCACAAAATTTACAATAGTCTCAGCCATCCCGTTTCTGTATTCTATGTGGCAGCTGAAACTAGCTAAAGAACAAAAAATGTTGGTGTATTAGTTGAAGATATGCAGGATAAGAGCATCGGATCTGGAATTTAAATACCTCCACTGGCCGATGGTAGATGCATTATTTCAAAGGATAATTAATTAATTGATTGATATTGGTGGTCGATGCGCACAATATTCTAAATAATTAACAGCTGGTGGTTTTATTAATTTAATGATTGTTTTATATTTCTTTGACTTCAATGCACCTTATTAAATACGTATATCTCTGCGCATTTGAAGGAAGAGAACTGATTCAAAGCATGCCTCCCTAATGGGACAAATTAATTTCCAGTCGGTGTGAAGAAGACATCAGAAAAGCCTGGTCTGGGTGAGTGAAGCCATGAATTGTTTCTAATTTATTGTTCTCCAATCGATATGTGAACGTGATGGCATGTGCAGCAATTAAATTATTGTTTATATTCCCTTTTCCCGATAGATTCCTTTTCATTTGGATAATAAAAGATGTTCAGATCTCCATATACTCCGACATTTTTATTATACCCAAAGTTAATTACGAATTAATAAAATTACCCAGACCTGCCAACTTTTATTAAAATTACCCAGATTGGTCATTTTATGGCCGGTCACTTGATTTATTTATTTTTATCTTTTTTTATAGACAAATAGGTAAAATGCTGAATTATAATACTAAAAAATCAATTTCTTTTAATATTTGTCAAATTACTTTTTTTTTATAGCATATTTATACTAAAATACGCTAAATTACTTGAAATTATGTTAATTTATGCTGATTTACACTAAATTACTTGAAATTATGTTAACTTTTTTTAATTTTTTTAAGAGACAAATAGCTAAAATGCTGAAATATAACACTAAAAAATCAATTATTTTATTAAATATTTGCTATATTACTTTTTTGATATATAATTAGCATATTTATACTAAAATACGCTATATTACTTCAAATTATGTTAATTTATGCTGAATTACACTAAATTATGCTAAATTACGTATGAATAGGGATGATATCTTCACTGAGAAGGCGAAAAACGACGACGAAACTTCAAACGGCCATAAAACGGCGCTTGAGTGTCCGATTTCAGCAAATGACCACTTTTCGGAAAGCTTGTGAAAATATACATGCGCCAGTGCTAGCAATGCCGAATTTCGGAATTCAGAATCACTAAAAAATAAAGAGAAGAGCCTCAAAAATTCAGTTGAAGTTTCCAATTAAGATTTTCATTTCTATTGTTCAATCTACGTAGCTCAATAAATTAGTTATATAATGAACTTGTAGAATACCAATTTTTATTATTTTTGGAATTTTTTTTACTATTTTTTATGATTTATGACAGATGCCATAAAATCGGCCCTATTCATATGTATTTAGCATAATTTACCGTATTTTAGCATAATTGTACATAATTATTGTAATTTAGCGTAATCTAGTGTAAATCAACATAAATTAACATAATTTCAAGAAATTTAGTGTATTTTAGTATAAATATGCTATCAAAAAAGTAATTTGACAAATATTTTAGTATTATATTTCAGTATTTTAGCTATTTGTCTCTAAAAAAAAAATTAAATCAGGGGACCGGCCATTTAATAACCGGTTTATCTTTTAAATAGGTACCGACCATTAAATGGCCGGTTTGAGTATTTTTAATAAAAATTGGCAAGTCTCGGTAATTTTATTAATTCGTAATTAACTTTGGATATAAATAAAAATGTCGGCATATACTTGTCTTTCATATGTAATGGAAGAAACGTAAACTTCTTTTATTTATTATTTTCTTTTTATATGTCGGCAAACACATATATAGAGAGAGAGAATTTTGCTATTGTACTTCGCGAAGTAAAGGGAATGTTGTACTTCACGCTCATATTTTTATTTTGAAAATCCAAAACGTCGATCCGAACCGTTCAAGTTGATATCCATATTGAAATTTGCTTGGAGACCAAATTTTACATTTTTTGGAATTTTTTTACTATTTATTAAGCCACTTTGAAAATCGCTGATCCATTGTGAACAGTAAAATATTTTGGACCAATGGATCAGCGATTTTCAAAGTGGCTTAATAAATAGTAAAAAAAATTCTAAAAAATGTAAAATTTGGTCTCCAAGCACATTTCAATATGGAGAACAACTTGAACGGTTCGGATTGACGTTTTGGATTTTCAAAATAAGAATATGAGCGTGAAGTAAAACTTCGTCTTACTTCGCAAAGTACAATAACTCTACTATATATATATATATATATATATATATATATATAGAGATGAGCTATTGTGCTTTGCAAAGTAAAGCCATTGTTTTACTTCAGCTTACTTTTTGGATTTTCAAAGTCCAAAACGTCGATCCGACCGTTCAAGTTGATCTACATATTGAAATGTGCTTGCAGACCAAATTTTACATTTTTTGGAATTTTTTTACTATTTATTAAGCCACTTTGAAAATTGCTGATCACATGGTCCAGAATTTTGTTGCACTATTTTTTCTGGACCATGTGATCAGCAATTTTCAAAGTGGCTTAATAAATAGTAAAAAAATTCCAAAAAATGTAAAATTTGGTCTGCAAGTACATTTCAATATGTATATCAACTTGAACGGTCGGATCGATGTTTTGGACTTTGAAAATCCAAAAAGTAAGCCGAAGTAAAACGATGGCTTTACTTTGCAAAGCACAATAGCCCATCTATATATATATATATATATATATATATATATATATAGAGTAGCTAATATCAAAACGTTTGTTCCTGGGGTATGGAGCAATCAAGTTTTAAACCGTCCGATCTGACTGAAGATTCGTGCAGAGTGGATTGATCTGATCTAAAAAGTTTCGCTGGAACAATAAAACTTCTCTATCCAGTAACTGGATGTTACTGGACCCGTTCAGTGGATTAACCCCCCAAACCCCGTCCCCCTCTCTCACACGCGATCTCCCTTCTCTCTTTAACTCTCTAAACCTAAATCGCACCAGGCGATTTCTGCCCCGCTCCTCGATCTCCTCTCTCGGCGCCAACTTCTCCAGCGACAACCGCTCTCTCTCGGCACATTCTCGGTAAACCGTCTTGACCCTTTTTGTTCCTTTGCTCTGTGTTGAGCTACTCTTGATGGTGGGCTGAGCCCCTTGAACTGTGAATTTCTGAGCCCCTCGAATCAGATTTTTGGGGAATTTCTCAAATTGTGAAAGACGAACCTAACTGTCGCACTACTTGTGTTATGTATTGCTCGCTGCTTTTTGCTTTGTTCGGGGCTTGTATCTAAAATTTGTAGTTTGAATTGTGTGAATTGATCTCTTAAAGGGAACAAGGATCTCTTATATGATTTAAATTATTACAAATGCCTTCTCTAAAATTTTGTAAGAGACTGCGCAGGCTGTATCAATCAAGTGGATTAAACATTTTTATAAATTTGATTCTGTTACTAAAGTGGGCTACTATTTTTAACAATTCCTAACATAATCTTCGGTAAATTGTGGTGCCTTTTCTTTGGTAAAATGCTCCATAAACTATCTTCATCACCCTCATGCTATCTTCATAAACTTATGCACTGAAATGGTAAAATTACTTGTAATGACTTAATTGGTTTCTGTTAATGTTGTGTTGTTAATGCAACTTTTTTGAACTTGTATTTTTTTTACTTGCAGGTGGTACTAAAGGAATGCTCACGTGCATGAAGTATATGGACATTGTTAGAGTAGTGATAATTTTTTTGAGATACTGATACTTAAATTTTTTTTCTCTTAATTATGTTGAGATTTAGATCTTATTGTTTAGCTTTTGTAAGCATAGGCTAAGTACAGTTACAATGAATACAGATTCAGCTTTTTGTACTGCTCTAGTGCTTGTTTTCTATTTATTTTGTATTAAAAACATGTTTAATGCATGAATTAAACAGTTTCATTGAATTGCAGTTTAATTGATGGAGTAAACAGTTGCAAAGTAAACAAAATTAGTTCCACTGCACAATTAATAAAAACAGAAAGTACAAATGATAAATTTCCATTTTCTCTAAAATACTCTTGACTGCAACTTGTACAACAAAATGCACTATACCAGAACAACAAAAATGTACTAACAGAAAACCAACATTACTCTAACAAAAGAAAACAAATAACAACACAACACATCGTTCAGATTCGTCATCTCCAACATCTTCATCTTCATTATTGTCCTCACTATCATAAGCTTTTTGGTTATCCTTTCCAAGGCCTTATGCTCTCTGTTAATTAGATGAACAGATCAATACTTAGTAGAAATTATTAAAAAGAAGAAAAAACAAATAATACAAGCATATTACCCTTAATTGAATAACTGAGATTAGTTGTACCAGAACAGAAAAATTCCAGCAGTAACAAAAAGGAAAAATAGCAAATTACCCTTGATTACATTAGCTCTACTAATTTTCTTAATGTCTACAACTGGATTTCTTAATTCTGATTTACATGTTTACGTTTTGCTTTCATAGTAATGAACAGCATCGAATTGTTACCGAGTACTGACATAGAGATCACTATACTACCGAAAGATTATAAGAAAAGGCACCACAATTTACCAAAGAAAAGGCACCACAATTTACCGAAGATTATGTTAGGAATTGTTAAAAATAGTAGCCCACTTTAGTAACAGAATCAAATTTATAAAAATGTTTAATCCACTTGATTGATACAGCCTGCGCAGTCTCTTACAAAATTTTAGAGAAGACATTTGTAATAATTTAAATCATATAAGAGATCCTTGTTCCCTTTAAGAGATCAATTCACACAATTCAAACTACAAATTTTAGATACAAGCCCCGAACAAAGCAAAAAGCAGCGAGCAATACATAACACAAGTAGTGCGACAGTTAGGTTCGTCTTTCACAATTTGAGAAATTCCCCAAAAATCTGATTCGAGGGGCTAAGAAATTCACAGTTCAAGGGGCTCAGCCCACCATCAAGAGTAGCTCAACACAGAGCAAAGGAACAAAAAGGGTCAAGACGGTTTACCGAGAATGTGCCGAGAGAGAGCGATTGTCGCTGGAGAAGTTGGCGCCGAGAGAGGAGATCGAGGAGCGGGGCAGAAATCGCCTGGTGCGATTTAGGTTTAGAGAGTTAAAGAGAGAAGGGAGATCACGTGTGAGAGAGGGGGACGGGGTTTGGGGGGTTAATCCACTGGACGGGTCCAGTAACATCCAGTTACTGGATAGAGAAGTTTTATTGTTCCAGCGAAACTTTTTAGATCAGATCAATCCACTCTGCACGAATCTTCAGTCAGATCGGACGGTTTAAAACTTGATTGCTCCATACCCCAGGAACAAACGTTTTGATATTAGCCATCTCTCTCTCTCTCTCTCTCTATATATATATATATATATATATATATATATATGTATATATATTTATTTATTTATATTATATATATATATAGAGTAGGGATGGGCTATGGTGAGCTATGGAGTAAAATGAGTTTGTACTTCACGCCATATTTCCATCTTGAAAATCCAAACAACCGATCCGAACCATTCAAGTTGTTCTTGTTGGGTTCTTATGGTACTTAAGGCAGCGGAATTTCAAAATTTTGACAAGAAAAGTACCAAAAGAGATCATCATGTGTGACTGAAATCAAACCAAGATCTATTTCCAAATCAATAAGCATCATACATTTAGTTTCTTGTCTCTAACAAGAAAGGAATGTCCTTGAGATGTAGAGTTGTAGCCTCCACCTTCTTGTTGATGCTAATGGTGGTTGATGCCTTGCAGCGCCTTGGTGGTTGATGTGTGCGTGACTTAGAACGCCTTGCACCAAGATGAGACTCCAAAGTAGAAGTCCTCCACGGTATCCACCAAGAAATTAATTAGAAACCAAAGTTTCCTCTTACTAGAGAGTACTAACTTGGTTGCTCCTTAATCCCTATCCTCCAAGAGAACTAGATCTTGAACTTTTAGGGTTTGTGGGTTCTCAACACATGAGAGGAAAAACAAGAGAGAGAGAGTTTTGGCAGAACTTCAACTCTCAAAACGAATTCTTTTCAAAAGGAATGAGAGGGAGAATATATATAGCAAACAAGGAATGTGAATTATGTTCCCAAAATTAACCCCACGTTCTACCACGTTTTTGACCACGATATAATTCGAATTAGATTCTGTCACAGAAGGAGAAGTTATAGATATTTCTTTTACCTTTCCATCCATATATTATACGCCCAAAACAGACATCGTATGAGAGAGTTATGGTCTAAATACGAAACATGCGCAGCAGTTACAGAACATGGCGGTTCAAATTAACCACCACGTTCTATCGCGTTTTTGACCATGATCTGTTTCTAATTTGGCTTTCCTCCAGAGAGGTAAAGTTCTAGATATTTCTTTTACCTTTCCAAAAATATATAGAATGTTAAAAACGGATTTATTATGAAAGAGATATGGTCAAAATAAGAAATGCTGCGCAGCAGTTATCAGAAAACGTGGTAAACTATTTTGGGTGAACTTTTAATTAAGGAAACAATTCATAAAATAAACATGGGCCATAATTAACAACAGCCATTAGGCTTTGTTTATTGGGTCAAGTTCTATTTTTTTCTTGTTTGCAATAATCAAATACAATTAATCTAATTAATTGTAGTATCATATATAATTATCTCAATTATATTTCTCATGGTTTGATGGAGAAACCAATTTATTTGTCATGTCATACATGTCAAATAAATTAAGGAGCATTTCTAATTCGTTTCTTATTGGTGTGACCATGTGGGATCTATGTCACATGGCAATAGAATCTGAAACTCCTTTCGATTCCATAAACTACAAGCGGCACCTAGCAATATGCATTGTAGTTACCCAAATGACACAGATGATAAGTACCATACTGTATCACGATCCCTGAGCAACAATTTGCTCGTGTCAATTCCATGTCTCATGATATCATGAATAGATCCAAGGTAGGAACGTGTCATCCTTGCAAATCTACTCGTTTCTTGATTCCGAAATAATTCAGTAATTATGATTAACTCCTTAATCATATGTGCACATACTTGTATTATTTCATCAAGGGGCCTAATGATATCATCACTCATTTACATGAGGGACATTGGTATTCTTGAAATTACTATCACTCCACATGAGAGACACATACTAAGATAGAATCTGTATGACTGTCAGTTACTGACAGCGTTGGATAATACCCCCGAATATGTATTCTCATGTGAGAGAAACAATTATCTCATACCTTAGAATTCCAGACACAAATAAAACATTAATGACACAAATATAATCCATATTAAATGTTTTATTTTGGTCACGTCCAATCCCCTGATCTCCATCAGGTATCCATTTGATTAGATTGACAACCCCTTGTCACATGATCTGCAGAACATGATCATCATCTAATCAAAATGCTAATCTTATACCTTTAATTAATGTTCCATGTTAATTACCAAGACTAGGGACACTTTAGAGTATTTATTAACTCCTTTATAGAGTTCTACAATTTCAAGTCCTCAACTTAAATGATCTATAAGTAATAAAATACTCAAGGAACAAAATGATAAATAAATCATTCAATTACATTAACAAAACTTAGAAAACAATCATCCTATGATTGGCTTCTAGATCACAACACTAACAGTTCTCCATATTAAAACGTGCTTGGAGACCAAATTTACATTTTTTGGGATATTTTTACTATTTATTAAGCCACTTTGAAAATCGCTGATCCGGGTGAACAGTAGCAAAACAGTAAAAAATTATGAACCAATGGATCAACGATTTTCAAAGTGGCTTAATAAATAGTAAAAAAATCCAAAAAAAAGTAAAATTTGGTCTCCAAGCACATTTCAATATGGAGAACAACTTGAACGGTTCGGATCGGTTGTTTGGATTTTCAAGATGGAAATATGGCGTGAAGTACAAACTCATTTTACTCCATAGCTCACCATAGCCCATCCCTATATATATATATATAGAATGGCTAATATCAAAACGTTTGTTCCTGGGCTCAGGAACAAACGGTTCCGTTCTCTAATTTTCAAAGTTCAAACAACAAATCCAAACCGTTAGATGTTCAATCTATATTAAAATGTGCTTGGAGACTAAATTTTACATTTTTTGAAATTTTTTTACTATTTATTAAGCTAGTTTGAAAACCGCTGTTTTTCAATATTGCAGAAATTTCATAAAAACAGCGATTTTCAAACCAGCTTAATAAATAGTTAAAAAATTTCAAAAAATGTAAAATTTGGTCTCCAAGCACATTTTAATATAGATTGAACATCTAACGGTTTGGATTTGTTGTTTGAATTTCGAAAATTGGAGAACTGAACCGTTTGTTCCTGAGCCCAGGAACAAACATTTTGATATTAGCCATTCTCTCTCTTTATATATATATATATGGGTTAACTTGCTTTGAGAATTAAAGAGGGTGTTTCACTTCGCACTCATATCTTCATTTTCAAAGTTCAAATATTCGATTCGAACCTTCCAACATGATATTCCTATTAAAATGTGCTTGGAGACCAAATTTTACATTTTTTGAAAAAAATTTACTTTTTTTAGAATTTTTGAAAATCACACCTTTTAATTAAATAAAAAATAATAAAAAATTCAGAAAAGCTGTGATTTTCAAAAATTCTAAAAAAATAGTAAAATTTTTTCAAAAAATGTAAAATTTGGTTTCGAAGCACATTTCAATATGAAGATAATGTTGAGAAGATTGAATTTACTATTTAAATTTTAGAAATAGAGATATGAGCGGGAAGTAAAACACCCTCTTTACTTCCCAAAGCACTGTAGTATCACTCTCTCTCTCTCTCTCTATATATATATATGAGTAGAACTAAGGTGTTTTGTTAAGCTCACCAAGTCTCTTTGTGAGCTTAACTCAATAACCCATCGGATTGACTTCAAACAACACATCCAGACCATTGAAACCGTTCTACTTCACGAGTGATGCATTTACATGTCAAATTTATAATTTTTCGAACTAATTTAATATAAAGTCAAGCGGTCAAAAAATGTTGAAAAATGAACGTATTAAAATTAACTTATAAATCATCTTTTTTTTGACCGCTTGACTTAATACTAAATTAGTTCAAAAATTTAAAAATTTAACATGTAAACACACCACTCATGAACTAGATTGGTTTCAACGGTTTGGATGCATTTTTTGAAGTCAATCCGATAGATTTTTGAGTTAAGCTCACAAAGAGGCTTGGTGAGCTTAAGAACACCTTAGTTCTACTCTCTCTCTCTCTCTCTCTATATATATATAGAGGAGGGTTCCAATGCCTCATCTCCTCATACCTCATCCATACCTCATGTTATATATCTCTATTTTCAAAGTCTAAACTATCGATCCGACCGTTCAACATGATATTCATACCAAAATATGCTTGGGGATGAAATTTTATAATTTTTGCAATTTTTTTACTATTTTTTAAGATAGGTACAAAATCACTGTTTTTTGAATGGTCCAGATACAGTGATTTTGTACCTATCTTAAAAAATAGTAAAAAAATTGCAAAAATTATAAAATTTCATCCCCAAGCATATTTTAGTATGAATATCATGTTGAACGGTCGGATCGATAGTTTAGACTTTGAAAATGGAGATATATAACATGAGGTATGGATGAGGTATGAGGAGATGAGGCATTGGAACCCTACTCATATATATATAGATAGAGTAGAACTAGGGTGCTCCTAAGCTCACCAAGCCCTTCAGTGAGCGCGACTCAAAACCTATCGAATTGATTTCAAACGACATTTCCAAACCGTTAGATGTTCAATCTATATTAAAATGTGCTTGGAGACCAAATTTTACATTTTTTGGAATTTTTTTACTATTTATTAAGATGGTTTGAAAATCGCTGTTTTTATTAAAATTCTGCACCATTGGAAAACAGCGATTTTCAAACCATCTTAATAAATAGTAAAAAAATTCCAAAAAATGTAAAATTTGGTCTCCAAGCACATTTTAATATAGATTGAACATCTAACGGTTTGGAAATGTCGTTTGAAATCAATTCGATAGGTTTTGAGTCGAGCTCATAGAAGGGCTTGGTGAGCTTAGGAGCACCCTAGTTCTACTCATATATATATATATATATATATATAGAGTCCGACTAGGCTACTCCATGGAGTAAAACGACTTGGTACTCCACGCCATATCTTCATTTTCAAAGTTCAAATAGTCGATTCGAACCTTCCAACATGTTCTCCATATTGAAATGTGCTTGGAGACCAAATTTTACATTTTTTGGAATTTTTTTACTATTTATTAAGCCACTTTGAAAATCTGAAAATCCTTATGAACAGTAAAAAACAGTAAAAATTTCTGGACCGCTGGATCAGTGATTTTCAAAGTGGCTTAATAAATAGTAAAAAAATTCCAAAAAATGTAAAATTTGGTCTCCAAGCACATATCAATATGGAGAACAACTTGAGCGGTTCGGATCGGTCGTTTGGATTTTCAAAATGGAAATAATGAGGCGTGGAGCACCAAGTCGTTTTACACCATGGCTTAGCTAAGCCCAGCACTATATATATATATATATATATATATATATAGTAGGGCTATTGTACTTCGCGAAGTAAAACTTCGTTTTACTTCACGCTCATACACCCATTTCCAAAATCCAAATCGTCGATCCGACCGTTCAAGTTGTTCTCCATATTGAAATGTGCTTGGAGACCAAATTTTACATTTTTTGGAATTTTTTTACTATTTATTAAGCCACTTTGAAAATCGCTGATCCATTGTGAATAGTAAAAAACAGTAAAAAATTCTGGACCAATTGATCAGCGACTTTCAAAGTGGCTTAATAAATAGTAAAAAAATTCCAAAAAATGTAAAATTTGGTCTCCAAGCACATTTCAATATGGAGAACAACTTGAACGGTCGGATCGACGATTTGGATTTTGGAAATGGGTGTATGAGCGTGAAGTAAAAAATTGGTTTTACTTCATGAAGCACAATAGCAAAATTCTATATATATATATATATATATATGTTTTCATAGAGTGGTTAATATCAAAACGTTTGTTCCTAAGCCCTCGTGCAACCGAATGGTTTTCAGATTTTCAAAGTCCAAACGGTCGATCTAAACCGTTAGATGTGATATCTATATTAAGATCTTCTTGGAGACCAAATTTTACATTTTTGGAATTTTTTTACTATTTATTAAGGCACTTTCAAAATAGCTGATCACATGGTCTAGAATTCGGTTGCACTGTTTTTACTGTTCACCCGGATCAACAATTTTCAAAGTGACTTAATAAATAGTAAAAAAATTCTACTTGTTGTTAACTTGATAAGAACATTAATTTATTTTGAGTGAGTCTATGGTACTATGCATATCACGATTTGGTCAATAATACAGATCAATATTTTCGCTTTTAAAATTCTGACGGTCGACCCGAACCGTTGAAAATGATTTGCATATGAATATGTACTTGAAGATTGTACTTTATATTTTTTTAGAATTTTTTTACTATTTTTAAAAATAGGTACAAAATCACTGTTTTTGGATGGTCTAGAATTTTCAGATCAAGTGATTTTCTACCTATCTTAAAAAATAGTAAAAAAATTCTAAAAATTAGAAAATTCGATCTGCAAGTACATATTCATATGGGAATCATGTTAAACGGTTCGGATCGATCGTTAGAATTTTGAAAACAAAAATATTGATCCGTATTACGACCAACTCGTGATATGCATAGTAACATAGACTCACTCATTTCTTTTATAATTGTGAAATTTGTACTTTACTCATGTATTGTATCTATCTTCCTATGCATTATTTTTAGGCTACAACATCAACTACCAAAAGTGTTTGACCAGTCAAACTGGACATCTCCATTTTGCATCGATCTAATCACTTGTGTCAAAAATATAGTTTCAACTTCCAAGAAATATATTGAAAATGAAAATCATAGTGTCAGAAGAAGAGCAAGACTTGTGCTTATTCATGTCATAGAAACTAGACACCCTCATTTCATCCAACACAAGGTATCATATTTCTTGTTAATTCAAGTAGAAATGAAAACCTACGGGTTTCAAATAAAATAAAATAAAAATGTAGAATGAGAATGACAAAAATATACCTCAACATTCAATATTATAACAAATTGTATAAAAATATAACTTAATTGAATAATTTTAGGAATGTAACAATATCAAAACTTGTTTACCTCAACATTCTGTTTTACATCATTTAGCTAGGTCATGTATACAAATTGGTGCAATCTGGTAAATAATATCCATCAAATATATTGTATTCTGCTAACTATTTATAGGTTAAAGAATACATCCACCGGCATAGTTCACTTCTGACATGGATAGCCACAATTATCAAATAACTGGATGTAAATCAATGTAATATATCCTGTTGTATATATAGTTTAATCATATCAGCAGGATTTAATGCAAAATTAAGATGTTAGAATGGTACTTGCACCAAGGAAATAAACATCTCTTGCAAGAATAGTATATGAAGTCCAGATACCACCATTCAAGAAGAGCAATAAATAGAAAAAGAAGGGCATGAACTTCACACTGTTTGTATTTATCATTATTCTCTTCAAATTTAATCAAATGTTAGATAAATTCCCAAAATTACTAAATAATAGCAAATGATACTTGTATGAATCCAATATTTATTGAAATTTTCTCAATATTTCTTGAATTATTTTTCAAGAAGATTAAATTATTGAAAAATAATAATATATTGCACAAATATTAGAAAAACTGAAAAGACCTTAGTTGATACTGTATTTATTCTTTGTCAGTTTTTGTTTTACAATCTCTTACAGGGGCGCAAACCTTATTATATATATACATAATATATTGCAACAATTATTTGTGATATACTCTCTGACCGAATTGATAAAACAGAACTACCACAATAAAATAAATCTATTTGATTTATTTTCCTATTTCTTCAATAATTTAATCTTATAATTGAACTTTGGGCCAATTTATAAAATCGAGATTTTATTATTAATAGATGGCTTCGGGCCATTTCATTAACAATTTATAAAATGATGGCTTCAGACCATTTAATTAATATAGTATATACTCAGATGGCTTCAGGCCATTTCATTAACATAATTTGTGTTTAACGCAAAATAATGTAAATAGATAACATCATATAAAATCGAATATTATCATAATATATATAATATAATATGTAACATAATTAGCTTACTTAAAAAATTACCTCGAGTGTTCAACTAGTAGAGCGTTCGTGTTGATAACGTGTTATAAAATAAAGATAAACAAACAATAAAGAAGATAGAGAGAACATAAGAGATAACAATCTCTTTATTCATATATTTCTCATGTGTTTTACATATATAAAATACAATATTACAAAACCTCTACTTATAGGCTACAAATTATAAATGAAAAACCATCTAAATTAATTCAATAATAAATGGGAAAATGAATTCTAATAGTAGTAGAGAACGAATTAAAGTGATTAATGTTGAGAGTTACAAAATAGAAGAGTTAGCAAATAGATAATCATTTACATAACAGTTTTATTAATTTAATGATTATTAAAAAGGTATATCTCTGCGCATTTGAAGGAAGAGAACTGATTCAAAGCATGCCTCCCTAATGGGACAAATTAATTTCCAGTCGGTGTGAAGAAGACATCAGAAAAGCCTGGTCTGGGTGAGTGAAGCCATGAATTGTTTCTAATTTATTGTTCTCCAATCGATATGTGAACGTGATGGCATGTGCAGCAATTAAATTATTGTTTATATTCCCTTTTTCCGATAGATTCCTTTTCATTTGGATAATAAAAGATGTTCAGATCTCAATATATTTGTGTTTCGTTACAAACGTAAACTTCTTTTATTTATTATTTTATTTTTATATGTCGGCCAACACCCTTCACACTCATATTCTGCGATTTCAAAGTTCAAAACGTCGATTCAAACTGTTCAAGTTGATCTCCATATTAAATTATGCTTGGAGACCAAATTTTACATATTTTGGAAACTTTTTAATATTTCTTTAGAATTTTTAAAATCGTTGTTTTCGATGGTCCAGAATTTTCTAAAAAACAATAATTTTCAAAAATTCTAAATATATAGTAAAAATTTCTAAATATATAGTAAAAAAGTTTCAAAAATGTAAAATTTTGTCTGCAATTAGTGGAGAGCCCAACTCTCTCTCTATATATATATATGAGGAAAATTTTGTTTTCGATTTTTTGGACTTCAAAAACAAAAATATCAGTGTGAAATAAAATATGTCATTTACTTCAAGAAGTACAGAGCCCAACTCTCTCTCTCTCTATAAATATATGGAGAGAGAAATTAGCTAATATCAAAACGTTTGTTCAAGTGCCGTGATGCAACCAATTGGTTTTTCAATTTTCAAAGTCCAAATTGTCGATCTAAACTATTAGATGTGATCTCTATATTAGTATGTGCTTGGAGATCAAATTTTACATTTTTTGGAATTTTTTTACTATATATTTAGAATTTTTGAAAATTACTGGTTTTTAGAAAATTGCTGTTTTTGGAACTTTTTTGTTGCTTGATTTTTCGGATTTTGAGGCTCGTGCATCTCTTTCCGCTTGCAGTATTGTGTAAATTTGTCTGATTTTGGTTACTGTTGTTAACTTGATAAGAACATTAGTTTCTTTTATAATTGTGAAATTTTGTGCCTTTACTCATGTACTGTATCTATCTTCCTATGCATTATTTTTAGGCTACAACAACTACCAAAGGTGTTTGACCAGTGAAACTGGACATCTCCATTTTGCATCGATCTGATCACTAGTGTGAAAAATATAGTTCCAACTTCCAAGAAATAAATTGAAAATGAAAATTATAGTGTCACAAGGGGAGCAAGACTTGTGCTTATTCATGTCATAGAACTAGAGACTAGGGCTGCACAAAAAATTCGTAGTTCGTAATTCGATTCGAGTTTGATTCGAAAAAGTTTGGAAAAAATTTGATTCGAAATTGAGTTCGTTCGAAATTATTTCAAACCAAAATTAGTTTGAAATTAATTCAAACCAAACTCAAATTGGACCTAGTTCGTTCAAAATAGGTTCACAAACCAAATTTAGTTCGAAATTAACTCAAACGTGAACCGTTAATTTCTGCTGATAACTTATGTTCACTGATGAAAATATAAGCCGTCCAGTCCATAATTGCTTTGAATTCTGACTTCTGAAACAGAAAGCCCGGTCCAATTACAAGCTCAAATAAAAAAATTCACATGTTTATACCAGAAATTTTGTTTTTTATGGTAGGATTCTGAGTTTTTCGGATAATCCAGTCTCAACTCTCTCGTTTTTTTCTTTGTTTTGATAAAGTTATTATTAATTTGATAAATTTGTTCAATTAATTTCAGCTTTAAGAAACTATTAAATAATAATAAATAATAAATAAATAAATAAAATAAATATTGTACCTTTATTATTTTTTTGACAGCAATATATTTTTTGGACCGTTCGTTTTACCGCGGAAATTCAACGGTCTATCTACAACAAAAATCATTCCAAATCTGATCTAGAATGATCAAGGTACAATATTGAACGTAACCAACATAAAAGTTCGAAAGTTTTATTATGTATGAGCTTGATCCAACACGAAATGTTTATGGCCATACGATGCTTCAATTTTCGGTCAACTAGATGGATGGGTAAATGAAAACAAAATTTTATCAAACTTTCATGGAAGATGATAAATGCAATGCTCTTTGATTTCAACGGCTCCGATTGGTCAACGGACGACATGTTTACGTGCGACTTCATTAACTTAGAAAGCAAGAGTATACGTTTCATTAGACATAAACTCTTGCCTTGTGAGTTAATGAAGGCGCACGAAAATATATCGTCTGTGGTTCGATCGGGACCGTTGAAATCAAAGAGCACTGCATTTATCATCTTCCATGAAAGTTTGATAAATTTTGTTTTGATTTACCCATCCATCTAGTTGATCGAAAAAGCATCGTATGGCCATAAATATTTTGTGTTGGATCAAAGCTCATACATAATAAAACTTCCGAACTTTTATGTTGGTTACGTTCAATATTGCACCTTGATCATTCTAGATCATATTTGAAATGATTTTGTTGCAGATCGACTGTTGAATTCCCGCGGTAAAATGAACGGTCCGAAAATAAATGCAAAAAAATGCCAAAAAAATGCCAAAAAATGCAAAAAAATGTATTGCTGTCAAAAAAAAATGAAAAAAATGCTATCAAAAAAATGATCAAGATACAATATTTCTTTTATATGTCTAAAAAATGCAAAAAATGCTGTTATTGATCAGCTATTCATTTAGAAAAAAAAATTAGGGGGAATTTCATGTATACCCCTCAAAAGCTTCAAAATTACGTATTTCCCCCTCTAAATTTTAAAATTACATATTCCCCCCTCTAAACTTCAAAAACTCACATATTTACCCATTTTATTGTATTTTATATTAGGGGCAATTTCATGTATCCCCCTCAAAAACTTCAATATTATGTATTTCCCCCTCTAAAATTTGAAATTACATATTTCCCCTTCTAAACTTTCCAAACTCACAAATTTACCCATTTAATCAATAAAATATATTTAATATATTTAAAAATACTTAAATAATATTATTTCGGATTCTAAATTTTTTTCAGACCATTATACCCCTTCCTCCTTCCAATCTCGTTCTTTCTCTTCAATTCATGTGCATCTCACACCGTCCCCACCTATGGATCGGAGCAATGCGGCGAGCTCCAGCTGCGTCAGGCTACCGCACCATCCATGTCGAATCGGCGAAAGATGTCACGCAGCTGCTTCAATCCATAGGTGGGGACGGTGTGAGACGCTCATGAATTGAAAAAAAAGAACGAGATTGGAAGGAGGAAGGGGTATAATGGTCTGAAAAAAATTTAGAATCCGAAATAATATTATTTAAGTATTTTTAAATATATTAAAAATATTTTATTGATTAAATGGGTAAATTTGTGAGTTTGGAAAGTTTAGAAGGGGAAATATGTAATTTCAAATTTTAGATGGGGAAATACGTAATATTAAAGTTTTTGAGGGGGATATATGAAATTCCCCTTTATATTAAAACACATTCTGTCACACCCCGGAACAGGGGGTCGCGCAGTTCTCGCCGTGAATATACAGTTGCCCGTATATTCACAAGGCATGTACGATATAATCTACTCAACCAAACTCTTTAAAATTTATACACATATCATATGATTTGATTTAAAACAAATTTGGTTCAAATCCGATTCAATTCGGCCCATTTATACTCAAAATAGTGAATTCAGAACACCCATTGCGGCCCGCAACCTCTACTCGAATTTCCTTCTGCCTTTTTTTTCTAGTTTCTGACTCAAGTTGTTGCGGCCCGCAACCAACCCTCTTACGGCCCGCAATAATTCCTCTGACTCAAAACCCCACTGTCGTTGCGGCCCGCAAGGAAATGGTTGCGGCCCGCAATCCATATACGAATTTCTCAGCTGGGTTTTACGTTCTGTCTCCTCTCATTGCGGCCCGCAATCAATTAATTGCGGCCCGTAATGGTATACACAGATTCATCCAGAGCCATTTTCCGGCTCTGTCTCCTTTATTTCGGCCCGCAATAAGGTTATTGCGGCCCGCAATAAGCCTACTGTATTCATTCCTTTGCCTATTTCATGCCATTTCAACCCCGTTTTCAAACCCGATCAATCCCCTTATTATGTAAACAATCTAACCCCATTTCACTAGTAATTTAAACACCACCTCACATGTATTTAAGACATTTAAATCATGCAAGTCTAAAATCGAAATAAACGGAAACGATCAAACAACGTATTCATAAATATTTCGCAGAAACAACATGTCTTATCAAATTTATAAATAACAAGGCCTGTTTAATTTGGGTTACACCACAAAATACCGGGATGGTTAAATCTACAGGGCATACCCTATCTATGCGGCTTAGGCCTCACTTGTCGCGCCCGAGTGCCCTTTTTCAATCGCGTTTACCTACACACATTTATTTAAAAAGGAAAAAAACAATTCCCCGAGGGGATGGGGGTGAGAAAACTTGTCATCCGTTTTCTCAGTGCAGAATTTATAGGGCTACTGGATTTGTAAGAAACCCATTACTAGAACTAAACAATTACCGCATTTAATTATTCAGTTAATCAATCAGTCATGATAACATGCATATGCTCACACACCGATTCAAACGAATTCCAACTATTATTTCATTCAAAAGTAATCAAAGGATTTCCAGAATTCTTGGGGCTTAACTAGTAACTTTGCACAGTCCGGTTAACAACGATAGATATCAACAATCTATCCCATCTGGCTTAACAATTCTCTTACCTGGTTTCAAGTTATACATTCACATCACAAAATCAATTCGAATAATCACTAGCATATCTCGCGACTATGCAACAGAATATCACTTTGTTAAACGAGAACAAATAAACTTTTCACTGAACCACTTGGACCACTGAACCACTGAACCACAGTTTCACTACTTGCAATCACACTACACTTATCCCTTACCCAACCGGTACTGGGTTCACTAGGGCCATTCACCAGATGCGCATAAGGGTCCTGGAGTAAAGTCTAGTAGCTAATTAGACTTTACAATTCACTGTTCACTTCAATCATTCAATTCAATTCAGTACTGTGGTTCCATTCACTTATCCAACACGATAGAACAGAAATCGATAAACCATACCAACATGAGAATCATCACAGATATAACAATTCAATTATATTAATATGCAATTCATGCAAATGCGACAACTAATGCTTTCAATCAGAGATTCAACATGATGATATGCAACGTATATTCAATCAAGCCATCAATATATAAGTTATATGCACCTTATTTAGTTCTACGAAATAAATCCCAAAACAGATCTCGTGAACCCCCGCACCTGGTTATGTAGGGCACTTAGAGGGTCCGCGATCTTGCGACTCAATAAGCTCGTCTATTCCACTGCGCGTGCTCGTGCGGATCTATTCACAGGTCAATTCACTCAAATTCAGACACTTTTGCGGATTAAACCCTTAACTTTACGTATTCACTAATTCTAGGGTTTAAGGCATAAATAGTCACAATTCGGTTTGGTTATCGATTAACTTAGTCATTAGGGCACCGACTCACTCACAAACACGATTCGGGTCAGGTTTGATTCAATTCAAGAGAACGGTACCAAAACTCAAATCGATTTCGGGGAAATCCATAAATCGGAAATTTGGTTACAAATTGGAACACGAAATCGACAAATAAACACTTTAGAAACAACAAAGGCATAGTACAATCAATTTGGTGCAATTCTACGGGTTTTCACCGAAACCCTAGAAATACGAAAACTCGAAATGAGAGAGAAATAGAGAGGGAATTTACCAACCAATCGGGTGAGGATGCGAGATTCAAGCTCCTCTCTCGAAATCTCGATTTTTGGGCGAAATGGTCACCGGGGGTCTCTCTCTCACTCTCTCTCACTCTCTCGTTCTTTCTCTCGTTGGCGGAACCAGGAAAAGAAAGGGAGAAGGAAGGCAGGAAAAGAAAGAAAGAAAAGAGAAGGAGAAAGGAGAAAATGACAAAGGGCCCCACTTGTAAGTTTACAATTTTGTAAATAAAACCTCACACTTGTCCCATATTCAATATAATTGAATTCTTATACATTTTACTCTTCCCTCTTAACACAATTTATCGTATAATTATTGTTCCCCATCCACGTCACTAAATTCGTATATACGTATATATATATATTATTCAATTTACCACTTCTCATTTTAATTAAATCTGAATTTTAAAAGTTCACGGTGTTACACATTCTAAATTTATAAAATACCCATTTTACCCTTTATTAAAAGTATAAAACCCCCATCGAACTCAAATTTGAATCTAAAGGGTTCCTCTACCGTCCGATCCACGCGCATCGCAATAAGATATGTGCGTGTTTGCTTCAAGATTCGTGCTAATATAGTGCGCATGAATCTTAAAGCAATTTTGATCCGTGTGCATTGCATTAAGATCTGTGCACGTTGCTTCAATATCCGTGCATATTCACTTCAAGATTTGTGCTGACCTAGCACGCACAGATCGTAAAGCAATTCGGACGATAGAGGAACTTTTCAGATTCAAATTGGAGTCAGATGGGCATTTTATGCTTTTTAATAAAAAGGGTAAAATGGGTATTTTATGAATTTAGAATGTGTTTTAATATAAAAAACAATAAAATGGGTAAATATGTGATTTTTTGATGTTTAGAGGGGGAAATACGTAATTTCAAAATTTAGAGGGGAAAATATGTAATTTTGAAGTTTTTGAGGGGTATACGTGAAATTCCCCCAAAAAATTATATGTATTGCTGTAAAAAAAATTTTAAAAATGCAAAAAATACTTATTTATTTGATAAAAAAATAAAAATAATAAAAATAAACATGCAAAAAGTAAAAAAAATGTAAAAAGTTTGAAAATATATTTTTTTATTTTTTTCCAAATTATTTGCTGCCTAATTTTATTTTGTATCACTGCAATGCACTTTTAGACTCACTCAATAAAATATTAAATAAAATATTAACTAAGCGAGTGACCTTACAAATCATGCAATCCGATCACCTCAATAATTTCACACCCTTAGATATATCATCTTACCAACGTCTAGATCTCTTCCATGTCATCAATCCGCTCCCTTTCCATTCAACCAATTAACCCGCTATTTTTTCCGCCACTGCCTCCAATTTTTTTCCCTCTTCCCGCTAATTTACGCCAAAACCGCTCGCCCAAATTCCTCTTCCGCTAAGTACCAAAATAATCTCCCTAACGTCTTCTCTCTCTCTGGTGGCTTCTTACAACAAAGACTCCTCTCTCGCCCAAATCCCCTGTTGTGTACATTCAAACTGAGTGTGGTATTTGGTTATAATTAATTTTGGAGTGCTTGAGTTTTTATTTAAATTGTACTTCTATTGATATTTGAGTTTTATTTAAATTGTATTTTGAATACTTTGGAGTGCTTGAGTTTTTATTTAAATTTTACTTCTATTGATATTTGAGTTTTATTTAAATTGTACTTTGAATACTTGAGTTTTTATTGAAGTGCTGTAATTTCGCACTATGGCCTAATCAGAAGTCATAAATCGTAAGTCGTAACAAAGTTCGTAAAGGTTCGAAATTGAGTTCGTAAAAAATTCGGTTCGAAATTGGGTTCGTTCGAAATTGAGTTCGTTCGAAATTAATTCAAACCAAACCTAGTTCGAAATTAATTCAAACCAAATTCAAACTGGAGGTAAGTTCGATTCGGTTCGGTTCGTTTGCAGCCCTACTAGAGACCCTCATTTCATCAAGCACAAGGTATCATATTTCTTGTTAATTCAAGTAGAAATGAAAACCTACAGGTTTCAAATAAAAAAAGAAAAGAAAAGTATAAATGAAAATGACAAAAATATACCTCAACATTAAATATTATAACAAATTGTATTAAAATATAACTTGATTGAATAATTTTAGGAATGTAACTATATGGGTCCGAATCTGCTGCGATTCTAAATCCAACCATTGAAATGATAAAACCCAGGATATTTTTGAGAAATCAGTTTTTGTGCATGAATCTCAAAACATATAAACGGTTGAAATTGGAATCGTAGGGACCTTGCGATCCCAGAGGATCACAGCAGATTTATTTCCGTAACAATATCAAAACTTGTTTTACCTCAACATTCTGTTTTACTTCGTTTAGATAGGTCATGTATACAAATTGGTGCAATCTGGTAAATAATATCCATCAAATATATTGTATTCTGCTAATTATTTATAAGTTAAAGAATACATCCACTGGTATAGTTCACTTCTGACATGGATAGCCACAATTATCAAATAACTGGATGTAAAATTAATGTAATATATCCTGTTGTATATATAGTTAATCATATCAGCAGGATTTAAAGCAAAATATAGATGTTAGAATGATACTTAATTGCACCAAGGAAATAAACATCTCTTGCAAGAATAGTATATGAAGTCAAGATACCACCATTCAAGAAGAGCAATAAAGAGAAAAAGAAGGGCATGAACTTCACACTGTTTGTATTTATCATTGTTCTCTTCAGATTTATCAAATGTTACATAAATTCCCAAAATTACTAAATAATAGCATATGACACTTGGATGAATCCAACTGTGTTGGCTGATTCTCTATATCTTATCATTCTGCAATATTCTTTCTATTATCTTGGAACTCATATTAGAACGAGAGAATGTCAAATTGCAAAAAAGAAAAAAAATTACAGAATTGAAAGAAAGAGAAAATACCATAATGAAGTAGAGCGACAATTTTAGGTTCAACAGCCGAGCTTAGTACAAAATAGCGCCTAAAAATGTCATAAAAAGAACAGGTCTTCCAATTAATCAACAAAAAGGATCCCTATAAATACAGAAAAGAAACATGATATACTTTAGTTTTTAGATCTAATTAACTATCTCTTTTCTTTACAATACCATGTTTCTTTATGAGGATCTAATCTCCTTGTAAGACCATGTTGACAAATTATCTTTATCTTACAATTTGCAATACTCTTTCTAATAATCTTTCAACTCAGCTTAGATCCAGAGAATGTTTATTGCACAAAAGTAAGAGTATTATTGAATTGCGAGAAAAAAGAAATTGTCATAAGAGAGAAGAGCGGGGATTTTGGGTTCAACTGCCGAGAGCTTAAACAAAGTATAAACAGCGCCTCAAATGAGGAGAGAGCAGATGGAACAGGTGAGAAAAGGCAATAAATAGAAGAGAGAGAGTTGAAAAGTCATGCAAAAAATTAAAATCTCTCATCAGGTTGTTGGGAAGCCATAAATTCAAATCCATTGGAAAATGGTTATTCAATTTTTTTGGACAGCTATGTAATTACATGTGACATGATTTGCTAATTATAATTATTTAATTTGTTTTACTTTGTTAGTATTAGTTCCTCTTCATTTAAATTTGTTAATACATCTGAATTATTGAATTTTAATGCAAAAGTAGATCCGATATCCGAGACATCGGACCTACTTCATTCTCAAAATCAAAAGACAGTAAAAGAGTAAAAGAATGATATTACTGTCATAGTGGGCTTCAATGGGCTTCTACTGTCATAGTTACCTATTCATTTTGGATCAGTCGCGACCACTTGTTAATTAAGTACGACTTCATTTCGGACAATATTAAATGGTATAAACTATAATTCAGATAATAACGATAAAATGGTTCTTTGAGTAGTATATAATAAAAAAAAAGTTTCCTTTAAGTTGTTTTTGTTATGAACACAATAATTTGAGCTGTGCTGGGCTGGGCTGGCTAAATTTTTTTAGTGAGTAAAAATTATGTATATGAAGGTGAGATCATTCTGAAATTCAAAATTTCAATTTGGATGACAAACAAAATTGGGTAAAAAACGGTAAAATTACTTGAATACGTGTGATAAACTGAGACATCTAAACAAAGTAATACAATTTGTGTGATATAAAATGAATTTTGCATGATAAAAACTTTTATTGCTTTTCAAATATCCATTTTTCTCATATGTACACATGATATGAATTATATTTTATAAACATTTGTCTGATCAAGTTGCAAAATCAAAGAAAAATTCTTCCTTAATATTATAAACACATGATATGAATTATATTTTATATAATTATCTTTTATTAGATATTAGAGAATATCAAATAATTGTTATTGTAAATAGTCTGATTGTTGTTATTCATTTCAAATATTGTTCAATTTTTTTATTTTTTAGCTTAGAATAATAATATAACAAAATGAAATATTTAGCTGTTAAATTTTGATTTCAAACAAAATAATAGCTGCACATCTAAAGAAGTAACACAATAGAAATTATTGATATAAAACAAACCTTCAAAACTTCTTTTATATAAACTTTATATTTTATTATATAAAGTTTGATAGTGATCACAATTGGAGAAAAAAGGGAAACATTATAATTTATACAATTTGTATAATCATTAATTTTTAGTTACAATTGTAATAACATAATTTATTTGTCTGTTGTGTACTAAAAATAGTTTTTTTTTTCATTTAATAATATTAAACATATTGTAAACTAATATAACAAAAGTATTACTAAATTAATTTATTTTGCTTGTATAGATTCAAAAAATTGTTGTATAACTGAAAATTTATTTAAAAAATATTTTTATTACAAAAAGTAAATTTAATCTTTCACTTGTCTCACAAAAACCGTGGACCGTCTCTTCACCATTACGCTCGGGTCCATTAATTATTAATTATTTGAATTGGCTCCATTAATCACAAGAACAAATAAATAATTAAGAGAGTGTAATTTTAAGATCTCCATTTCTCTACAGCAGTTTTATCTAAATGTGTAATCCAAACAACCCCTTAATATAGAGAAATTAGTTTCTATTGATATATATAATATGATATGATATCCCAAAAGCCACATGTCGATTTATAAGAACCACAGATAGAACAATCATGCTACCAATTATTTGTTTAGAGAAAATATAAAAAATTCATGATTTGTTTAGAGAAAATATAAAAAATTCAGATATATATATTTCTTGCCTTTATAGTTTTATCACACGCGCTAAATTTTGATTTGACATTTACACTCAGAATACTTTCTTTACATGAACAAATACGTAAAAAATCAAAATCAGATAAAGCAATTCTTGAAAAGGAGCCCTCCCTTTTGTCTCTTTCACACTTTCGTCCTTAAGCTAGACTCTATTGGACGTCTCAGCAGTGACGAGTCTTCCTAAGTTCAGCTGCATCAACATTGGCAACATAGTTCACCGGTCGGTAGTACCCGGTTATCGGATCGGGGATCCATGACCCAGAAGATTCCTTCTTGGCATCAGATCCAGTAACTCGATTTCCACCTGGTGATCCGGTGATCTTTTCTTCGACTTTGCGATTTTGTCTTACCGCATCTATTGTTGCTGCTGCTGTAGCATATACCCTCCTGCACCAGATTAAAAAAAAGTATATATATTTTCAGATAAATAGTGCACAAATTAAAATCTTTTTGTTCCAAAGAACCCGCTTTAATACATAACTATTAAGATAAACAATTAAATGATTGCTTATTTAATTATATTTCATCTTAATTCTTTGTTATAATATAACAAATTAACTGATATTCTAACTAGACAATTAAGGGCAATATTTTGGTTTTGGGTCCAATGGGCTTTGAACAAAAATATTATTCCAAGACGGGAATAAACTTTTCAATCTGCATCAAAATTTGTATGAACGGTTTAGATTCATAGGACCGTTCAAATTTATTAATTTCTAAATCTTCACACGAATCTTTATACGAATTGGTTGGACGGATTCGATCTGGATTTGGATAAAAATTGTCCTTAGCCGCTTGGACAAAACCCAATCCCTTAATTTGGTTTTAACCCAAAAAGGAAACAAAAATAAATGAAATACTAAATTTAGTTGTTACCGTTGGATATGAGCGGAGATTCCATCAAAGAGAAAGGAAGAGATTGAAGTACAATTGGAGAGAGCACGAGCCATCCGATCAAGATTGAAAGTCTCAGATATTTAATTTGTTTCTCTTATTTGGGATGAAAATTAAGAGATCAAGAGAAGATATTTAGAAGCTTAGAAAAAGGTTTTTGTTTCTCCTTTAGATGAAAACTAAGAGATCAAGAGAAGATATTTATAAGCTTAGAGAAAGGTTTTGGATTAGCATGTGAGCATTTTAAAAGAGTACTTTTGCTTATTGGACATGTTCTATGATAATTAAGGGAAAACCAATAAAAGTCTAAAGGAGATAAAATTAAATACTAAATATCATTGAACAAATCAATGTTTTCATATGGTTCACCGATATTGTCACTGAATTTTTACTGCTATATATGTTATTTAAGTCTTAAAAATATTTTTCTTGAGAAATTATTTTTGAAAATTCTACCAACACAACATATTTCAATTTTACAAGAACTACCAAATTATTCATAATTGTTGGTCATAATTGTAGGTATGTTACAATTTCTACAAGATTAAATAGCTAGTATATATACCACTCTTATATGCTTCACTTATTAAACAAATTTACTTATAATACCAGCATCTACATTATAAGGAAAAAAAAATAAAACTAGCATTGACATTGGAAAAAGAATACATATATAAACAAAAAAAATTATCTATAACAAATGTTTATTATCTAATGACTCCATAACTTTATTTTTTAAAACATACATTAATATGATATATAATCCATAATAGACCTATATCATCCCTATGAAAATGATGGAACTTGATCTGAGATTTATTTTTCATAAAACTTAAAAATTTACACTTGTGTGTATTTAATGACAATTGATGAAATATCAAATGATGCTCATACTATTTAAAATTTAGCACATAATTAATTTATACGATTAGCAATCTATTTATGAACTTTTTTCTACTTTTAAAAATTTTGTTGGCTTGACCGGAGAAATAATGTCAAGATTGTTTCGCTCATTTATTATCAATGAATTCCAACTAATATTAAATTGTAATTGTTAGATCATTTAGATCTCTACAATTGTAAAAGATCTCTTTCTTTTGCATCAATAGTTGTAAGTTTAACAATTATCTATCAAAATAATATTAATTAATTTTTTTCATCTCTGTAATTCATCCCAAATTTAAACTTGTGAGACTCATTCAATATATCACTGAATAAACGTACTATAAATATTGCAAAATAATATTTAATTGGGAAGTTCTATTCATGAGCATGTAGAAAGAACATTTCGTTCCAAACTTTTGGTTCACATTCAATGATTGAAACAGGTTCATGCAAATGGGTTGATTGCAGCAAATTATATTTAGTCCTTTTGATTTTTATTAAAAAAACGGAAAATAAACTTTTGGTTCACATTAAATAAACTGGATCCATCCGTTTATTTGTGGCAGGGGGGGTGGCCGACTAGGATGCCAGGTGGTTCAGGACAGCTCCATTTTTCTACTTGTATAGGTGGCGCCATCTGGATCTTTCATTTTTTTTTTCTTTTGGATTCATTCGCAACAACCCCTATAAAATGTTTAATTATTTGTCCTACACTTTTACCAATGAAAAATTAGTCATGGTCGTAGAGTAAATCTACTTTGACATTGGTCATGTTTGGTTGTGGAGTAAAGTTCTTACTCCTACTTCTAATATGTTACACCTCATTTGATAGTTTAAGTTATAGCTTAATTTTTTGGAGGAGTAAGATATTGAGAAATGTATCTCTGCCTATACAGCGGATTCTACTAGTTGTGTAAGTATGGAGTGAGTTATCCATCTAAAGAGGTTGAGTAAGTTACTCCATATTAACTCTTTTTTTACTCCATTTACTCGGAACAGTTTTTTTTTATTTTGCAATAATAATATTTTTTCTTTAATTTGTTATCTAAGACTTTAAAGTTGACTTTTTATCTGAAAAAATCACATATGAGCTCTTCACAGTTAAAATCAGAAAAAAATGAAAGACATATAAAGATCAATAAAAATATAACTTGTGATAAAAATGCAAGCAATCAACCATAATTATTCAGTTTTAAAGGTATCTAAAGTAGTTTATGATAATTGAATAACAAAGGGCCTTTTAATAAAAGGGTCTTTTCTTTAGCCGACCTGCTAGAGAAGGAAATACGTAACACGCCGTGACGTGACGTGACGTGATCAAAATAGTGGCAGACGATCACGTCACGCGAATGGTCACGTCACGCATAGTTACGCCGTGACTACACGTGACGTGATATAACGTGACGTGATATGACGTGACGTGATATAACGTGACATAAATTAGTCACATTGAACTTTTTTTTATATTTTAATTTAAATTGTTGAAAATTCAGAAAAAATATATCAAAAAATATGAAAATTATAAAATTTGTAAAATAAGTAAATAATGTTGCAAAAATTAACTAGTAAATAATATTCTAAAAATTGCCAAATTTTTTGGATAAAAGATATTTAAGCCCGTTTCATTAAGAAACATAGTTTTTACAAACAGCCACAAAAGAAAAGTCTGAATATACTATGAATATACTACAGAAACATAGCCTAATAGTGCTAATAGGAATATGGACTACTAGAGTTTGTCCTCAAAACATGCTGGAACTGACAAAATATAACAGTACGTGATCACGTGATGTGTTTTATAACGTGACGTGACGTGACGTGACGTGACGTGACGTGACGTGACGTGATTAGTTTACGTGACGTGACGTGACGTATAATTTTTGTTAAATACAGTCACGTCACGCGAATAGTCACGTCACGCAACACGTGAGTCACGTCACGTAATCGACACACGTGACGTGACGTAACGTGACGTGAACGTGACATAACGTGACGTGATTGATCACGCCGTGACAAATTTCCTTCTCTACGACCTGCCGATCTCAATCAGTATCGCTGTTATTTAAAATGCATTATTTGTTCCCTCTGTTTATTTTATTTTTAAGCACAACTTGATGAATTTATTTTTCATTAATTTTTTACTGCATAATTTTATACTGAATAAATTCGAAAATTTGTAAAATTTACACATAAATTCATCGCTTGTGAAGTAGATTGATTTCAACAGTTTGAACTCGTCAATTAAAGTATGTCCGATATATTTTGAAGAGTAAGGCTAAGGTGCAATGGATAGCATAAGGCCTTCCAGCTACGGTCTCAAAAACTTATCGTATAAACTTCAAACTTCAATTTAAGTAGCTCAGTAAATTGTTTATATAATAAACTTGAAGAATACCAATTTTTACTATTTTTGAATTTTTTTTTCTATTTTTTATGATTTATGAAAGATGGAAAAAATAACCTAAAACATTGGCAATTTTCTTTTATTTTTAAGCCATTTTTACCATATTTCATAAATCATAAAAAATATTAAAAATATTTCAAAAATAGTAAAACTTGATATTCTACAAATTTATTATATAAAAAATTTACTGAGCTACTTAAATTAGAATTTGAAATTTATATGATAGTTTTTTTAGACCGTAGCACGGAAAACCTTATGCTATCCATTACACCTTATCCTTACTCTATTTTGAAAGCTTTAGTATACCATGTCGTTAATTATAAGTAATACGCTAGGAGAACTCGCTATGTGTATGTAGTTGATTTAAATCGCTCAACATAATTTCAATATAAATATACTTGAAGATCAAATTTTACATTTTCTTACAAGTTTTTTTCTTATTTCTAAATATCTTAAAAACATTTAACTTAAAAGATTCTGGACCTAATTGTCTTATCTAAAAAAATATATATAAAATTATAGGCACATGATTTATTTTCATGTTGATAAAATGGTAGCTAAGCGTGAACAAACTAAGTTGCGATCTACAAAATTTACACATCGTGGCAATAAGAGATTTTAGAGATTGTTCTCTGAATGTAATGTTCTTCTTTTAGCTAATATTTTTGTGAATATATTCCAGATGCTACCATATGCTAGCAAATATTGACATCATCACTACAAGAAAATATATTTTTCTCGGCGCTTAAAAACGCCGCTAAATACACTAAAAAACGCCACTAAATATCTTTCCCGACGTTTACAGCCCTTTTTTTCCGGCATTTAACAAGCGCTGCCCGAAATTTAGCTTTCCCGGCGCTTTCGAAACGCCGCCAAAGGTCTTGCCATTTTAAAAAAAAATTATGCCTTTCCCAGCGTTTCTAAAACGCCGCTAAAAGTCCTGGGTAATTAAAAAAAAATGAAATTTTCAAAAATTCGCTATAAATCATAGAAAATTTAAAAAATGGAAATTCTTGTTCTGGGATGTTCATGTGAGTGTTGTCTATATGCCTGTGCAATGGCTTGGCTTAATTCAACCTAAAATCAGAATTTCTATCTGATTTGGTCTGAAGGGTTGTTTTAGGCATATGCTATACCAGTATAGGTTTCTTTTGGTTTTGTTTGTGTTGAACACTGGTACAATTATACTGATATGTTGGTATGATGGCCTATGAGTTATCCATGGAGCCTACATGGTCTGGTCATGCATGGATCAAGAAATTGAGACTTGAGATCACAAAAAACACTTATCAACTTTATCAAGTAGAGTCAATTATTTTGACATAATGAAATTATGTGTGCCTAAATTTCATCTTTCAGAAAAAGCCAACATAATGCAATCTGACCAATCGACACAATTAAGCCGATCAATTGTACAATTGATCCTCAGTCAACCCGATTTTTCCTCCAATTTAAACAATCCTCACTTTACCCCAACTTACAAATTTTACACCAAATAAGTCAAACAATGCATGGTTCACATCAGTTCCAAATAAGTCAATCATTTTCAATTTTACAAATTTAAAATGCCCCTTATTTTGTAACAATATATCTAGATGTTATTAGAAATGGATCACATCAGTTCCTATTTACCATAACTAAACAGTTAATAATTTATATTGGAATATGTAGTAAGAATTCAGGTTCAGCTATGTTGAACAAATTAAGATTCAAGTTATCAAAATAAGGTCTTATTTAGCCATAGCAGAAATTAAGATTTTTATAAGACTAAGCTTAAATATTAAAATGAAACCTAACAGAGAAGAAGATAGAAATTCAGTACCATCACTGTCCTCTGATGAGGAACCAATATCAATGTAGTTGTTCATCACACAATTTGAAAGCAATTGTGTGCAATTACAACTGGTTACGCATCTCAACGGCTGAAATCTGAGTTTGATTGCATGTTTGTTGATAGGGTCTGTATCATCAAGTCACAAAACCTACAATTAGCTACACAACAATGCCATGAGAAATAGTGCATTAAAACACAAAATGTAAGTGATTAGAAGGGTAAACATATTCATCCTTTAAAGGGCCAAGTAAAAAATAAAAAATAAAAAATTCTAATTGCAATTCCAATTCCTAGAAATCAACGCAGAGTAGTATCCTACCTCAATAGCATTGCAGACTCCAATAGTGAGATAGAACGTTACCTATACTATTGATAATTCCGTAAGTCAAAACAGTAAAGAGAATAACCAAGTACAAAGCGATCTGGCCTATTTTCTTCTTGTGCGTTGTGCTCCCTCAATAATGAGAAACCCCAATTATCAAATTTCACAAGAAAACTCAAAACTTAAATTTTACAACGAAACAATTACTAGCAAATAGATAGAAGACTAAAAACCAATAATAAGCGACGATGATGGCTTACGGAAAGTACGAAATGAAGCGGCAAACCGGTAGGTGCTCGGTCCTGAGAGAGAGACAGCGGGGGAGGGTTTGTGCTCGGTGATCGGGCTTAGAGAGAGAGACAGCAGAATCAGGGGGAGAGTGGGCACGACCGCAAGAGAACGAAGAGGGAGAGGCGGAGAGGAGAGCACGGGAGCGAGGGTTTCATCGCGCGATCGTCAATTTTTGGGTCGGAAGGGAGACAAAAATTTTAGAACTCGCGGTAATTTTTGGTGTTCTGGCGCGGAGAATAATATTTTTTCTTTTAACCAAAATTTTTAGCGATAAGCCGGCGTTTCATTCGCGCGATTGTCATATGCTGAATTCATATCCTCTGCATTAACTCAAAAGAGAATATTTTGAGTTAATGAATCTCGACTGTCCGATCTGTTTCAAGATTCGTGCGAACTAGATTTTCACTAATATTAAAGGGCCCCCTATGTTATAGACACGAGTCGGATTGGCTCCGTTTAAAATCAGACGGTTGAAATTCATTAACTCAAAATATTCCCTTTTGAGTTAATGCAGAGGATACGGATCCGTCATATGTTGGCGTTTCTTTAAGCGCCGGCTGTATTGGCGCTGGTAAATGCTGTATTTCTTGTAGTGCATGCTCAGATATTAAATTATGATGAAAACTTCCTCATATAATATGAGTCATATTTCTAATATTCTTTTTTTTTTTCTTTTCTGTGCTAATATATAAAAGAGTTAAATTTATGTAGGCCTTCCAATTTTAACAAATTTCTTTGAAATTTAATTAATACTACATAAATAAGAATTAACTATTGGTCTAATGACAAAAGACAACACTCTCCGTGTGCATAAGAGGTCGCGAGTTCAAAATCCAGATGACAAGTCCTTTATGAACAATTAAATGAAAGTTGATACGCTAGATCTCTATCTTTCTATCTAAAAAAAAATTAATACTATAGAGTTAAAATAGATAAGATGTGATCATTCCTAAAACTGTGTACTTTGATATACCATGCCTTGTTAGGTACTTTATTAGGTTCATAAAAAATTTACAATGGGTCCCGTCAATCTTTTTTAATAAATATCTCATAAAAAAATAATGGTTAAATGGAATAAATATAGAATATTTAATTTTGTTGGGAAAAAGGTTATACTGAAAAAAATTGGCAAATTTACAAGTATTAATGGTTATTCTGGTAATTAATTTTTTTCTGATAAATTGTCAATGAACAATCGATCAATATTTGTTATTTTTTATTTTCTGGTTTTCTCATAACCTAAGCGTTCTGTGAGATATAGGGATGTCAAAATTTTCAAACCTATAAACATTTTTATAAAGAAAAACTAAAAGGTCAAGTCTTCAATTATATATTAATATCAGAAGAGTTTTTTATCTAGTTTCAAACGTGCTACCTCTCACAAAGAAACAAAAAGACTCTTTATCCGCATCACTGACACCCCTATAATAGTCATCGTAGGGGTTTTTTGTATGGAAATTAATTTGATGTTATTCCGATCTCAACTGTTTAAAAATTTTCATGCTCAAATCTCAATGAAGAAGTTTCATGCACGAATCTCAACTAAGATTAACGGTTGAAATCACAATAGCAGGTTCCTGTTATTCATTTGGAATAACAGCAGATTTATTTCCATTTTGTACTGGTCTTTTGTCCCCATTATGTGGAAGGTCGGGAATAGATCCTAAACCCGTTGGGAGCCCTTTCGGATCCTTCTGTTTGGGATAAAGCAAAGGCTGACAGATTCTGAGATGACAACTCTCAGAAGACTAGGCTAACCATTGCTATGTGATTTTGCACTTGGTAAGTTTTTAGTGACTAATCTCAGAGATGGGTTAAAGTAATGTATTTTAGTGCTAAAGTAATTGCAAATTGCTTTTTTCTCAAATGGTTCTTGGGTACATATCAGATTTCTGTGTTCATATATACCTGAACCTGATACTGGTACACAGTACACAACTACACATACGTACCACTCACATTTGATATAAATTGATCAGCTTTAATGTACTCTTTCAAGCATGGTTTGGAAAATCGGCCGTTTCCGAGTTGACTCGGTTGTGCGAGTTATGTGCAGAAAAAGATAAAATCGACGATGAATTGAAACAATCGGCCAAATTTCCTCGTTTTCTCTTGTGTTTAGAGCCAAATTAAACTGTTTTGATAGTTAAATCGAACCAATTTGTATTTTTCCATGGATGTCAAAGAGAATTTGGGAAAATAGATGCAACTCGGAGAAAGAAGTTTAAAGGATTATAAAATGTTAGACAGACTGGGTGTACGTGAGGTGTGTACTATTATATTTGGCAATATAATTGTTTCAAGGTAGACCATGTTCATACCAACTATTATATAGATAAGTGATCCGAAACAGATTGTTTTAAATTTGTAATGTTTCACGGTGTATTGCGTACAGCTGTTGACACTCGACTGGTTTGTTTGTTGTTTTTATTTGACTAAAGTAAAGAATGGGAGTATGGGATTAACATAAAAATTTGATTGTTATGAAAATATAAAAGTAGAAATTAAAAAAAAGAAGTATTTCTCTTGTAAATATTAGTAAGTTTATTATTATTATTTTATTTTTAAATTATATAAGTTTTATTTCTTTAAGTAATTTTAGCACAAATTTGATCGTTATCATATTAATGTTTTTATTATTTGAATCAATACAACAATATCCTCTTTTATATTTTAATACAGAGAATAACAAGATGATCCAGCCAGGTCGTCAGAGCTTTTGACAGTAAAAAAAAAATATTTTATGGTTATAATACTTGTATTAACTTATATTAGTGGATTATTTGAGTGCAATATTTTATCTTAACAGAATTATTTTTTATCAATTTTTTCTATTTTTTTAGTACAAATTAAGATTCTGCAAAAAAATCCGAGTTTCTGATCCGATTCGACCGATTCCGATTTATCCGATTCCGATTCCAATTTTCATAACCATGCTTTCAAGCTTGGGAAGAAGTTTTTGTATAAAAACTCAACTTACAATATTCAACCATATTCTTTATCTCAAACGATAAATAAAATTGCACTAATTAAATTAAAAATGCAAAGCACACAGACAAGAAACTTAAAAGAAAACAATGAAAAATATGAAATTGGACGCTTGGAGTAAAATATGCATTGACTAGAGTCCATGGCTCTATGGTATAATAACTGAAGGAACATGTTTGCATAAGTTACGGATCTCATTTGCCGCAGCACGGTCAGGGTCATAGCACGACCGATACCACTCCAATTCTTGAAGGTTGGTTAGGTGTTGTAGTCCCTGAGGAACACGCAAATGTGGAGTATAACCAATTAAGAGTTCTCTAAGAATGGGCATGGCCCCCTCCTCTATCTCCCAATCCTTTAGATAGGAATTTTGCTTAATAATCAGAACTTCTAACTGGCTGAAGCCTTTTGCCGAACAACACATTTTTTCATTAGTGTCTACCTTATCTAGGCTGAGACTCTTGAGCCAATGTAGCTTCTCGAGTGCCGGCATTATGTCTTGCCGGAATTTGAAATTTTGAATGGAAAGATAAGTGAGATGAGGAGGCATATCAATGGGCATTTCAATCCACTCTTCGGAATGAGAATATAACTGGAGAGATTGTAGATTCAGATAAAATGGGAAGTCTCTCATATCTAATTTTCCATTAAAAGGTAAACATTCACTAGTAAGGTTGAGAGAGATCAGGTGATTTAAGGTGCTTAGGAAAGCGCCAGCTACCTCCCATGAAGACGAATAGTGTTTTAAATATAATGTACGTAAATTGGGTAGATGAGGTAACTCTGTTTCCCATGATTCGTCGCTATCCACCGAATGAAGTGTTTGTAAATTTGGTAGTTCTGCTGACGATGGCAGTTTGACCCAAAATCCAGTGACATGCCTCAGTGCTTTATGCCCTGATAACCGCAGTTCATGATTTTCCATACCACTGTTAGAAATGGTTTGTAAAAACTTCATGTTGCCTATCACTTCCCCCAAGGATCTATTATCACGTACAACAGAGTGCTTACCACTTAGGTATCTTAACTAAGTCAATCCTTCAAACATTCCAAATTCAATTTTGGTATTATTGTATATGCTTACCACTTTGAGCAGCCTTTGCTTGGAACAATTCGGCACGCCTCTACTATTAAAGCACAACAGAGTGCAGAGGTTTTGGCTCATCACGAGTTTATCACAATCTAAATTGTGAACTGCCACACGACGGGCCATACACAAGTTATGTTGATCATCTGGATGTGAATACACTATGAGAAAGTTGTCCTCCTTGGCTTTCTGGAGAGCGAGATCCCGTAGAAGATCGTGTATGCGGCAAAATTGGATAGAACCATCCTTAGATCTAGATGTTACTTGAACCAAGCTCCTGTTATACAACAAAACAAATTGTTTTGAGCAGATAATCACATTCGATTTGTAGAGCTCATAAATGTCATAACTAAATAATTGAGGCTCACATTTTTCTAAGGTAAGCACTAAAAGAAAATACTAATTATATATTATAATATTAACGTTCATATATTTTCAGGACAGTAAATTTTTCACAAAGGAAAATAGTTAGCTTCAAATCAATTGAGTTGGGTGGATCTATACATAACTAGTTTGTGCTGATTGTATTGTGCTTTTTTCGCATTAAATGAAGTAATACCTCTGCACAAGGTCCTCCAAAAAACTCTCCGCCGTTTCTTCCAATATTCTTTTATCTTCTTTTGGTATGAAGCCCTCCGCAACCCACATTCGAAGTAGCATTTTGGCATCGATCTTATAATCTTCGGGAAATGCAGCAAAGTACATGAAACAGGATTTAAGAGCAAATGGTAGGTCCTCATAACTAGTACCAATAATTTTCTCTCCATCGGCAAACCAACTCATTGTTTGTAACACCTTACTCCAAGTAGCATAGTTGAGTGGCTTCGTTGCTAATAGGCCTCCTAAAAGCACTAATGCGATAGGTAGCCCATCACATTTCTGGACAAATTGATCTATGATATTAGAAAGATCGTGATTAGCAATTTTAGTTGGATCCTTAGGAAGAGCCTTTTTCAACAAAAGCTCTCTGCTTAATTCCTTCGTTAATAACCCAAGTTCATATGGATCAGACGTGGGATCTGCATGCTTAGCAACATTAAAGGACCTTGTTGATAGAAGTACCCTACTTCCATTATTTTCATTTGGGAGTGCTTCTCCAATTTGAGTCCATAGATCGTTTGTCCAAACGTCATCGAGGACTATGAGGTATTTTTTGCTTCTAAGAGACTCATGAAGCTTGCTTAGAGAACCATTTGTATTTGGTTGCTTGAGTTGTTCCCCTATCTTTCTCAAAATATCAATTAATTCAAACTTTTGAGAAATATCTACCCATATGCGAAGTTCAAATTGCATCTTGACATCATCTCTGTGAAAAATAAAAGATGTATTAAATTCTAGTATAAAAAAAATTAAATATGATAAACTGATCAACCAAGAATAAATAAAATATACAAATGTAAACTGATGACCAATTCCGATGTTTTTTAGGTACCATTTAAATATTTGAAAATTCTAACTTTACTATCAGCATAAAAAAAATTCAAAACATACCATTTACATATCTCTAACCTGTGCATGATTCATTAGTCATGCACACCCTGAAGCTGTGTATGACTTTATCATTGATTTTAATTAACTGAATAAGTAGCTTTTTTAGTGGGTCCCATTAAAACGACGTGTCAATATAGTAAATATTGAAATCAAGAGAAGATGGACATGTTTTGATCGATGGTAAGGTCAAAACATAAAAACAAATAACGCGGGTCCCACCAAATAATATATAATATTGAAATACACCACGAAAACAATTTAATCAATTAGATTTGGCTAAAAACAAATAACGGGGGTCCCTGCGCACAGGGAAATCGATGGAAATGTTATACTCAGCTCTGAGGTGCACATAATTTCTCGATTTTTTTATTAATAGACAAATAAAAAAAATATATCGATAATAAGAAATTTTTTTGAGGAAATTCAGAATCGAACAATAACGTTATAGTTTATAAACCATAATATCCAGTTAAATTTCCATTTTACTCCAGCCACGTAAAAAAAAAAAATTGCTACAGTAGGCACGTTATCGACCATAACATCCCAATTGGAGCAATTTTTTTTTTTTCATTTTCATATATATTAAAAATAAATTCCATTTTTATTTTTTATTTTAATTCTGAAATCAAAATTGAAATTAAAATGAGATTGAAATTGTTCAATTGGAATGTTTGGCTTTCAAATATATTCAAATGAGATTGAAATTAAAAATTAAATTTATAGATTAGTTATTCGTCATATACATAGTCTAACAATCAAATATCATACATGTTGAATATTTTTTCATTATGCACAAAAAAAAACTACTAATTACAAATTGTTCAAATTTTATGTTACGGTAAATATTTTTTATAAACACTATATATAATACTCATAATGTTGGATTTAATTTTTTTTAACATATTTGAAAATGAAACCCCCAAAAAAAAAATTGCTGCAGTACGGACGTTATGGACCATAATGTTTATGTATTGTAGCATTTTTTTTTTTCATTTTGACAGAGCTGGAGGCAAAGTGAGAATTTAGTGGAACGTTCATCTTAGATTTCAAATTTCTGTGAAATTGTTCCCTATTGTTGGTATTTTTTATTTTTCTATAAATAATAAAATCAACATGATTTCAAACTGCGTGGGTGATATAATTTCAATTTTAAAGAAATCGACGATAAGATCAGAATTTTCAAATATTAAGAAGGTAACTATAAAAAATTTCGTGATGAATCTAAAGGACTATAGTATGGGGATTAGGCCGGAGACATCTATGCAGATGTGAAACTCAGTGTTCTAAATAGCGCGCTATAGCGTTTTTGGACCCCAAACGCTACGCTACGACATCAAAATGCGCTATTTGCGCTACGGCCGCTATAGCGGCCGCTACAACGCTATAGCGGTCCGCTACAGCGCTATTTGCGCTATACAATATGGGTTTTTTTTTATTTTTTATTTTTAAGCAATTTATATGGGTTTTAAATAAAGATAAAAAAAATCTCAAACCGAAATTGAATTTGTTGCTACTTGCTACAATTAAATCAATTTGAAATTGGGAATAGAAATTGAAATTTGAATAGAAAAAAAGTCCAAACCGGAATTAAAATTTGAATAGAAAAAAAAATAGATCATGTCATGAATTCATGATACTTAAGATATTTTTAATAGGAAAAATTGATAGTTTATGATATTGCTATGGGTATTTTGAACCGCAATTTGGACTTTGTACGGGTTCAATATGAATATTATAATTTCTTAATTACTTTGGTGTTATTTATTGTTCTATGAGACCTTAGATAATGTTGATATTTAGTACAAATATTGAATATACGAAATGTAAAAAAAAAAAAAAACGCTATTTGGAATAGCTTCCGCTATAGCGACGCTATTCGCTATAGCTTTTTTTTTAGCCTTCCCGCTACGACGCTATAAACGCTATTTAGAACCTTGGTGAAACTGCAACTAAGGTTGGGAAGAAGGTCCAATGTACAGTTTAGAGTTTACTTTACTATGAGCGGATCGTTTATGCATTGGATTTATATCTTCATTTTTAAAGTTTAAATAGTCAATTCGAACATCTCAACATTATTAATATATTATCATATGAAAATATACTTGGAGACCAAATTTTATATTTTTTGAAACTTTTTTACTATTTTTTGTGACAATTAGAAAATCACTTGATTTAAAAATTCTGGACCATCCAAAAGTAGTGATTTTCTACCTACCAAATAAATAGTAAAAAAGTTCCAAAAAATAGAAAATTAGGTTTCCAAGTATATTTTGATATGATAATAATGTTGAACGGTTCGGATCAACTATTTGGACTTCGAAGACGGAGATATGAATCCAATGCACATAATGATCTGCGCATTGCTAAGTACCATAGCCTCACTCTACTTGTTATATATAGATAGATAGAGAGTGAGACTGTGTGGTTAAGATCAAAGTAGTAGTTTTTTAGTCTTGGTGCTATCAATTTGTTTTTGCAGTTTTTAAAGGTCAAATAGTTGATTTGAATTACTCAACTTGTTCTATATATTAAAATATGCTTGGGGACCAAATTTGACATTTTTGGAAAAAAATTACTAATTTTTTTATGGATTTAAAAAAAAATTAACCTTTTTTTGGAAAATTATAATCTAATTTTTTGACAAACCGACAATATTCATGAATAAGGTGTTTCAAAACAAAACTTTATTCATGAATATTGTTGGTTTGTAAAAAAAATAGCTAAGTTTCCTTAATAATTAGTAAGATATTATTAGCACATAATTGTTTGTTGTAAAATATGAGGATTTAAAGAGGTAGATCAGATTGTACAGTAATAATTTTTTATATTTCCTAAAATATATCATATTTCTCTAATAGAAGGTCACGTCACAACTCACCTATCTCAAAACCAGTTCACCCTTCACAGACTCGATCAAATGCTAATAATTCCGACCTGACCGCGACCAATTTATGTTCGTTAGGAACAATTTGTTTGATAAATGTCGTTAAATGGATTTGACAATTTGGCGTTCAAATCATCACTGGTCAAGTTAGAATCAAATTGAACCAACTCTATTGTTGCAAAATAAGAGCTCAACCAGCTTGAATCAAACAATGGATCTTAAAAATTACAGGTATGCTATAATTAAAATATATATATGTGTATACACATACCTGTTGTATACTTTTCGGGCGAGAGTCGTCTTTCCGAGACCACCAACGCCCCAAATCGAAACCACAGAACGTCTCTTAACGGTCTCATCGAGCAACTCGTTGACAATATGGTCTTGGTCCTTCTTGAAACCGACAACATTGGGATCAATGTCCGGCATCACGGGTGGCCTAACAGGCAGTGTTATTACTCCAGTGCCCTCACCCAGATTATTGGTTCCAAAGGTTTCTCTGCTCACCTTGATCTCTTCCAACCTTGTCTGGATCTTATTTATCTCATCGACAAGTTTGTGCACAGCCGGGAGTTTTTTAGTTTTCTTTATGAACCTTTTGATGGCCTTCCATATGCCATTAGATCCGGTGGATTTTGGTGGGACCTTGTTAGAAATATTAGAGAGCAAATTAGGCCAGAGATTTTTAACATAGCCTAGTGCAACTTTACAAATAACACCTTTTTCTTTTCTTTTCATGACTTGTATATTTTATAGCTTGTTATAGGTACTGGACGTTGGTGTATTGTACTACAACGGCTCTTAATGAAGCCTTGGATAGGTATAAAAGCAATTGTAATATATATGATAATCCAATCAATAAATAAACAAAATTCAGTTTATAAGAAAATTTCAGACCTCCAAGAGAAAGATGTCAATGACATCTTCTATCATGTGGGCAACATCTCTAACTTCCTTGACCCAATGTTTTTGTCTCTCATCTGTGATTTTCTTCTTGTCAGCATCTTTGAGAAAAGCCTGAATTCTTTCGAGGTCACGCCTCACTTTCTCCACTTGCTCATCAATGCCGTGTATGAGTAAAACCTCCTTAACTGCAACATCAACGAGCTTTTCCAGCACAAAATTTACAATAGTCTCGGCCATCCCGTTTCTGTATTCTATGTGGCAGCTGAAATTAGCTAGAGAACTAAAAATGTTGGTGTATTAGTTGAAGATAGGCAGGATAAGAGGATAGGATCTGGAATTTAAATACCTCCACTGGCCGCTGGTTGATGCATTATTTCAAAGGTTAATTTATTAATTAATTGATATTGGTGGTTGTTGTGCACAATTAATATTCTAAATAATTAACAGCTGGTGGTTTCATTAAGAATTAATGATTATTTTATATTTGTTTGACTTTAATTGATTAATCTTGCCTCGAATACTTCCAATCGGCATGTGCAGCTTATTGAAAATGTGTATATCTCTGCGCATTTGAAGGAAGAGAACAGATTCAAATCATGCCTTCCTAATGGGACAAATTAATTTTCAGTCGTTGTGAAAGTTACGAATGAGGCCAATAAAAATATGCTTGTACTTTACTTTTAGGTATACAAGGAAAGGGCTACCTCCCTGCGTGTTATTGTTACATTTCATTCTTATATTAAGCATCTAGATGTTCTGATTCGCTAACAACGGCTGTGATTTGAAGATTTAATTTCAGATTGAATATCAGTCCTCTAATCAAATAATTTGTTTTTCGTAATTCTATGCATATGTTTGATGGTTTTTAACGTGTAGAAGTTTAAATTTATTTAAACACATACTCGCCACATACAAATTGTAAGATTTTTTTTATTGGTCATGATTTCTTTCCGTTTTTTATATGACATTTATGGATATTTTGGATTGATTAATAATTGAATAATTGATTGGTCATGTCTTCATTTATTTCCATTCTTTTAATTATGTAATGAATGTTATTTGTCATTTTGTATGAGATTTTTTTATGAAAATATGTCAAAAAGATAACATATATCATTTAAGAGATGTTATTTGCACATCATTGAATATGTCATTTGAAGAATGTTATTTATCATTTAGTTTAAATTTTATTTACGAAAACATGTCATTTGATGAATATTTTTCTTATCTTATAATATGTTCTTGTTACAACTCACACTACTACAAAAAAACTTCACCGTCAGGTGAAATCGCTATCCGCAATCGGATGCCGAACCGATGGCTATCGCTCTGATAGGAAAGGTATACCCATATGCCCTCGGCTCAAAACAGATGGCGTTAATCGATATGCCATCGGCAACACATGATCAAACAGACGGTGTTGACTACCAACGCCATCGATTTCATTTCACAATCGACGATAAATGTAATTAACGCTGTATGTTGGATTTTAATAGCCGATTGCAAAGGTGTCTTACACCATCTGTTTTGTTTGAGTTGTCGTTGGTAGGTCCTAGTTTGCATCGGTCGTTAATTATTATGTTTTATTATTAATTCTTGTATTAGGGACTAGCCTCCATCATATATTTGCTAGCTATTATTAAAACCCAGCAAAGCAACAAAAAACACGAATGCATTCTATACCCATATTTTAACCAACAATTAATATAGGCTTCAACAACATATATATTAATCAATGCAACAAGCAATAAGTAAAGTAGATCACACATTCAACAATATATAGAGCATTCATTGTACTAGAAAACTAACAACTGTTCTTACACATAATTAAAAACAACACCAAAGTGTCTCACCTCAAAAACCAGAAAACATGAACTGTTTTAAGCCACAGACAACAATATATTAGCATCAAGTCCTCCCACCTCCAAGTACTTGCACAGTAATTAAACTAATTCCAAGAAGAACTTACACCATTCGATACGGATGTCATGTAATGCATTTTTTTTGTACGACATTTTGGACAGACGACACTGTATGAATAAATCAAAACATATGAACAACATATATAAGAACTTAATATGAAAGCATGATAGAAACAAGTCATCATTGACAAACCTTTGGAAAAGAACGCGCATATTTTTTTGTGAGCATCTCCATGTTCTTCAATACATAAAACATGGACTCCCATGAATTGCTTTGCGTGGGGCTCTGATCAAATGTGTATTAAATAAAACAAAATCTAATTAGTAGTGCAATTGGAACTCGAATAAGTTGCAATGAAATACTCAATTAAAATATTTCTTACCTGAAACGTTCTGACCTCCAATGCTCTTCTCCCCGGCATGTGCCTTCCTCCCCGGTGTATGTATGACTTTTAAGCCTTATAATTATTAAAGGTCAGTATTTGGTACCTAGAAGTAGGCCAGGTTAGTATTTTTCATTTTAAATTATATGTATTTTTCTTACTACTGTAATAAAGGAACAATATATAACTCCCAGTCGTTATTTGCAACTAGCACCGAGTCCAGCAAGTAGGCAACATTGTGTCTTAGGATAATAATGAGAAGCCTTCAACGTTCTCTACAATATAAGAAATAAAATAATAAATCAATACCAAGTTGTTAAAAATAGACAATAAACATGAGTAGAATTAGCAGCTTATCCAACTTCGTGGCAAGGTAAAAATACAAGACTTATTCTGAAACTTTAGCAAGGTATCAGCCAAGTACGAAAGGGATTGTTCACCAACATATTAAATAGCTGTGGCGCTAAGCAGACTTGTGTCTAGGAAACCAATGTCAACGTTATTTTGGGCACCTTCAGGAACTAGCTTCATGCAATACCTGAAATAGTCAGTGTTAGAATAAAATAAAGGAGTTGATTGTAAAAAAAAATAGATTTGTTTATAATAATAAATAAGCACATTATCCAGACTTGGATAATAGAGACGTCGATCTCGTTATAAGTTATAAGATCCCGAAGATCTGTGAAACCCACTGTTACATAAAAGCCCTCATTCCAAAACACTCTCGGCCTGATATAGCAGCAGAAGTCTCCTCCTTCAGATAGTGGCATCGCAAGATATCTGTCATATAGTAATTGGAATTCCAGGCCCAGTTCGTCCAATGCCTCCTAGTCTACAAGCAAGACCCAACCCTGTATACCTCCTATAGGTATTGGCCGTATCGGTAGCACCAATTCATTACTCATCTTATTGGCAATCTCATTAATCACATCAGCAAGCCCATATCATGTACTAATGATTGTATCACTATCATGTACAAATAACAGCTTATTAAAAAACTCTAAGTTATTTAATCAAGTGCCTTACCTAATTACAATTCAAAGAATCGGCTTTTTGGTAGGCATCTCGCCGTGCATGGCATCTGAAATAAGATATGTTGCTGCTGTAATCCTATTTTGTAGCTGCATTTGGCTTTGCTCTAGCTAATATCCAATCCATTGCTCTTCTTGCATTCCTCCTAACAGGACTTGACTGGATGCAAATCTTCAAAAAATGAAATCTATGTGATTGGATGTAAAGGCAAGGTCTTTCTTGCATATTTCATGTTATTAAAGATTTAAAAATTAATAAAATGCCAAATTAGGGAATTTTACCCTTACATCCAAACCAGCATCACTGTCGGTGGTAATATGAATTCGTTGTGGAGTGATCCTTCTCAGTTTTTTCGTACATTGCACATATGATTGAGATGACATTGCTGAAATTAAATTACAAATCAAAGAGTAAGAAAGCTCCAAAACTACAAATGCTTAAAATAACACTTAGAAAAACTAAAGATCTAAAACTAAACCAAAAATCCTAGAACCATATTATCCCTAAAAACCCCCTAACCCTAAACCCTATCTAGAAAACCCTAGAAAAATATATAGACAGAGAGTCAAATAAAGGAACATTCAATGACAGAGAGTGCTCAGTGTTGTTGAGGTGGCGACCGATAAGTGCTATTGTTAGAGTTGGAGTCGTGGCCGAGAAAGCTAGATAGAGAGTGCTAGAACACTTCTGTGTTGTTGGATATATATATTGAAATCCTTAACTAGAAAGTCATCAGCTCCGTACTGATTATCCCATCTGCTCAGTAGTTCTACCAATGGCGTTATGCGGATAAATATCAATAGTATAACAAACTTAAATGCGTATCCTCTGCATTAACTCAAAAGGGAATCTTTTTGAGTTAATGAATCTTTGCTGTCTGATTTTAAACGGAGCCAATATATTCAGCTCCTTCCTATAACATAAGGGCCCTTTAATATTAGTGTGGATCTAGTCTGCCCGAATCTTAAAACATATCGAATGGCCGAGATGCATTAACTCAAAAGATTCCTTTTTGAGTTAATGCAGAGAATACGAATTCAACAATCTTTGCCCTATGTACGTTGATATTTCTTAGAAATTGTTTTGTATTTAAAAATTGCTTTGTATTGTCAATTCTATTGAAATTTACCTTTACTAATTCAATACGTGGAGTTTGACAACACCGAACGAATTGTACATGCAAGCAACATTCACTAATTGTGCAATTAATCTAGATAAAAGTTTCCGAGTTGTGCAAACAACATAAACTAAGTTATCTGCTCAAATAAATATCCATAAAATTCACCTCCTTATTTACAATTACAACACAACAATTACATGAGAACATACTTTATCTTGGTTAGGTTCCAAAGAAATGGGTCAAACTAACTTTCAACTAATAACATATTTTCTGAAAATTAAATCATGTTTTTGTCCCAAGTTTTTGGCAATGTAGAAATGGACACGTGACAGTAGACTTACGTTATTGTTTAAATTATTTCGCAAACCACATCTTATTCAAATGGAGTTTGTGTAAGAAATTAAAGAACAATGCATTGTCACATGCCATTTTTACATTGCCAAAAACTAGGGATCAAAATATGATTTAATTTTAAGAATATGTTTTACTAGTTAAAAGTTAGTTTAACTCATTTCTTTGGAACCTAACCAAAAAACATATTGTTCTTGTAAGGTATCAAATAAAATATAGTGAAAATAAAAAGAAAATGAAATTTATCACAAGCTGTCCAACAACTTGAAAAAAATATTCTAAATAATTAAATCATGTTTTAAATCCAAGCTTAAGGTAGTGTAAAAATGGACAAATAACAGTGAACTTATGTTGTTGTTTAAATTCTTTCGCAAATCACAACTTAATTCAAAGGGGGTTTGTGTAAAAGATTAACAACAATGCACTGTCATGTGCCTTTCATACACTGCAAAAACCTTGGGTTTGAAACATGGTTTAATTTTTCAGAACATGAACATGCATGTTGTTGGACGGACTCATCTCATTTAACAACTACGTACAAAGTAATTAATCCACTACTTCACATGAAGCAACAACACAACAATTAAACAACAGATCACAAGCATCAACACACAAAGTACAATTAATACTACTAGTTGTTTCTTGAGAATCGAAGATACTTCTGCCTCATTTTGATATCTTGCATATGAGAATTTAAACTTATGTTACTTAAATTGTCAGCTGTGTTGTCGCACTAGCCCATCCATTGATTCCATTTTGTACATGTATAAAATTTACTCCCCGGATTCTTTCTAGTCTTCGAAAGCATCACAACATTCGACTTAAGACATCTATTACAATAAGGATCTGATGAGTAACGACTATTTTGGCTACTCATTCGCCTATGCAAAACAAAAAAAAACATTGAATAACTAAACCCTAGCTTAATTATTTCCTAATTTAAGAAACCATTCAAAACAACGATTTAAATAGAAAATAATGGAGAGAAGAGTGATCTAGCATACAAATGACGCCGGGAGAAGAAATACTAGCTTCTTAGTCTGTCGATTTTGGTAAGTTGATTTTCGCAATGAGCTAGTGTGTGGGAATATCAAAGGGTTGGGGATAACCGACCTAGCTAGGGTTTACTGGAATATAATATATATAACATCACCACCATCGATTCACTATATGGACCAGATAGTGTATACTAAAACTGAGGTTCTAATTATTTACAGCATTGCCCCTAATAAGAATATATGCCATCGGTTCAATATGGTATAACAAGTTATTACTTTGTACTAACACCAACGGATCATGTACACAACAAATGGTAAAAGTCACCCCCTCAATGCCATCGTCCGTTGAGCCAAACTGATGTCGAAGATTGACTCAATACTAACTGTACTTAAAATAAACTCGATGGCAAAGGAGGGGGGCCATCAACGCCATCGGTTGGTTAGACCGAACAGTCGGTAAAAAGTTCAAAGTAATTACAGCGCTGCCATTGGTGTATACTGTGCGGAACGACACCCGATGGTAAAGGGGCGATGGTAAATGTGTTTTTTTAGTAGTGTCATGAGCACGATACTAGTAATAGTTATTAATCTACTGAACCAACTCAATGTTATTACTTATAGCCAATAATTTGACTATTTGAGCTGATTGAACTTTAATTTAACAACAGAGAACCAGCCTTTGGTTAGTTACCAAACTCAATGCGTAACTATTTGAATGTTTAATCTTCCCCTTCGACTTACATGGATTGCTAATCTTGCCTTTCAGACATTAGAAAAGCCGGGTTTTGGTGTGAAGCTGCCATTAATTGTTGCTAATTTATTACTCACCAATCATTATGCTTTGAACGTGATGGCATGTGCACCAATTAAAATATTTTCGTATTTTTCCCTTTTTTTTTCTATTGAATCGCATTCACTTGGATCTGAAGAAAAGATGGACTGAGATCTCGAGATGTCTTCCTTATGTAACGGAAGGGACGTAATTTTTTTTTTATAAACTTGTCCGTAGGAACGCATATTTTACTTGCACACATGCTCTTAAATTTAAGTTCTAATATCATCCATTCAAATAGTAATGGATTTGGTATATGAGCAACTGGTTTTCAAATAAGTTTTAAAATCTATTGAATTAGTTTCAAAGATAAATTTGAACCGTTAAAATCGATATTCTACTTCACGAGTGTTGTGTAAATGCAAAATTTTGAAATTTTCAAAAATTCATTAGTATAAAGTCAAATAGTCAAAATTTCATTTTTCATCATTTTTTTAGCGCTTGAATTTCTACTAAATATGTTTGAAAATTTCAAAATTGTGCATCTACACATCACTCATGAAGTATATCAGTTTCAACGTTCTGGATTCATCGTTTCAATAGTCAATCTATATAAATTTTAGAGTTATGCTCACCAAAAAAATTTTAGTGAGCATAGCACAAATCCATCACTCGTATTACGAGTATATCGGATCTTAAATATAAATGCCTCAACTGGCCACTAGTTGATGCATTAATTGAAAGGTTAATGAAGATTGGTGGTTGATGAGTACAATATTCTGAATAAATAACAGCTGGTGGTTTCATTAAGAATTAATGATTATTTTATGTTTGTTTGACTTTAATTGATTAATCTTGCCTCGAATACTTCCAATCGGCATGTGCAGCTTATTAAAAATGTGTATATCTCTGCGCATTTGAAGGAAGAGAACTGATGATTCAAATCCTGCCTCCCTAATGGGACAAATTAGTGTCCAATCATTGTTACAGCCAATAATTTAATTACTTGAGCAAATTCAACTTCAATTTAACAATACAGAACTAACCTTTAGTTAGTTGGTAAAGACGCAAAGGCCATGCATGCTTTCGTGTGTGTGAGAGGTACAAGTTTGAATCTCAAATAGAAATAGAGGAAGCGTGTTAGCCGTATCCTATATCTAGAATAAATTTGAAAATTAAAATTGTTTATATGGAAACGAAGTTCTCGGTAAGGAGATTGGTTTGAAGGATTTGGATTTGTCATTTGAAGCCCATTCGATAGATTTTGGAGATTGAAAGCATATTGTTAATATACTAGAGAAAGTGTGTTAGCCGTACTATGTACATATATATATATATATAGAGAGAGAGAGAGAGAGAGAGAGAGAGAGAGAGAGATTGGCTAAGCTCAAAACGTTTTTTCCATGACCATGGAACAAACGATTTGGTTCTCCAATTTCCAAGTTCAAACAACAAATCCAAACCGATAGATGTTCAATCTATATTAAAATGTGCTTGGTGACCAAATTTTACATTTTTTGGAATTTTTTATTATTTATTAAGCTGGTTTGAAAACCGATGTTTTTCAATACTGTAGAAATTTAATAAAAACTGCGGTTTTCAAACCAACTTAATAAATAGTAAAAAAAATTTCAAAAAATGTAAAATTTGGTCTCCAAGTACATTTTAATATAGATTGAACATCTATCGGTTTGGATTTGTTGTTTGAACTTTGGAAATTAGAGAATTGAATCGTTTGTTCCATGGTCATCGAAAAAACATTTTGAGCTTAGCCAATATCTCTCTCTCTCTTTATATATATAGAGCTGGGTTACGATGCTTCATAAAGTAAAGTGAGTGTTTTATTTCACGCTTATATTTTGCAATTTCAAAGTTCAAAACGTCGATCCAAACCGTTCAGGTTGATCTCCATATTGAATAATGCTTGGAGACCAAATTTTATATATTTTGGAAATTTTTTACTATTTCTTTAGAATTTTTTAAAATCTTTGTTTCTTATGGTCCAAATTTTTTTGAAAAACAGCAATTTTCAAAAATTCCAAATATATAGTAAAAAATGTTTCAAAAAATGTAAATTTTTTCTCTAAGCACATTTTATTACAGAGATCATGTTGAATGGTTTGGATCGACTTTTTGGACTTCAAAAACAAAAAAATGAGCGTGAAGTAAAATATGTCATTTACTTCATGATCAAAGTACAGAGCCCAACTCTCTCTCTATATATATACAGAGAGAGAGAGAGATTGGCTAATATCAAAACGTTTATTATAGGGGCGGAGCCATATCTTCGAACTATGGGGGTAAAAAATATATGAGGGTCAATCATATACAATTTTTTTATGGAGAATGGAGGTCAATTTCAAAATAAAGTCATTTTACTCTAAATTATATAGAAAATTATATTTAAATACAAAAAAATTTAAAAAAATGGGGGTCAATTGACCCCCATTTCCCCTTACTAACTCCGCCCCTGGTTTGTTCTTGTGTCGTGGTACAACCAATTGGTTTTTCAATTTTCAAAGTCCAAACTATCGATCCAAACTGTTAGATGTGATCTCTATATTATATATGCTTGGAGACTAAGTTTTATATTTTTTGAGATTTTTTTTATTATTTATTAAGACAGTTTTAAAATCGCTGATTTTAACAAACAGTGAAATTTTTTTAAATCATTGAAAACAATGATTTGAAAAGTGACTTAATAAATATTAAAAAGTTTCAAAAAATATAAAATTTGATATCCAAACAGATTTCTTGATCCTATATATAATTATTCTACAATTTAACCATCGGCTTCGCCTATTAATCAATTTGAAGTGCAATTAATGGAATAAGCATGGGAAGTTGGGAGGCTCCTTTTCAGAACAAGAGCAATACTTTACTGATTTCATCTCTTTATCTTTATTTCTTTATTCACATGGTGATATAAAACCTTTTTCTTGTTAATTTAGCACTAAAAAAAGTTAGATAAAATGTCCATGTTCACGTTAATGTCATAATTATATTTACAGTGAGATATATATGAATATTATCATTATTTATGATGATAAAAATATCGGTGCTACTATTAATTTAATTGTTATTCAATGCCAAAAATATATATTAGTTTTCACATTATTCATTTGTTGGCAAGTAGAGATGAAAGAAAAATATTTTTTTTAATGATGTTAAACGTAAGGTCGATTTGGTTCATACTGAAAATTTTAAGGATCAATATGTCAATTTTGTTGATATCCGAAAGTCTACGCTGCTCCTCTTCTTAAAACTATTGAATTGGGTATAAAAAATGAATTAATTAATGTTTGAAGCAACTCAATCACTGGAGCAAGAGACTTTTGGCAGAAGCAACCTTTTAGAATTAACAAAACCACCAATTGACTTATCTAAGGGAGGTTAGCACAATTTAATATCATAGTACTGCTGATGGATGTTGAGTTGATGTTTGAAATTGTGTATGTAAGCTCGTGCTGCATCCATTCTAAATTATTGGTTGATTTTCAAATTAATTTTGTATAGAGTTCAAGTGATAAAAAAAATAAAAAATTATAACCTTTTAATTTTAACCGCCGGATTTTATACTAAATTAGTTTAAAAAAATTATTATGTTTAATGTATACACAACACTCGTAAGGTAAAACAGTTTAAATGGTTTCAATTTGTTATTTCAAACCAATTCAATAGATTTTAAAATTAAGTTCACAAGTAGACTTGATGAACTTAAGAAACACCCTGGCTAGTTCAATTTTTTTTTTTTGCTTGATTATTCGGATTTTGAGAGTCGTGCATCTCTTTCCACTTGCAGTACTGTGTAAATTTGTCTGATTTTTCTTGTTGTTAACTTGATAAGAACATTAAATTCTTTTATAATTGTGAGTTTTGTGCCTTTACTCATGTACTGTATCTATCTTCCTATGCATTATTTTTAGGCTACAACATCAACTACCAAAAGTGTTTGACCAGTCAAACTGGACATCTCCATTTTGCATCGATCTGATCACTAGTGTGAAAAATATAGTTCCAACTTCCAAGAAATAAATTGAAAATGAAAATTATAGTGTCACAAGGGGAGCAAGACCTGTGCTTATTCATGTCATAGAACTAGAGACCCTCATTTCATCAAGCACAGGGTATCATATTTCTTGTTAATTCAAGTAGAAATGAAAACCTACAGGTATGGCAGCAGGGGTATGGGCGCTATGGCGTGAGCGGAACAGACGAACATTTGGGGGAGATGCGAAGAGTGTTCAACGGTTACAGGGTGAGACCACACTGCAAATTCAACAATGGATTGCGTCCATTTGAGTGTGATGAGTCGCTCCTTTCTATACTTATTGTAGTCCGAAAAGTTTGTAATTGAGAACGGGAGATTCGGCCTGGTGCTTGATTTCCTCTCTCTTTCTTCTTTCTTTCTTTCTTTTTCTGTTCTTTGTTTTCCATTACAGTGGTACTGGGGTGAATAAGTTGTAAATAACTTTTTTAATTTAATGAAAACCGTCGGTAAGCGATTGCTAACTGACCATCAAAAAAAAAAAAACCTACAGGTTTCAAATAAAAAAAGAAAAGAAAAGTATAAATGAAAATGACAAAAATATACCTCAACATTAAATATTATAACAAATTGTATTAAAAATAACTTGATTGAATAATTTTAGGAATGTAACAATATGGGTCCGAATCTACTACGATTCTAAGGGATCGCAGGACCCTGCGATTCTAAATCCAACCATTCAAATGATAAAACTCAGGATCTTTTTGAGAAATCAGTTTTTGTGCACGAATCTCAAAAAATATGAACGGTTGAAATTGGAATCGTAGGGACCTTGCGATCCCAGAGGATCGTAGCAGATTTATTTCCGTAACAATATCAAAACTTGTTTTACCTCAACATTCTGTTGTACTTCGTTTAGCTAGGTCATGTATACAAATTGGTGTAATCTGGTAAATAATATCCATCAAATATATTGTACTCTGCTAATTATTTATAGGTTAAAGAATACATCCACTGGCATAGTTCACTTCTGACATGGATAGCCACAATTATCAAATAACTGGATGTAAATTTAATGTAATATATCCTGTTGTATATATAGTTTAATCATATCAGCAGGATTTAATGCAAAATAGAGATGTTAGAATGGTACTTGCACCAAGGAAATAAACATCTCTTGCAAGAATAGTATATGAAGTCAAGATACCACCATTCAAGAGAGCAATAAAGAGAGAAAGAAGAGCATGAACATCATACTGTTTGTATTTATCATTGTTCTCTTCAGATTTAATCAAATGCATGTTACATAAATTCCCAAAATTACTAAATAATAGCATATGATACTTGGATGAATCCAACCGTGTTGGCTGATTCTCTATATCTTATAATTCTGCAATATTCTTTCTAATATCTTCGAATTCACCTTGGAACGTAGAGAATGTTATTGCCAAAAAAAAGAAAAAGAAAAACTCACTACTACAGAAATGGTCATTGTACACGGCACATTGTACACGGATTTGGCAATTTTATATAAAAACCGTGTAGAAGTTGTAATTTTTTGGATGCCTGAAATATCTGTATTGTTTCTACACGGATATTTACAAAAGAAGAAGTGTAGAAAGACGTGAGAGAGCTACACGGACGTTTACCAGGAACTGTACACGGCTTATTGTTTAAATATCCGTGGAGAAAGCCTTGAGAGAGCTACACGGATTCTAATTAAAGAACCGTGAAGATAGGCAAGAATTGTACATGGATAAATGTTTAAATGACCGTGTAGATAACCTGTAGGAGCTACACTGATGTTTAATAAAGAGCCGTGTAGAAATGTCGAATTTGTACACGGTTTTTTGTTTAAATGACAGAGTAGAAAGCCTTGAGCGAGCTACACGGACGTTTAATAAAGAGCTGTGTAGAAAGGATATTTTAGGTTTTTTGTTATATAAAAGGCCTTCTCCCCAGCGCCGTTTTGATCAATTTATACTCTCCCCTCTCACAGTTAACAATTGGGTTGAGATGTAGGTTTATCAATTGTTTCAGATCGCAAAATTAGATCGATATAAGCTACTATTTTGGGAGCTCACAGATGAGCGATCTGGTATAATTGATAACCTACATCTCGAATTCCCATGCGAAGTGCTTCATTTCCCCAATTTTTTCGAGATGTTATAACTGGAGGCCGGATTTGAGATATTGGAAGTTAATTTGTATTTCTCCTCTATATCTTGCTAAGGTGTTTAGTTTAGGACATATAACCGAAAGGCTACTTAGATTAATGTAACTAGTAGTCCTTACTTTGGTTACATTAACCTAGCTAGGTAGTCTTTTGGTTAGTTCCTTGCATGTCCTAACTAATTCGGGCAAGCAAGATCCAGAGGAGAAATTATCTCTATTTTTCCGATCAATTTTACTGGACGAAGAGTTGGCCGGTAAGAGTTGGGTGAAAGACCTTCAGAAAGAGGTGAATGTGACCCGGATGAAGAGGTGAATGTGACCTTCAGAGCCGGGTGAAGAGTCGAATGAAGTCGGAGATCATCCGACTCTTCATTCGTCTCTTCATCCGGCTCTGAAGGTCCTTCATCGACCTCTTCCATTTTTTTTGAAGGTCCTTCATCTAACTTTTAACTCAACTCTTTAGTAAAACATATCTTCATATCACCCCTCTGTAAACCCTACCGGCACCAAAAGGAAAGAACCACCCTATTCTACTCCTTAATGGAAATGTTTAGTTTACAATATGACTTTTTATTCCAACTTTTGTAATGCTTTAATTTTGTATAATTTAGGGTACATGAATTTTTAGTTTAAATGTCTTCCTCTGTTTTGGAAATTGTTTGTTCTGAAAAACATAGGGAAAAAAACTAGCTGACAGCCAAAAAAAAAAAAAAAAAAACAATGCTACACGGACGTTTAATAAAGAGCCGTGTAGAAACGAGAAATAGTACACGGATTTTTGTTTAATTAACAGTGTAGAAAAATAATTTCACGGCTGTTTATATAAAAGTCTGTGTGTCTTTCTACACGGATTTATAGCTAAATATCCGTGAAAACAAAGATACTTGCTCGAAATAATGGAAGGCTAAACCAAAAAAAAAAAACAAAAATTAGGAAAAAAAAAAGAATTCTAAATGTCCGTGAAGAAAGTTTATCTTTTATATTACACACGGCTGTTTATAGAAATGTCCGTGTATAAAGGTTATCTTTTATAAACGGCTACATATGTAAAAGTCCGTGTAGCTCTCGTAATGCTTTTTTTACACGGATTTATAGATTATCATCCGTGTAGAAAGGTTATTTTAGGGTTTGGAACTATATAAAAGGCCTTCTTCCGGCGCCGTTTTGATCAATTAATACTTCTCTCTCTCTCTCTGTATTGAATTGGTCTGATTTCTGCGCACAAGGAACGAGGCCGGATCTGAGATATAGCTTGGAAGTTAATTCGCATTCTCCTCTCTATTGCCAAGGTTAGTCATACATATATATATTTCCCTCTTCTTTATCTAATTTTCTGTTACTGATTAATATTGCTTAATTATTTCTGTCAATTATTATTTAATGCATGCGTGCTTGATTTGTTAAGATAATGTAAATAATTAGTGTATTGTGGTCCAATAACCGACCTACTGATGCTTTTAGGTCCATGCCCGTTCAAAATTAATCCAATAGGGATTAATTTTGGATAGTCCCCCGTTTGGGACTGCTCTTTGAATATTGTGTCTCATTTAGGATGTGAACACGTATTAGCGGGATTTAATTAGTATTTGAGGAAAGTTCGACAGTATTTCTCCTTATTGCTCCTACGAGTATGTGGTTTTTACGCATACTTGGGGAGTTAAGGAGAAATGCTGCCGAATTTTTCTCAAATACTAATTAAATCCCACTAATATGTGTTCACATATGAGGCATAATATTCAAAGAGTGGGTTAGGATTGTAAACCGGCCCTTTATAAGCCAAGAATTTGGAACAATATATATGCTGACCACCATATATGTTTAATTGGAATTTTTTTTTTACTTTAATTTACAGATGGATCGAAGTTGGATGTACGAATTGCGACGTGATAGTGCAGAATACTTGGCTCGCGTTGATGAGTTCCTAAAATTTGCTGAGAGTTATAGAGTGGACACAAAAGATAACGACATCTTGTGTCCTTGTAGAGATTGTAAAAATTATATAAGATTTGGGGATTCGGAAGAAATTAGAGCTCATTTGATTTGTCGGGGATTTAAGAAAAAATATACATGTTGGTTTATGCATGGTGAGAAAATTGGGGAATGTAGTGGAACCAATAGAAATTTTGTTTTGGACGAGAATGATGATAATGTAGAAACTGTTGATAATTTTGAATTTGAATGCAACGATGATTTTGAGAATGTCGAAAATTTCGATAATGCTGGGCTTGATTGCAACGAGGATGATGAGGTGGAGATTGATGAAAATGCAGAATACAATTTTACTGAGAATCTAGAGGACATGTTACGTGATGTGGAAGATGAAATTAGTGATAAAAATTTTAAAAATTTCAGTATCTGTCTAATGAATCTAAAAAGCCGTTATACCCCGGGTGTACCAAATTTACAAAACTATCAGCTGTGTTGAAATTATTGAACTTAAAAGCAGACAACGGTTGGAAGCGATAAGAGTTTCACGTCCTTATTAAAGCTTTTACGAGAGATGCTCCCAGATAACAACGAGTTACCCTGTACAATATATCAGGCGAAGAAGTTGATCTGTCCAATAGGTTTGAAGATTGAAAAAATACATGCATGTCCGAATGATTGTGTATTGTACCGTGGCGAGTACGAGGCCATGCATGTTTGTCCTAAATGCGGTGTTTCACGGTATAAACACAAGGACCAGGACACTGACGATTGTGATGGAGGAAAAAAGGCAAGGCCTCCGGCTAAGGCGGTGTGGTATTTCCCGATAATACCGAGATTCAGACGGTTATTTGCAAATCCCAAAGATGCGAAATTGTTGCGTTGGCATGAAGAAGAGCGCAAAAGAGATGGTAAACTAAGACACCCTGCTGATTCAATTCAATGGAGAAACATTGATAGACATTTCGAAGGATTTGGTGGCGAATCACTGAAACCTTAAGTTAGGGGTGAGCACAGACGGAATGAGTCTGTTTGGAAGCATGAGCAGTCAGCACAGCACTTGGCCAGTTCTTATATGCATCTACAATCTTCCTCCTTGGTTGTGCATGAAACGCAGGTACATAATGATGTCATTACTAATCCAAGGACCCAGACAACCCGGAAATGACATAGATGTGTATCTCGCACCATTAATTGAGGACCTCCAGAAATTGTGGAGGGATGGCGTCCGGGTGTGGGATGCGTACGGCAAAGAGCAATTTAATTTGCGGGCCATGGTATTCTGCACCATAAATGATTTCCCCGCGTACGGGAATTTATCGGGTTACACTTGTAAAGGAGCAAAGGCGTGCCCCATCTGTGAAGATGACACGCAGGTGCTGAGGTTGAAAAATTGTAAAAAGAATGTTTTTATGGGGCACCGTAGGTTTCTTCCTGTTAATCACCCATACCGTAAGAAGAAGAAGGTATTCAACGGGAAAATTGAGCTTGGAGTGGCACGTCGTCCGTTAGATGGGAAGAATGTCTTCATGCGGGTTAAAAACCTTGCTGTTGTTTTTGGAAAACGTGCCAAACCACCACCGAAAGATATTTGGAAAAAGAAGTCCATATTTTGGGAGCTACCATACTGGGAATATTTAGAAGTGAGACATTGCCTAGATGTCATGCATGTTGAAAAAAATGTCTGTGACAGTTTGATTGGCACATTATTGAACATTTCGGGGAAGACGAAAGACGGTCTTAAAGTTCGAGAAGACATGAAATTAATGGGAATACGACCCGAGCTTGCACCGCAGGATAAAGGGAAGCAAAAGGCATACCTCCCCCCGCAATGTGCACAATGTCGAAGATCGAGAAAACGAGCTTTTGTAAGTGCCTTCATAGTATTAAAGTCCCATCAGGGTATTCTTCGAATATTAAGAAGCTGGTGTCGATGAAGGACCTGAAATTGATTGGTCCGAAATCCCACGACTGTCATGTTTTAATGACACATATGATTCCTGTTGCAATTCGGGGAATTTTACCGAAGCCCGTGCGGCAAACCATTACGAAGCTTTGTTTTTTCTTCAATGCAATTAATTCCAAAGTGATAGACCCGCTCAAATTGGACGCTTTGCAGAAGGAGGTCGTCGTTACCCTTTGCCATCTTGAGATGTATTTTCCGCCATCTTTTTTCGATGTTATGGTTCACCTTGTTGTTCATCTCGTGAGGGAAATTCAGATCTGTGGTCCCGCGTTCCTGCGGTATATGTATCCATTCGAGAGATTCATGGGTATTTTGAAAAGTTACGTAAGGAACCGACATCGTCCCGAAGGTAGCATTGTGGAGGGATATTCCACAGAAGAGGTAATTGAGTTTTGCACCAACTACATGACCGGTGTGGGTCCTATTGGCGTTCCAAAATCTCGATACGAGGGAAGGCTACAAGGAGTAGGGACAATAGGGTTGAAAGCCATAGTTGCTGATAACGATGACCTGCGAAAGGCACATTTTATTGTACTGCAGCACATGGCTGATGTTGCTCCATATATAGATGAGCACATGACGATCCTTCGACAACAGAACTACACGAGAAGTCAGAAGTGGCTTACTGACGAGCATAACCGTTCTTTTATAGGATGGATGAAAGACAGAGTGAAATCACACCCCGAAATGTCCCCCGTAAATGAAACTGTTAGATTGCTGGGCGAAGGACCCCAAATGGTTGTTAGAACATTCCAAGGATACGAGATTAACGGATATACATTTTACACTAAATTACAGTGTGATAAGAGCACGATGCAAAATAGTGGGGTGACGTTGGTGGCGACGTCCCAAGAATTCAGTAGATCGGGGGATGCCCGGCCTGTAATAGCTTCAAAGTCTTATTACGGCGTTATTGAAGAAATTTGGGAGCTCGTTTACAATCCTCACCTTAGCATTCCCTTGTTTCGGTGCCAATGGGTCGAAGACCGGGGTGTTAAAGTTGATAACGACGGGTTCACCCTCGTTGATTTTGACAAAGTCGGGTATGTGGATGATCCGTTCATACTTGCCAAGCAAGCCACCCAAGTCTTTTATGTCACTGACCCGAGTGATGATAGGTGGAGTGTCGTCCTATCCGGAAAAAGAAGGATTGTTGGGTAGAAAACGTCACCGACGAAGAAGAGTACGACCAGTTCGAAGAGATACCTCAATTTTGTACCGATGTGCAAGCTGAGATAGCAACAATTGCAGAACAAGACTGAAGCAAATTACATGAGATCTGACCACAATGAAGGATTATGGGAAGATGTTCAAACAGTGGAAAAAAAGAGAAAAAGGAAAAAAAAATCCAATGTATAATATTTACTCCTTTTAAACTTGAAAATTTTAATATTTCTTATTTGGAAAAAAAAAATTCAATGCATAATATATATTTCTTTTATAATATTTCAGAGAGCCCAATGAAGCTAAAGACTCAAGGCCGGTTTATCTCTGGATATTTCTGTCTCATTGTAATGTTTTTATTTCGTTTCTAATATTTCTTTTTTGCATCAGGAGCAAGAACCAGATAGATTATTTTAGATATGTGGGCAGAGTGGTTTCAACAGTAATTTTTGTAAACTAGAAATATGGATTTGTATAATTTAGTGTAGGTTTTTTTGTATTAATTTTTGATATAATCTAGACATGAATTTTTGTATAATTTCTGATATAATTTAATTAGTACGTGAAATTTATATTTTATTTGTTTAAATAAAAAACACCTATCTTTCTAAGAATAATTTTTAATTTCATTAGAAATTCAAAGGGAGCAACACGGACATTTAATTAAACATCCGTGTACAAATACATTTATACGTTTCATAAAATGTCTGTGTAGAAATTCAAAGGGAGCTACACGGATATTTCATTACACATCCGTGTAGGAAGGTATTTTTTCCCCTAAAATTATTCTCAGAGAAAAAGTAATCGAAACGGGGGAGTGATTATTTGAATTCGTTTTCGTCTTTTCAGAATTAAAAAGATAAGGCAACTTCTCGAATTAAACGTTTTAACTTAAAATTAGACACGGACGTTTAACTAAAAATCCGTGTAAGAAAAGTTTTCTCCACGGTCGTTTAATTTTCAATAGTTTTTTGGCCTTCTAAGAAACGTACACGGGCGTTTAATGAATAATCCGTGTACAAAAGGTTTTCTACACGGATATTTAATTAAACGCCCGTGTAGAAATTGAAATATTCAAATTACATTATTCTTGAAAATACTTTACTTGAACAACAGGGACTAAATTGCATGTTATTTTGAAATATTTTTTTGTAAAAAATATTTTGAAATAATTACTTGAACAGAAGGTATTTTTTTTCCGAAAAATTATTCTATGGTTGTTTTATAAATTTGTAAACCCAGATAAGGTCATATCAAGTAAAGTGTTCATTTATGTTTTCAAATCGGATTATTTAGAGAGCATTAGGCATTCTATGATATTATTTAGACAGATTATTTAAGTTAATTTTAAATAATTTACTTTTTAGTGATTATCCATGAATTAATTATTTGTTGGTTGTTTTGTACTGCTAATTCATATCTATAACAGTATTTATTTAGATAGCATGAAGTATTTAACAAAATAGTTAAACGGAAAGAAAACAAAATGCTGATTAAATTAAGAACAAAAATATATTACATCAAAACAAAACGACAAAAAAAGCTAACTTAATTAAACACTCCTTCACTGGCCTGGCTGGATTGCTCCTTGGCCTGACCCCCTCCTTTTAATCCAGGGTCTCTTTGGCCTGATCCAGGGATTGCCCCTCCTTTTGTAGGGCTTTGGTGGTGGGTGCTCCCTTGGGCTTCGCCGTGGCACGTCATTTGAGGGCGGCCATGGCCATGTCCTCCTGTAGTTGGGAGGAGGCATTTCATAGCCGGGAGGGACTTCTAATTTCACGGGAGCATCTTCGGGAGGGACATAGCCGGGGGGCCATGGCCATGGCACATTTGCGTCTTCTTCCGGTGGCACCGAAGCGGCCATTTCTTCTTCCAAATTCTCAGAGAAAAGTAATCGAAAAGGGGGAGTTTCTCAGATTATATTGAATTTTGAAGTCGTTTCGTCTTCTTAATTAAAAAGATAAGGCAACTTCTCGAATTCCGTGTACAAAAGGCTTTTGAAGGTCGTTTAATTTTGAATTTCGTCTTATAAGAATCATACACGGTCGTTTAATTAAAAATACGTGTACAAATGGCTTTTAACACGGCCGTTTAATTTTCAAGAGTTGTTTCGCCTTATAAGCAACGTACACGGGCGTTTAATAAAAAATCCGTGTACAAAATGTTTTCTACACGGATATTTAATTAAACGCCCGTGTAGAAATTGAAATATTTATTTGCATTTATTATTAAGTTCTGCTAGATACTCGAAGATATAAAATAATTTTCAAGCTAAATAAAACTGAAATCAGGTTCCTTTTTATTTTTGAAGTTTTCCATTTTGAAAAATATGGAATTTGAAAAATATGAAACTTTGGAATTTGAAAAAATTAATCTAGAAAACCATATGTAGGCGCGCATTTCATAATTTCGCGTAACCTAATTATACACGGGTGTTTAATTAAACGTGTAGCTCTCTTACGTTTCTACACGGGTGTTTATTTAAATGTCCGTGTATATTTAGTTTACGCGAAATAAAGTGCGCGCCTCGTCTCTGTCGCTCGATATCTTTTCAAAATCTCCTCGTCTCCCCTAAAACCTAAACCCCCTAGTCTCCTATCTCTTTCTGTGGTGCTGCCATCGTTCTCTCTCTCGGTGCTAGCTCGGTCTCCTCTGTCGCTCTCCTCTGAACTCGCCAATTGAATCTCTAAGCTCCTCTCGCGCGGTTGCTGTTCTCTCCTTGAAAGGCTCTCTCTCTCTCTCTCTCTCTCTCTAAGTTGCAATGCTCCCTGTATCTTGGTTAAATCAAAACCCTTATCTCTGATTGTATTTTGGTTAAGTGAAAAGTTTCCTCAACTGACCTATTCTGGTGACATGGACACCTAATTAATGTTACAGGGACTAAATTGCAAAACCAACACTATGATTGAACAAAGGACCCAACAACACATAAGTTAGACCTAAATTTTACATTTCATAGCATTTGTAATAATGTTTCTTTTTTGTAGAAAGAACCATGTCACAGCCAGGTGAGAATGCAGATATGATTTTGGAAACAGTGGAACCGCAGGTAGATATGATAGTGGAAGAAGAGGACCAGCAGTCTCAGACAGAAAAGAGGAAAAGAGGTCCGACAATGTGCACGAAGACCTCAGAGGCGAAGGATTTGCAAATCGAGTTCAACAAAACCGGATGTCCGAAGGGTCCACGTAGGGCAGAGTACACAAATTGGTGTAACAATTTGGTGAAGCAGAAGGCATCTATCTTGGTTGAGAGGTGGGACAAATTCGATGACGAAGATAAGAACGAATGGTGGAACATTGTGAAGGTAAAAAAAAAAACTGTACATGCATTATATATTCATTTTTCGTATTCTGTTTGTTATTTCTTTTTTTGTTGGATACAAGTTTTCTAGCATGTCTTAACCTTTGGTATATTTCTAGGGGTGTAGGTGATAATTCTTGCTTTGTAGGACTATATCCCAAATTCTATCATTTAGCAGTTATACAGAGAAAAATTCAAAACCAAATATATATTACCTGCTGAATGAAATCAATGTAGTGTAGTGCACCATGCTTGAACTGGGTACCGCCACCAGGAAAGGTAAGGTAATCGCCAGACACCTTGACCCAATTCTGGTGCCCTACACTATTATCATGACAGATAGCAAAATCAGCAAAGAAATATCACTAACAAACTCAGCTAAATACAACACATTATTTCACTTTGATTTGGTCATAAAGGTTAGATTGCATGTAGGTAGTGACATAGGTTGTGCCCCAAAGTTTCCTAATATACAGAAAACAATTTGGTAGAGCAAGTGAAACACAAATTATTTTCAAGCTACTTATTCCCCGTACTTTGGTTAAGTGCAAGTTATATATGTCTATACCTGACCTGAAAACTTGAATGAACTTACATGCAGTAATTTTGTTGTCAATCATGCAGGCTCATTGGAACATCCAGGATGACGACCCAAAGTCCGCGAAAAAGAAAAAGACTCTGAGGAAAATGAATGAAGCTTGGAAGCAATTCAAGAGCACGTTGAAGACGGATTTTCATGGAGGAAGGGAGAAATCCGGTAGGCTACTATAAATGGCTGAAACAAGAGGACTGGGAGGCGTTTCAAGCTTTGAAGTCCACAGCAGAGTTCAAGGTATATAAATTCAGCCAACTTTGTCTCTGTTCTTTCTCGATATGTACTTATCTTCCTTAAACTAGCTAATTGATGTGCCTTGATGTGTGAAGATAAAAAGTGACGAGGGCAGGAGGATCGCGAAATTGAACAAGTACCCGCACAAATTAGGGTCAGGTGGTTACGAGGGTAAGTCGGCCGAATGGGCTAAGGTACTGGACCAAAACAAAGATTCTGACTCACCTGTGGTTAGGATCCAAAATCCTAGGGCCCAACACTGGCTCATGGGAAGATCTGAGGTAACCGCTGACGGGACGATAGTACTCCCAAGTGACGTGCAACCCGTGGCTCAGAAAATGGTAAGAGTCTTTGTGGTAACTTCGTGTACATTACTTTGTCTTTTGCTATAACTAATTTTTTTTTAACAGTTGGATGTGGAGGAGGAGGTAAATTCGGGCTCCATGACTGTCGAAAGAGTGGATGATTCCTTGTCCGCAGCGCTCGGGACTAAAGAACACACGGGTCGAGTTAGGGGTGTCTCGGTCTACTGTGGCTGGAAGGATGTATACAACGGACCAAAACCAAAAAGAAGACCGCGTGCCAAAGTTAGCACGGAAGAGATGGAATCAAGGTTGGCGCAGGTACGCCAGGAGGTATGCGAGGAGTTCAGAACGGAGTACGATGGAAGGATGGCTGAATTCGAATCAAGGTGGATCAACCAAATTACATCTCTTACGCAGCAATCCGAGCAACAACCTCCCGTTTCGCCGGGATTTCGGCGAAGCAGTCAAGCATCCGGGACCGAAGTTCTGGGCGTGTTGGACAATCTACAGGTAATCACTACTTCTTCATAATCTACCCGTAATTGTGACTTGTTCATTAACTAATTTCTGATAATTATTGCAGGAGGCCACATCATGCGACCTTGTCATGTGGCACGACAAAACTCCTCTGACCCTTGCTAAGGGTATTGTACATCCTCCAGCCGGTTCTCACCTAAGGCCCAACCACCTCCCTGTAACGGTTGACATGATTGTGGCCGAATGGGCTGCCCGCATACCTCTTCCTGTCCCTACCGACGGCATGGTGGTGCTTGATGATACTCGTAGACAGATTGTCCAATGGCCCAAGTGTCAGATTATTTTGGATCAGGTAATCTCTAAATAAAACACGGATATCTTATGTTACGTTAAAATGATTATTTTGAAATACTTGAAAAAAGGTTCAAAATCTGATACAGACCCGAAGATGCGTTGGAAACGCTGCGGACGAAGCTTTATCACCGGTACGGCGAGGCTTGGAAGTAGTAGTCGGGGCTGATGCGCAAGAATCTCCTGCTGCGCCAGCGGATGCGCCAGTAGACCGTACGGGGCTCTCTGAAGAAGAGGTTAGCCGTTTGCCCGAGGATTTGCGGAATCTCCACGCCTGCTTGGTTAAGGCACCAGATTATATGGAGGACGTAATGTTCGATATCCCCCCCGAGGTTCTCCTACACGAAGGCAGGACGGTCGTGCTGCCTTTCAAAGAATTCAAGGACTTTCTACATGCCTCATCAAGCGATAAATGGCTCGATGTGGGAGTCGTCACCGTTTTCCTCTTGTTAGTGACCAAAAAATCATATATATCATGTGTATAGCACTCAAATATATATTCTAATGTGAAATGATGATTTTTCAGGATGATATAACGAAAACAGTCTGTGTCTTGTGGGAAAGATAAGGTGAACTCCTGTGCATTCTTGGACCCCGCTTTTACTAGTGGTACGATGGTGCAATATCAGGAGAAAGATACTGTCCAGTACATGTGTTCAGCGATGCATAAGGCTCTTTCGGAGAATAAGAGATTTATTCTCGTGCCATACCACCAGAGGGGCCACTGGTGTTTGATTGTGATTGTGCCACTTGAGAATTTGGTTTTCCTCATGGATTCTTCACAGCCCGAACCGGGCGTCACTCCTCAGGACTCCAAAATGATCTGCATTCCAATAAGAAAGTAAGCAATAGTAATTCACTTGGTTTGATTTTTTCCCAATTACATATAACAAATTGTGGAATTGCTAATTACATTCACTCAATTTTGTAAGGGCTTTTCTGCAATATCTTAAAGATGGAGGAATGCAAAGCACGAATCCGAAGCATAAAAATAAGTTGTGTTTCAGGTGGCAGCCGGTGAGCACATGCACTATAATTTTTATAATTTCATATTTTTTGTTCAAAAATTAATTGTCATTCTAACATAGGCCGCTAAATGAAAATTTCAGTGCCCGCAACAGTTTCAGGGTTGGAAATGCGGTTATTACACGATGATTTTTATGTATCACTTTGTTGAACGCTTACAATTCGATTGGCCAAAATATCCGGTATGTAATTCATATGTTTGCCTTGACTTGTCCATATAATTAATATTGATTTCCTCTAATATTTTATTCTACTAAATTTGTTTTATTAGTTGCATTGTTATAATTACAATATTTATTTTTATAAAGCAAAACAGAGATGCAGTTGTTACATTGTATTTTTCTAATAACCTACATATTTTGAATTTTTGGCAGCATAAATCGAACAAAAAGGCAGGGCATTACAGCAACGAAGATATAGATTATTTTAGATGTATGTGGGCAAAGTGGTTTCAAAATGAATTTTGTAAACCAGAATATGGATTTGTATAATTTAGTGTGCATGAATTTTTGATATATTTAGTGTACATGAATTTTGTTTAGGGGTTGTATTCTGATATATTGGAAATTCTTTGTTTGGAATTGATTTTTAATGGCTAGCAAACTGGAGGCTAGCCAAAACATAAAATAAAAATTGAAAAAAAAATATAACCATTCTACACGGATGTTTCACATAAGTTCGTGTGGAAAGTCAAATAAAGAGCAATAAAAATATAAGATAGGTACACGGCTGCTTATGTAATGATCCGTGTAGAAATAGTTATTCTACACAGATATTTTGATAGACATCCGTGCAAGAAAATGATCGTACACGGCCTTTTAGTTAAATATCCGTGTATAGATCTCCACTAATGTACACAGATATTAACCTAAAAGTCCGTGTAGACAGAGAAATCGTACACGGCTGTTTATGTTCCAATCCGTGTACCTTTGCTTTGGAGAGCGCCACTTGGCAAGGAATTGGACACGGTTGTTTATGTAGTGATCCGTGTAGCTCGGCTTTGGAGAGCGCCACTTGGCAAGGAATTGGACACGGTTGTTTATGTAGTGATCCGTGTAGCTCGGCTTTGGAGAGCGCCACTTGGCAAGGAATTGGACACGGTTAATTATGTAATGATCTGTGTAGCTCGGGTTTGGAGAACGCCACTTGGCAAGGAATTGACCACGGTTGTTTATGTAATGATCCGTGTAGCTCTCAGGAATTGCACACGGTTAAATATCCGTGTATAATTTATTCAGGGGATTATACACCCTCGCACTCCACACGGCAGGAAATCCGTATAGCTCCCCTGTTTATGTCCGTGTACAATGACCATTTCTGTAGTAGTGACTACAGAATTGAAAGAAAAAGAAAATACCATAATAAAGTAGAGCCACAATTTTAGGTTCAACAACAGCTGAGCTTAGTATAAAATAGCGCCTAACAATTAATGTCATAAAAAGAGCAGCTCTTCCAATTAATCAACAAAAAGGATCCCTATAAATACAGAAAAGAAACATGATATACTTTAGTTTTTAGATCTAATTAACTATCTCTTTTCTTTACAATACCATGTTTCTTTATGAGGATCTAATCTCCTTGTAAGACCATGTTGACATATTATCTTTATCTTACAATTCGCAACTCAGCTCAGAACGAGAGAATGTTTATTGCACAAAAGAAAGAGTATTACCGAATTGCGAGGAAAAAGAAATTGTCATAAGAGAGAAGAGCGGGGATTTTGGGTTCAACTGCCGAGAGCTTAAACAAAGTATAAACAGCGCCTCAAATGAGGAGAGAGCAGATGGAACAGGTGAGAAAAGGCAATAAATAGAGGAGTGAGAGTTGAAAAGTCATGCAAAAAATTAAAATCTCTGATCAGGTTGTTGGCAAGCCATAAATTCAAATCCATTGGAAAATGGTTGTTCAATTTTTTTGCATAGCTAGGTAATTACATGTGACATGATTTACTAATTATAATTATTTATTTAATTTGTTTTACTTTGTTAGTATTAGTTCCTCTTCATATAAATATTTTAATTCATCTGAATTATTGAATTATAATGCAAAAGTAGATTCGATATCGGAGACATCGGACCTACTTCATTCTCAAAATCAAAAGACAGTAAAAGAGTAAAAGAATGATATCTATTATATATATATAATCCGTCTGCTACAGTATATTCTACAGTAATTGCTACAGTATATGCTATAGTAAAAAATATTCCAAATCTGCCTACGATTTTTCAGAAATTCAAAAGATGACCTTACCGCTGGATAACTCTGTCCGATACCGCAGCAGTAGTAAAAGGTCTCTACTGCCAGCAGTACTGTACCTGACCCCAATGTAACTCAAAGTCAGGATCCCCTGATGTAACTCAAAGCAGATCAGACAGTCAGGATGCAAACTCAAAATTTGAGGTACCTTAGGTGATATGAAATTCATGCACACATAAACCCTTAACCCAAAACTCTAAAGCCGAAATTGATGTACATCTTTATCGGGCTTCAACAGAGAACATTACATTAATTTTCAGATCTACACATAGAATATTTTTGTATTTTGTGGCTACAGTATATTCTACAGTAATTGCTACAGTATAATCTACAGTACTGCAGTATATTCTACAGTAACTGTTACAGTATAATCTGCAGTAAAAACTTTAATATGGTATATAACCGGTATAACTTTATATATAGTTAGAAAATCACAAATTAATGAATATGGTATACCGGTATAACTTTATACAGTAACAACTTGATTTTGTGATTTTGAATTCATTAATATGGCATTTTGTTTATAACCGGTATAACTTTATATATAGTTAGATGTTTATCTTAATAGATTTTTTTTTTCAGTAATATTCTGATACAATCTTTTTACACTCCTATCGATAATAGCTGCCGAAGCAAAGCGAGGCTCACTTCTAGTTACCCCAAAGCGGGGATGAAGTTTTGGGTCCTTAATGGGCTTCTACTGTCATAGTTACCTATTCATTTTGGATCAGTCCCGACCACTTGTTAATTAAGTACGACTTCATTTCGGACAATATTAAATGGTATAAACTATAATTCAGATAATAACGATAAAATGGTTCTTTGAGTAGTATATAATAAAAAAAAGTTTCCTTTAAGTTGTTTTTGTTATGAACACAATAATTTGAGCTGGGCTGGGCTGGGCTGGCTAAATTTTTTAGTGAGTCAAAATTATGTACATGAAGGTGAGATCAATCTGAAATTCAAAATTTCAATTTGGATGACAAACAAAATTGTGTAAAAGACGGTAAAATTACTTGAATACGTGTGATAAACTGAGACATCTAAACAAAGTAATACAATTTGTGTGATATAAAATGAATTTTGCATGATAAAAACTTTGATTGCTTTTCAAATATCCATTTTTCTCATATATACACATGATATGAATTATATTTTATAAACATTTGTCTGATCAAGTTGCAAAATCAAAGAAAAATTCTTGCTTAATATCATAAACACATGATATGAATTATATTTTATAAACATTTGTCTGATATCAAGTTGCAAAATCAAAGAAAAATTCTTGCTTAATATCATAAACACATGATATGAATTATATTTTATATAATTATCTTTTATTAGATATTAGAGAATATCAAATAATTGTTATTGTAAATAGTCTGATTGTTGTTATTCATTTCAAAAATTGTTCAATTTTTTTATTTTTTAGCTTAGAATAATAATATAACAAAATGAAATATTTAGCTGTTAAATTTTGATTTCAAACAAAATAATAGCTGCACATCTAAAGAAGTAACACAATAGAAATTATTGATATAAAACAAACTTTCAAAACTTCTTTTATATAAACTTTATATTTTATTGTATAAAGTTTGATAGTGATCACAATTGGAGAAAAAAGGGAAACATTATGATTTATACAATTTGTATAATCATTAATTTTTAGTTACAATTGTAATAACATAATTTATTTGTCTGTTGTGTACTAAAAATAGTTTTTTTTAATTTAGTAATATTAAATTTATTGCAAACTTATATAACAAAAGTATTGTATAACTGAAACTTTATTTAAAAAATATTTTTATTACAAAAAGTAAAAAAAATTTCACCTGTCTCACAAAAACCGTGGACCGTCTCTTCACCATTACGCTCGGGTCCATTAATTATTAATTATTTGCATTGGCTCCATTCATCACAAAAACAAATTAATAATTAAGAGAGTGTAATTTTAAGATCTCCATTTCTCTACAGCAGTTTTATCTAATTGTGTAATCCAAACAACCCCTTATATAGAGAAATTAGTTTCTATTGATATATATATAATATGATATGATATCTCAAAAGCCACATGTCGATTTATAAGAACACAGATAGAACAATCATGCTACCAATTATTTGTTCCGAGAAAATATAAAAAATTCATGATTTGATTAGTACGTGCACGCACGCACATATATATATTTCTTGCCTTTATAGTTTTATCACACGCGCTAAATTTTGATTTGACATTTACACTCAGAATACTTTCTTTACATGAACAAATACGTAATAAATCAAAATCAAAATCAGATAAAACAATTCTTCCAAAGGAACCCTCCCTTTTTTCTCTTTCACACTTTCGTCCTTAAGCTAGACTCTATTGGACGTCTCAGCAGTGACGAGTCTTCCTAAGTTCAGCTGCATCAACATTGGCAACATAGTTCACCGGTCGGTAGTACCCGGTTATTGGATCGGGGATCCATGACCCAGAAGATCCTTCTTGCCATCAGATCTAGTAACCCGTTTTCCACCTGGTGATCCGACGATATTTTCTTCCACTTTGCGACTTTGTCTTACCGCCTCTGTTGTTGCTACTCCTGTAGCATATACCCTCCTACACCAGGTTAAAAAAAGTATATATATTTTCAGATAAATAGTGCACAAATTAAAATCTTTTTGTTCCAAAGAACCCGCTTTAATAGATAACTATTATGATAAACAATTAAATGATTGCTTGTTTAATTTATATTTCAACTTAATTCTTTGTTATAATATAACAAATTAACTGATATTCTAACTAGACAATTAAGGGCAATATTTTGGTTTTGGGTCCAATGGGCTTTGAACAAAAATATTATTCCAAGACGGGAATAAACTTTTCAATCTGCATCAAAATTCGTATGAACGGTTTAGATTCATAGGACCGTTCAAATTTATTAATTTCTAAATCTTCACACGAATCTTTATACGAATTGGTTGGACGGATTCGATCCGGATTTGGATAAAAATTGTCCTTAGCCGTTTGGAAAATCCCAATCCCTTAATTTGGTTTTAACCCAAAAAGGAAACAAAAAGAAATAAAATACTAAATTTAGTTTTTACCGTTGGATATGAGCGGAGATTCCATTAAAGAATAAGGAAGAGATTGAAGTACAATTGGAGAGAGCACGAGCCATCCGATCAAGATTGAAAGTCTCAGATATTTAATTTGTTTCTCTTATTTGGGATGAAAATTAAGAGATCAAGAGAAGATATTTAGAAGCTTAGAAAAAGGTTTTTGCTTCTCCTTTAGATGGAAATTAAGAGATCAAGAGAAGATATTTAGAAGCTTAGAAAAAGGTTTTTGTTTCTCCTTTAGATGGAAATTAAGAGATCAAGAGAAGATATTTATAAGCTTAGAGAAAGGTTTTGGATTAGCATGTGAGCATTTTAAAAGAGTACTTTTGCTTATTGGACATGTTCTATGATAATTAAGGGAAAACCAATAAAAAGTCTAAAGCAGATAGAATTAAATACTAAATATCATTGAACAAATCAATGTTTTCATATGGTTCACCGATATTGTCACTGAATTTTTCCTGTTATGTTATTTAAGTTTTAAAAATAACTTTATTGAGAAATTATTTTTGAAAATTCTAGCAACATAACATATTTCAATTTTACAAGAACTACCAAATTATTCATAATTGTTGGTCATAATTGTAGGTATGTTACAATTTCTACAAGATTAAATAGTATATATACCGCTCTTATATGCTTCACTTATTAAAAATTTACTTATAAAACCAGCATCTACATTATAAGGAAAAAAATAAAACTAGCATTGACATTGGAAAAAGAATACATATATAAACAAAAAAAATTATCTATAACAAATGTTAATTATCTAATGACTTGGAGTTCATTAAGAATATGTTAACTCGATAACTATATAAATTATAATAAATAACTTCATTTTTTTAAAACATACATTAATTTGATATATAATCCATAATAGACCTATATAATCCCTATGAAAATTATGGAACTTAATCTGAGATTTATTTTTCATAAAACTTAAAAAATTTACACTTGTGTGTATTTAATGACAATTGATGGAATATCAAATGATGCTCATACTGTTTAAAATTTCGCACATAATTAATTTATACCATTAGCAATCTATCTATGAACTTTTTTCTACTTTTAATAATTTTGTTGGATTGACTTGAGAAATAATGTCAAGATTGTTTCGCTCATTTATTATCAATGAATTCCATCTAAAATTAAATTGTAATTGTTAGATCATTTAGATCTCTACAATTGTAAAAGACAATCTCTTTCTTTTGCATCAACAGTTTTAAGTTTAACAATTATCTATCAAAATAATATTAATTAATTTTTCTTCATCTCTGTAATTCATCCCAAATTTAAACTTGTGAGACTCATTCAATATATCACTGAATAAACGTACTATAAATATTGCAAAATAATATTTAATTGGGAAGTTCTATTCATGAGCATGTAGAAAGAACATTTCGTTCCAAACTTTTGGTTCACATTCAATGATTGAAACAGGTTCATGCAAATGATGGGTTGATTGCAGCAAATTATATTACTCCTTTTGATTTTTATTAAAAAAATGGAAAATAAACTTTTGGTTCACATTAAAAAAACTGGATCCATCCGTTATTTGTGGCAGGGGGGTGCCGACTAGGATGCCAGGTGGATCAGGACAGCTCCATTTTTCTACTTGTATAGGTGGCGCCATCTGGATCTTTCATTTTTTTCTTTTGGATTCATTCGCAACAACCCCTATAAAATGTTTAATTATTTGTCCTACACTTTTACCAAAACAAAATTAGTCATGGTCGCGGAGTAAATCTATTTGATATCGGTCATGTTTGGTTGTGGAGTAAAATTAATGAGGATTAAATTGCTTACTCCATATTACTTCTAATATTTTACACCTCATTTGATAGCTTAATTAATTCACTTGAAAGAGTAAGATATTTGCAAATGTATCTCTGCATATGACAGTGGATTCTACTAGTGGAGTAACTGTAAAATAAGTTAATCCACCTAGAGAGGTTGAGTAAGTTATTTCAAATTAATTATTTTCTTACTCTATCTTATTCCTCCTATTTAACTTCATGTTTGACTACTTTAAGTGTGGAATAAGAGGTCTACTCCACCTCTTACTCCATAACTAAACATGACCGATAATTGCTTCTTTTTATTTTGCAATAATAATATTTTTTCTTTAATTTGTTATCTAAGACTTTAAAGTTGACTTTTTTATATGAAAAATTTACATATAAGCAATTTTCACAATTAAAATTAGAAAGAAATGAAAGACATAAAAAGATCAATAAAAATATAATTTGCATAAGATCTTTGCAATAAAAAATTTCATTTTTTAGAATTATAGAAATTGCAAGCAATCAACCATAATTATTCGGTTTTAAAAGTATCTAAAGTAATTTGTGATAATTGAATAACAAAGGGCCTTTTAATAAAAGGGCCATTTCTTTAGCCGACCTGCCGATCTCAACAAGTATTTTGTTATTTAAAATGCATTATCTGTTGCCTCTGTTTATTTTATTTTTAAGCACAATTTGATGAATTTATTTTTCATTAATTTTTTACTGCATAATTTTATACCGAATAAATTCGAAAATTTGTAAAGTTTACATATAAATTCATTGCTTATGAAGTAGATTGATTTCAGTGTCGGGAAATATTTTTTACCCTGTAAATATTTTTTACAGGGTGGATTGTATGGCGAGTGTCGGGAATAGATAATCATGCACTTAATTTCCTTTCAGTGTTGAGAGGGGGGTACATTACCCTGTAAATATTTTTTTATCAATGAAAATCGTAAGATGGTTGGTTGCCACCTTACCCTCAAAAAAAGAAGTAGATTGATTTCAATAGTTTGATTTCATTAATTGAAGTATGTCCGATATATTTTGGAAATTTTAGTATACCATGTTGTTAATTATAAGTAATACGCTAGGAATCTTGCTATGGATATGTTGTTGATTTAAACCGCTCAACATGATTTCAATATAAATGTACTTGAAGCTCAAATTTTACATTTTCTCATAAGTTTTTTTTTTTATTTCTAAATATTTAAAAAGCATTTAACTTAAAAGATTCTGGAGTACCATTCAAAATTAGTAATTGTCTCATCTAAAAAATTAAAAAAAAAATTATAGGCACATGATTTATTTTTATTTTGATAAAATAGTAGCTAAGTGTAAACAAACTAAGTTGCGATTTACAAAATTTACACATCGTGGCAATATGAGATTTTAGAGATTGTTTTCTGAATTTAATGTTATTCTTTTAACTAATATTTTTACCATCATGCTCAGATATTAAATTATGATGAAAACTTCCTCATATTTCTAATATTCTTTTTTCTTTTCTGTGCTAATATGCCGGCCTTCCAATTTTAACAAATTTCTTTGAAAATTAATTGATACTACATAAATAAGAATCAACCATTAGTCTAGTGGCAAAATGCAACATTCTCAGTGTGCATAAGAGGTCGTGAGTTCGAAATCCGGATGACAGGTCTTTTATGGACAATTAAATGGAAGTTGATATGCTACACCTATATCTTTCTATCTCAAAAGAAATAAAATAAAATTAATACTTCAGAATTAAAATAGATAAGATGTGATCATTCGTAAAATTGTGTACTTTAATATACCATGCCTTGTTAGGTACTTTAATTTATTAGGTTCATCAATACTTTACAATGGGTCCCGTCAATCTATTTTAATAAATATCTCATAAAAAAATAATGGTTAAATGGAATAAATATAGAATATTTAATTTTGTTGGGAAAAAGGTTATACTGAAAAAAATTGGCAAATTTACAAGTATTAATGGTTATTCTGGTAATTAATTTTTTTCTGATAAATTGTCAAAGATCAATCGATCAATATTTTTTATTTTTTATTTTCTGGTTTTCTCATAACCTAAGCGTTCTGTGAGATATAGGGATGTCAAAATTTTCAAACCTATAAACATTTTTATAAAGAAAAACTAAAAGGTCAAGTCTTCAATTATATATTAATATCAGAAGAGTTTTTTATCTAGTTTCAAACGTGCTACCTCTCACAAAGAAACAAAAAGACTCTTTATCCGCATCACTGATGCCCCAATAACAATCGTCGTAGGGGTTTTTTCTATGAAAATAAATTTGATGTTATTTTGATCTCAACTATTCAAAAATTTTCATACTCAAATCTCAATAAAGAAGTTTCATGCACGAATCTCAACTAAGACTAACGGTTGGAATCAGAATAGCAGGTTCCTGTTATTCCTTTGGAATAACAGCAGATTTATTTCCATTTTGTGCTGGTCTTTTGTCCCCATTATGTGGAAGGTCGGGAATAGATCCTAAAGCCGTTGGGAGCCCTTTCGGATCCTTCCGTTTGGGATAAAGTAAAGGCTGACAGATTCTGAGATGACAACTCTCAGAAGACTAGGCTAACCATTGCTATGTGATTTTACACTTGGCAAGTTTTATAGTGACTAATCTCAGGGATGGGTTAAAGTAATGTATTTTAGTGCTAAAGCAATTGCAAATTGCTTTTTTCTCTAATGGTTCTCGGGTACATATCAGATTTCTGTGTTCATATATACCTGAACCTGATACTGGTACACAGTACACAACTACACATACGTACCACTCATCATTTGATATAAATTGATCAGCTTTAATGTACTCTTTCAACTAGGTTTAGAAAATCGGCCGTTTCCGAGTTGACTCGGTTGTGCGAGTTATGTGCAGAAAAAGATAAAATCGACGATGAATTGAAACAATCGGCCAAATTTCCTCTATTTCTCTTGCGTTTAGAGCCAAATTAAACTGTTTTGATAGTTAAATCGAACCAATTTGTATTTTTCCATGGATGTCAAAGAGAATTGGGGAAAATAGATGCGACTCGGAGAAGAGGAGAAGTTTAAAGGATTATAAAATGTTAGATAGACTGGGTGTACGTGAGGTGTGTACTATTATATTTGACAATATAATTGTTTCACGGTAGACCATGTTCATACCAACTATTATATAGATAAGTGATCCGAAACGGATTGTTTTAAATTTGTAATGTTTCACGGTGTATTGCGTACAGCTGTTGACACTCGACTGGTTTTTTTTTTAATTTTTTTAATTTGACTAAAGTAAAGAATGGGATAAAAGTAGAAATTAAAAAAAAGGAGTATTTCTCTTGTAAATATTAGTTAGTTTATTATTATTATTTTATTTTTAAATTATATAAGTTTTAATTCTTTAAGTAATTTTAGCACAAATTTGATCGTTATCATATTAATGTTTTTATTATTTGAATCAGTACAACAATATCCTCTTTTATATTTTAATACAGAGAATAACAAGATGATCCAGCCAGGTTGTCGAAGTTTTTGACAGTAAAAAAAATATATTTTATGGTTATAATACTTGTATTAACTTATATTAGTAGATTATTTGAGTGTAATATTTTATCTTAACATAATTTTTTTGACAAATTATTTTTTATCAATTTTTTCTATTTTTTTAGTACAAATTAAGATTCTGCTAAAAAAATCCGAGTTTCCGATCCGATTCGGCCGATTCTGATTTATCCGATTCCGACCGATTTATCCGATTCTGATTCCGATTTTCAGAACCATGCTTTCAAGCTTGAGCAGAAGTTTTTGTATAAAAACTCAACTTACAATCTTAAACCATTTTCTTTATCTCAAACGATAAATAAAATTGCACTAATTAAATTAAAAATGCAAAGCACACAGACAAGAAACTTAAAAGAAAACAACGAAAAATATGAAATTGAACGCTTGGAGTAAAATATGCATTGACTAGAGTCCATGGCTCTATGGTATAATAACTGAAGGAACATGTTTGCATAAGTTGCGGATCTCATTTGCCTTGGCAGCACTGTCAGCGTCATCGTCCGACTTATACCAGTACACCAATTTTTGAAGGTTGGTTAGGTGTCGTAGTCCCTGAGGAACACGCAAATGTGGAGTATCCCTAATTGAGAGTTTTCTAAGAATGGGCATGGCCCCCTCCTCTATCTCCAAATCCTTTAGATAGGAATTTTTCATAATAATCAGAACTTCTAATTGGCTGAAGCCTTTTGCCGAACAACACATTTTTTCATTAGTGTCTACAATTAGCACGAGCTCCTTCAGGCACTGTAGTTTCTCCAGTGCCGACATTATGTCTTGCCGGAATTTGAACCCAACAAATTTAAGATAAGTCAGATGAGGAGGCATATCAATGGGCATTTCAATCCACTCTTCGGATAGAGAAAATAACTGGAGAGATTGTAGATTCAGATAAAATGGGAAGTCTCTCATATCTAATTTTCCATTAAAAGGTAAACATGATTTAGTAAAGCAGTAGAGAGAGATCAGGTGATTTAACCTGCTTAGGAAAGCGCCAGCTACCTCCCATGAAGACGAATAGTGATTTAAATGTAATGTACGTAAATTAGGTAGACGAGGTAACTCTGTTTCCCATGATTGGTCGCTACCCACCGAATCAAGTGTTTGTAAATTTGGTAGTTCTGCTGACGATGGCAGGTTGACCCCAGATCCAGTGACATGCCTCAGTGCTTCATGCCCTGATAACCGCAGTAGATGAATTATCATACCACTGTAATGAGAAACGGTTTGTAAAAACTTCATGTTGCCTATCACTTCCCCCAAGGATCTATTCTCACGTACAACAGAGTGCTTACCACTTAGGTATCTTAACTGAGTCAATCCTTCAAACATTCCCAATTTAATTTCGGTATTATTGTCTATGCTTACCACTTTGAGCAGCTTTTGCTTAGAACAATTCGGCATGTCTTTATCATGAAAGCACAACAGAGTGCGGAGGTTTTGGCTCATCACGAGTTCATCACAATCTGAATGGTGAACTGCCACACGACGCGCCATACACAAGTTATGCTGATCATCTGGATGTGAATACACTATGAGAAAGTTGTCCTCCTTGGCTTTCTGGAGAGCGAGATCCCGTAGAAGATCGTGTATGCGGCAAAATTGGATAGAACCATCCTTAGATCTAGATGTTACTTGAACCAAGCTCCTGTTATACAACAAAACAAATTGTTTTGAGAAGATAAGCACATTCGATTTGTAGAGCTCATAAATGTCATAACTAAATAATTGAGGCTCACATTTTTCTAAGGTGAGCACTAAAAGAAAATACTAATTATATATTATAATATTAACGTTCATATATTTTCAGGACAGTAAATTTTTCACAAAGGAAAATAATTAGCTTCAAATCAATTGAGTTGGATGGATCTATACATAACTAGTTTCTGCTGATTGCATTGTGCTTTTTTTTCGTAATAAATGAAGTAATACCTCTGCACAAGGTCCTCCAAAAAACTCTCCGCCGTTTCTTCCAATATTCTTTTATCTTCTTTTGGTATGAAGCCCTCCGCAACCCACATTCGAAGTAGCATTTTGGCATCGATCTTATAATCTTCGGGAAATGCAGCAAAGTACATGAAACAGGATTTAAGAGCAAATGGTAGGTCATCATAACTAGTACCTATAATTTTCTCTCCATCGGCAAACCAACTCATTGTTTGTAACACCTTACTCCAAGTAGCATAGTTGAGTGGCTTCGTTGCTAATAGGCCTCCTAAAAGCACTAATGCGATAGGTAGCCCATCACATTTATGAACAAATTGATTTATAATATCAGAAAGATTGTAATTATCAATTTTAGTTGGATCCTGATTAGGAAGAGCCTTTTTCAACAAAAGCTCTAAGCTTAACTCCTTTGTTAATAACCCAAGTTCATATGGATCACACGTGGGATCCGCATGCTTAGCAACATTAAAGTACCTTGTCGATAGAAGTACTCTACTTCCATTTTTTTCATCTAGGAGTGCTTCTCCAATTTGAGTCCATAGATCGTTTGTCCAAACGTCATCAAGGACTATGAGGTATTTTTTGCCACTAAGAGACTCTCGAAGCTTGCTTAGAGAACCATCTGTATTTGATTGCTTGAGTTGTTCCCCTATCTTTCTCAAAATATCAATTAATTCGAACTTTTGAGAAATATCTATCCATATGCGAAGTTCAAATTGCGTCTTGACATCATCTCTGTGAAGAATAAAAGATGTATTAAATTCTAGTATAAAAATATTAAATATGATAAACTGATTAACCAAGAATAAATAAAATATACAAATGTAAACTGATGACCAATTCTGATATTTTTTAGGTACCATATAAATATTTGAAAATTCTAATTCAAAACATACCATTTACATTTCTCTAACCTGTGCATGATTCATTAGTCATGCACACCCTGAAGCTGTGTATGACTTTATCATTGATTTTAATTAACTGAATGACTAGCTTTTTTAGTGGGTCCCACCAAAACGACGAGTCCATATAGTAAATATTGAAATCAATGGTAAGGTCAAACCATAAAAACAAATAACGTGGGTCCCACCAAAATATATATATATATAGAGTGACTAAGGTCAAAGTGGTAGTTCCTAGCTCCCGGTGCTACCAAGTCGTTTTCGGATTTCCAAAGTCCAAACGGCCGATCCGAACCGTTCAAGTTGTTCTCCATATTGAAATCTGCTTGGAGACCAAATTTTACATTTTTTGGAATTTTTTTACTATTTATTAAGCCACTTTGAAAATTGCTGATCACATGGTCCAGTAAAAACAGTGCAACCAAATTCTGGACCATGTGATCAGCAATTTTCAAAGTGGCTTAATAAATAGTAAAAAAATTCCAAAAAATGTAAAATTTAATCTCCAAGCAGATTTCAATATGGAGAACAACTTGAACGGTTCAGATCGGCCATTTGGACTTTGGAAATCCGAAAACGACTTGGTAGCACCGGAGGCTAGGAACTACCACTTTGACCTTAGTCACTCTCTATATATATATATTTATATATATATATATATATAATATTGAAATGCTGCATGAAACAATTCAATCAATTAGAGTTGGCAAAAAAACAAATAACGTGGGTCCCTGCGCACATGGAAATCGATGAAAATGTTATACGCAGCTTACGAGGTGCACATGATTTTCCGATTTTTTTTATTAATAGAAAAATAAAACAATTATATAGAGCATAATGAAATTTTTTGAGAAAATTCGAAATATAAGAAGAACGTTTTTATAAACTACAATGTCGGGTCAAATTTCCATTTTACCCCAGCTTTGTAAAAAAATTAAAAAAATAAATTACTACGGTAGACACGTTATGGACCATAACATCTCTACTGCAGCAATTTTTTTTCATTTTCATATATGTTAAAAATAAATTCCAACGGAATTTATTTCATTTGAATTCTGAAATAAAAATTGAAATTAAAATGAGATTGAAATTGTTCAAATTTGAATGTTTGGCTTTCAAATATATTCAAATGAGATTGAAATTAAAAAGTAAATTTATAGATTAGTTATTCGCACTAGTACAAAAAACCTATATACCGACTGTTATAGAGGCGTCAGTAATGGCGCCGTAAGTATAGGTATACCTTTACTGACAGGTAAAAAACAATCAGTAAATATTTTTTTCATTATGCACAAAACAACTATTAATTACAAATTGTTCAAATTTTATGTTATGGTAAATATTTTTTATAAACACTATATATAAACCATGAGTAGAACTAGGGTGCTCCTAAGCTCACCAAGCTCTTCGTGAGCGCGACTCTAAAACCTATCGAATCGACTTCAAATGACATTTTCAAACCGTTAGATGTTCAATCTATATTAAAATGTGCTTGGAGACCAAATTTTACATTTTTTGGAATTTTTTTACTATTTATTAAGATGGTTTGAAAATCGCTGTTTTCCAATGGTGCAGAATTTTAATAAAAACAGCGATTTTCAAACCATCTTAATAAATAGTAAAAAAATTTCAAAAAATGTAAAATTTGGTCTCCAAGCACATTTTAATATAGATTGAACATCTAACGGTTTGAAATGTCGTTTGAAGTCGATTCGATAGGTTTTAGAGTCGCGCTCACGGAAGGACTTGGTGAGCTTAGGAGCACCCTAGTTCTACTCATAAACCATATATATAATACTCATAATGTTGGATTTTTTTTAAACATATATGAAAATGAAACCCCAAAAACAAAAAATTAATTGCTACACGTAGTACGGACGTTATGGACCATAACGTTTGTATTGTAACAAATTTTGTCTTTTTTCATGGAGCTGGAGGCAAAGTGGGAATTTGGCGGGACGTTATGGTTTATAACGTCTGGGAGACGTTATAAATTATAACGCTCTTCTTAAATTTCGAATTTCTGTGAAATTGTTCCCTATTGTCGGTACTTTTTATTTTTCTATAAATAAAAAAACAGCATGATTTCAAAATGTTTGGGTAATATAATTTGAATTTTAAAGAAATCGATGATAAGATCAGAATTTTCAAATATTAAGATGGTAACTATAAAAATTTCCGTTACGAATCTGAAGGGCTATATTTTGGGGATTAGTCCGGAGACATCTATGCAGATGTGAAACTGCAACTAGGGTTCGGAAGAAGGTCCAATGTACAGTTTATATATATATATATAGAGAGAGAGAGAGAGATAGAGAGTGAGAGTGTGTGGTTAAGATCGAATTAATAGTTTTTGAGTGTTGGTGCTACCAATTTGTTTTTGTGATTTTTAAAGGTCAAAAGTTAATTTGAAGTGCTCAACATATTCTCCATATTAAAATGTTCTTGATGACCAAATTTAATATTTTTGGAAAAAAAAAATGACTATTTTTTTTCGGAAAATTATTAGCTAAATTTTGACAAACCAACAATATTCATGAATAAAGTGTTTCAAAACAAAACTTTATTTATGAATATTGTTGGTTTGTCAAAAATTAGCTAAGCTTTTTTAATAATTAGTAAGATATTATTAGCATTTAATTGTTTGTTGTAAAATATGAGGATCTAAAGAGTTAGATCAGATTTGCTAAGGCGATATTATCAACCTTACGAATGAAACATCTTATCAGAGTTATCAGTGTTGCAAATAACAGTATACGGTCGTCGGACAAATAGAGTATCGCCAAGCGATTAATCGAAAATAATTGAAAATAATTGGCCGATTATTCGGAAAAATCCGTAATAGTTTGATCACCCCCAACAACTAATCGGCCAATTAATTAATCTAAACAGACGTGTTTTACAACACTGCGTCTTATAATACATACTTTTTTAATAATCATATATATGGACTTGATTTACTAAAGAAATTTAAGATTTGACATACAAAACTAATTACTAGAGGCAGTTACATGTCTCGTAAATCATCGAATCACAGTACAATTTGTTTGATAAATGTCGTTAATTTATGTTTTCCTTCAATTTATAATAAAATAAATTCATAATTTCTTTAAAGCTTGACGTTCAAATCATCACTGGTCAAGTTAGAACCAAATTGAACCAACTCTATTGTTGCAAAATAAGAGTATGTTCGTCTGTCGCAAAATTGTATGGGATGAAATTTGACGGAGTTGGGAACCACTATTTTATTTGCGGGAACCCATACTCATAGGTATGCATGGGAATAATTATTGGAATATACTAATGAGTGTTCGGTTGTACAGTGGGAATAGTTACGGAAAATCTTGATTTATTTAAAAAAATATATATTTCTATTTAAATTTTTCAATCAAATAATATTTTATAAGTGACAAATAATCAAATAGTATTTTATTTGCAATAATAATATCTATATATTCTTAATGGAATCATTTAGTTAAAGCTACTGACAAATACTTATAACAACATATTTTTTAACAATAATATTTTTCTAAAGTTTCTCAATTAAATAATAATTCTTAATCAGTTTCCATTCTATTAGAATGATTCTAAGGTGTTGTTAACACTTCTTTTAAATCCATTTGATGAAAAAGAAAGTCACAAATAATATAATTTTGTTAACTTCTATAACATTATATAAGTTGGATGCTAATGAATTCCGGATCGGACCTAAGGTTAGCCCCACAAAGAAAAAGAAAAAAAAAACTAGGTACATTTATATATGATTTTGAGAGTAAGCTACTGTATTTATTTGTTTGCTATTCTTTGTCAAGAGGGGCCCAGTTCATTTATTGACCAATAGAGAGGTGAGAGGGCATTCCATCGATTTTAGGAACAAATTAATTCAGTCTGACTTCACAATTTTTTTCCCACCAAATTACATTGTTTTGTGAACTGTTAGACAAAATAGTTGGAAAAATATTGAAAACAAAAATGATCACCGAACGGGTTTCGGAAATTGTTTGGCATATCTCACCCATTCCCACTTGGGGGTGTCAATGGGTACGGTACGGGTCGGGTGAAGGCATATTTCATACCCTAACCATATCCTATCCATACCCATTAAAAATTTATCTTACCCTATCCTACTCTTACCCGTTAATATTATCGGGTAACGAAACGGTAACGGATGAATAATGGATATTACTAATATAATAATTAGTTTTATTATATTTTACAAATTAAATATAAAAAACTCATCATTTCACACATATGTAATTATATATCTAATTAAAAATAAAAATGAATATGCAATCAATTCCAATTAAATTTTTTTTATAAATGAAGAAAATTTAAAAACACACACATATTTAGGTGGGTTGAAAATTGAATTGAATATATATTTAGATTTTATAATTATCCTATAGAGTAACAAGTACAAAATAGTCATTACCCATACCCTTACCCTTTTAGTTAACGAAAAAAAATTCTTATCCATACCCATTCCCAATAAGTTAACGAAAAAAAAACCTTACCCATACCCACCTTATCGAATACGATACGGGTCGGGTAAACGGCTAAAAGGTACCATTGACACCCCTATTCCCACTGAACCTTTGATGTCCGAACAGGCCCTAAGAGTTCAACCAACTTGAATCAAACAATGGATTTTTAAAACTTCAACTATGCCATAATTAAAATATATACATGTGTTATACATACCTGTTGTATACTTTCTGCGCAAGAGTCGTCTTTCCAAGTCCACCAATGCCCCAAATCGAAACCACAGAACGTCTCTTAACGGTCTCATCGAGCAACTCGTTGACAATATGGTCTTGGTCCTTCTTGAAACCGACAACATTGGGATCAATGTCCGGTATCACGGGTGGCCTAACAGGCAGTGTTATTACTCCAGTCCCCTCACCCAGATTATTGATTCCATAGGTTTCTCTGCTCACCTTGATCTCTTCCAACCTTGTCTGGATCTTATTTATCTCATCGACAAGTTTGTGTACAGCCCGGAGTTTTTTAGTTTTCTTCATCAATCTTTTCAAGGCCTTCATTATGCCGGTGGATTTTGGTGGGACCTTGTTAGAAATATTAAAGAGACAAAATTAAGCGGGAACTTTACAAATAACACTTTTTTTTCTTTTAATGACTTGTATATTTAATAGCTTGTTATAGGTACTGGACCGTTGGTGTATTGTACTAGGCCAACTGGGCATCATTTCAACTACAATGGCTCTTAATTAAGCCTTAGATAGGTATAAAAGCAATTGTTTTTTTTGAGGAAAAATAAGGATCAAAGTCCTTATTTGAATTTATTAATTTGTTGAAAAAGTTTGAAGGCTTCCTTATAGAAACCTTTTACAAGAAAGTTACAAAATTGTTCAATGTACATTGAACATTAATAAAAAAAAGAAAGAAGAAACTGTTGAAAAAAACTTTTGTTAAAGAATAAAACTCATCTAAATAAAAGCAATTGTAAGAAATATGATAATCCAATGAATAAATAAACAAAATTCAGTTTATATGAAAGTTTCAGACCTCCAAGAGAAAGGTGTCAATGACATCTTCTATCAAGTGGGCAACATCTCTAACTTCTTTGACCCAATGTTTTTGTCCCTCATCTGTGATTTTCTTCTTGTCAGCATCCTTGAGAAAAGCCTGAATTCTTTCGAGATCACGCCTCACTTTCTCCACTTGCTCATCGACGCCGTGTATGAGTAAAACCTCCTTAACTGCAACATCAACGAGCTTGCCCAGCACAAAATTTACAATAGTCTCAGCCATCCCGTTTCTGTATTCTATGTGGCAGCTGAAACTAGCTAGTGAACTAAAAATGTTGGTGTATTAATTAGTTGAAGATAGGCAGGATAAGAGGATCGGATCTGGAATTTAAATATCTCCAGTGGCCGCTGGTTGATGCCTTATTTCAAAGGTTAATTAATTAATTAATTGATATTGGTGGTTGATGCGCACAATATTCTAAATAATTAACAGCTGGTGGTTTTATTAATTTAATGATTGTTTTATATTTCTTTGACTTCAATGCACCTTATTAAATATGTACATCTCTGCGCATTTGAATGAAGAGAACTCATTCAAAGCATGCCTCCCTAATGGGACAAATTAATTTTCAGTCTGTGTGAAGAAGACATTAGAAAAGCCTGGTTTGGGTGAGTGAAGCAATCAATATGTGAACGTGATGGCATGTGCAGCAATTAAATTAATTATTGTTTATTTTCCCTTTTTCCGATAGATTCCTTTTCCTTTGGATAATAAAAGATGTTCAGATCTCCATATATTTGTCTTTCATATGTAACGGAAGAAACGTAAACTTCTTTTAGTTATTATTTTCTTTTTATACGTCGGCAAACATACATATAGTAGAACTAGAGTGTTATTAAGTTCATCAAGCTTCTAATTTGTGAATTCAAATCTAAAACCTATTGGATTGGGTTCAAACGACGAATCCAAACTGTTAAAATCCTTCTACCTTACGGGTGATGCGTCTACATGTGAAAATTTTAAACTTTCAAATTAATTTAGCATAAAGTCAAGTGGTCAAAATTAGAAGGTTTATAAATTATTTTTAATGCATTCATGTTTTGGACGCCTTTTGACCACTTGACTCTATACAAAACTAATTTAAAATTTTAAAATTTTCACATGTAGACGCATCACCCGTAAGGTAGAAGGATTTCAATGGTTTAGATTCGTCGTTTAAAACCAATCCGATAGGTTTTAGAGTTGAGTTCACAAAGGGGGGCTTGATGAACTTAGAAACACCATATATATATATATAGAGAGAGAGAGAGAGAGAGAGAGAGAGAGAATGGCTAATATCAAAACGTTTGTTCCTAGACTCAGGAACAAACGATTCGGTTCTCCAATTTCCAAAATTCAAACAACAAATCCAAACCGTTAGATGTTCAATCTATATTAAAATGTGCTTGGAGACAAAATTTTACATTTTTTGGAATTTTTTTACTATTTATTAAGCTGGTTTGAAAACCGCTATTTTTCAATGCTGCAGAAATTTAATAAAAACAGCGGTTTTCAAACCAGCTTAATAAATAGTAAAAAAATTCCAAAAAATGTAAAATTTCGTCTCCAAGCACATTTTAATATAGATTGAACATCTAACGGTTTGGATTTGTTGTTTGAACTTTGGAAATTGGAGAACCGAATCGTTTGTTCCTGAGTCTAGGAACAAACGTTTTGATATTAGCCATTTTCTATATATATATATATATGAGTAGAACTAGGGTGTTCCTAAGTTCACCAAACTCTTTTGTGAATTCAACTCTAAAACCTATCGGATTGGCTTCAAACGACGAATCCAAACCGTTGGAATCCTTCTAACTTACGGGTGATGCGTCTACATGTAAACATTTTAAAATTTTAAATTAGTTTTGTATAGAGTCAAATGGTCAAAAGGCGTCCAAAAAATGAATGCATTAAAATCAATTTATAAATCTTCTGATTTTGACCACTTGACTTTATACTAAATTAATTCGAAAGTTTAAATTTTCATATGTAGACACATCACCCGTAAGGTAGAAGGATTTCAACGGTTTGGATTCGTTGTTTGAAGCCAATCTGATAGGTTCTAGAGTTGAGTTCACAAAGAGCCTTGGTGAACTTCGGAACACCCTAGTTCTACTCTCTCTCTCTCTCTCTCTCTCTCTCTCAATATATATAGAGAGAGAGAGAGAGTTGGGCTACGGTGCTCCATGAAGTAAAGTGAGTGTTTTACTTCACACTCATATTCTGCGATTTCAAAGTTCAAAACATCGATCCAAACCGTTCAGGTTAATCTCCATATTGAATTATGCTTGAAGAACAAATTTTACACATTTCGGAAATTTTTTACTATTTCTTTAGAATTTTTGAAAATCATTATTTTTATGGTCCATAATTTTCTGAAAAACAACAATTTTCAAAAATTCTAAATATATAGTAAAATAATTCATAAAATGTAAAATTTTGTCTCCAAGCACATTTTATTATGGAGATCATGTTGAACGGTTTGGATCGACTTTTTGGACTTCAAAAATAAAAATATGAGCGTGAAGTACAATGTCATTTACTTCATGAAGTACATAGCCCAACTCTCTCTCTCTCTCTCTCTATACATATATATAGAGAGAGAAGAGAGAGATTGGCTAATATCTAAACGTTTGTTCTAGTGCTCTGGTGTAACCAATTGGTTTTTCTAATTTTCAAAGTCCAAACTGTTGATCCAAACTGTTAGATGCGATCTCTATATTAATATGTGCTTGGAGACCAAATTTTATATTTTTTGGATTTATTTTTTTACTATTTATTAAGCCATTTTTAAAATTGATGATTTTAATAAAGAGTAAAAAATTTCTGAATCATTGAAAATAGTGATTTTAAAACTGACTTAATAAATATTAAAAAAATTCAAAAAATATAAAATTTGATATCCATGCACATTTCATGATCCTATATATAATTATTCTACAAGTTAACCATCGGCTTCGCCTATTAATCATTTTCATGTGCAATGGAATAAGCATGGGAAGTTGGGATGCTCCTTTTCAGAACAAGAGCACAGCGCACCATATATTCAATACTTTGCTGATTTCCTCCCCCTTTATCTTTATTTCTTTATTCACATGGTGATATAAACCTTTTTCTTGTTAATTTAGCACTAAGAAAAGTTAGATAAAAATTCCATGTTCACGTTAATGTCATAATTATATTTACTATATGTGTGTGTATATAAATATATAGTCCGGCTAATATGCTTTTAGTAGCATTTCAGCCAAAATGCTTTCAATCCAAAATCCATCTGATCAGCTTCAAACGAAAAATTCAAATCGTTCAAACCGATCTCATTTTAGAGAGTTTCATTTACATATAAATTTTATAATTTTTGAATTCATTTAATATCAAGTCCAGTGGTCAAAAGATAAAGATTTGTGCGAATATTGATGTATTGTTGGTATGTCAAAAAAAACCATCTTTGAAAAATTATAAAAAATAGTAAATTTTTTCTAAAAATAGTAAAATTTTGTATATATGTATATATATATGAATATTATCTTTATTTATTTATGATGACAAAAATATCGGTGCTACTCTCAATTTTTTTGATATTCAATGCCAAAAATTTATATATTAGTTTTCACATTATTCTTTTGTTGGCATGTAAACATGAAATTTTTTTTTCAATGATGTTAAACGTATGGTCGATTTGTTTCATACTGAAAAATTTAAGGATCAATGTGTAAATTTTGTTGATATCCGAAAGTCTACGGTGCTCTTCTGCTTAAAACTATTGAATTGGGTATAAAAAATGAATTAATTAATGTTGAAGCAACTCATTCATTGGAGCAAGAGATTTTTGGCAGAAGGAACCTTTTAGAATTAACAAAACCACCATTTGAAATTGTGTATGTAGGCTCGTGCACCATCGATCCTGAATTATCGGTTGATTTTTAAATTAAATTTATAAAGTGTCAAAGTGATAAAAAATATTCAAAAAATTAATTTATAATGTTTTTAATTTTGATCGCTTGACTTTATACTAAATTAATTTGAAAATTTAAAATTGTTTAATGTAGACGCATTACTAGTAAGGTAAAGTGGTTTAAACAGTGTGTTATCGTTGTTTAAAATCAATTCAATAGGTTTTAGAATTAAATTCACAAGGAGACTTGATGAACTTAAAAAACATCTAGTTCAACTTTTTATTTTTATGTTAATTTATTGAAAAAATCAGATATTTTGCCCAAAAATACGAAATACTTTAAAAAAATTGTTTTTTTTTATGCTTGATTTTTCGGATTTTGAGGGTCGTGCATCTCTTTCCGCTTGCAGTATTGTGTAAATTTGTCTGATTTTGGTTGATGTTAACTTCATAAGAACATTAATAATTCTTTTATAATTGTGAATTTTGTGCCTTTATTCATGTACTGTATCTATCTTCCTATGCATTATTTTTAGGCTACAACATCAACTACCAAAGGTGTTTGACAAGTCAAACTGGACATCTCCATTTTGCATCGATCTGATCACTAGTGTGAAAAATATAGTTCCAACTTCCAAGAAATAAATTGAAAATGAAAATCATAGTGTCTCAAGGGGAGCAAGATTTGTGCTTATTCATGTCATAGAACTAGACACCCTCATTTCATCAAGCACAAGGTATCATATTTCTTGTTAATTCAAGTAGAAATTAAAACCTACAGGTTTCAAATAAAAAAAGAAAAGAAAAGTATAAATGAAAATGACGAAAATATACCTCAACATTAAATATTATAACAAATTGTATTAAAATATACTTAATTGAATAATTTTAGGAATGTAACAATATCAAAACTTGTTTTACCTCAACATTCTGTTTTACTTCATTTAGATAGGTCATGCATACAAATTGGTGCAATCTGGTAAATAATATCAATCAAATATATTGTACTCTGCTAATTATTTATAGGTTAAAGAATACATCCACTGGCATAGTTCACTTCTGACATGGATAGCCACAATTATCAAATAACTGGATGTAAATCAATGTAATATATCCTGTTGTATATATAGTTTAATCATATCAGCAGGATTTAATGCAAAATTAAGATGTTAGAATGGTACTTGCACCAAGGAAATAAACATCTCTTGCAAGAATAGTATATGAAGTCCAGATACCACCATTCAAGAAGAGCAATAAATAGAAAAAGAAGGGCATGAACTTCACACTGTTTGTATTTATCATTATTCTCTTCACATTTAATCAAATGTTAGATAAATTCCCAAAATTACTAAATAATAGCAAATGATACTTGGATTCATCCAATATTTATTGAAATTTTCTCAATATTTCTTGAATTATTTTTCAGGAAGATTAAATTATTCAAAAATAATAATATATTGCACAAATATTAGAAAAACTGAAAAGACCTTAGTTGATACTGTATTTATTCTTTGTCAGTTTTTGTTTTACAATCTCTTACAGGGGCGCAAACCTTATTATATATATAGATAATATATTGCAACAATTATTTGTGATATGCTCTCTGACCAAATTGATAAAACAAAACTACCACAATAAAATAAATCTATTTGATTTATTTCCCTATTTCTTCAATAATTTAATCTTATAATTGAACTTTGGACCAATTGATAAAATCGAGATTTTGTTATTAATAGATGGCTTCGGGCCATTACGTTATTCATTTGACTTCGGGCCATTTCATTAACAATTTATAAAAAGATGGCTTCAGACCATTTAATTAATATAATATATACTCAGATGGCTTCAGGCCATTTCATTAACATAATTTGTGTTTAACACAAAATAATGTAAAAAATAACACCATATAAAATCGAATATTATCATAATATAATATAAAATGTAACATAATTAGGTTTCTTAAAAAATTACCTCGAGTCTTCAACTAGTAGAGTGTTCGTGCTGATAACGTGTTACAAAATAAAGATAAACAAACAATAAACAAGATAGAGATAACACATAAAAGATAACAATATATTTATTCATATATTTCTCATGTGTCTTACATATGTACAATACAATATTACAAAACCTCTATTTATAGGTGATCAGAGTTAAATGATGATGAATTACATAGGATTTTGACTTAGGTTTTGCATATTATCTCACACTTATGTTTAATTAATTAGAGAAAAAAGCTACTATCACCACTCTTTATGTTTTATTGCAGGAAACATGTTTTGGGACTATTTTACATCAAATGGAGCAAGAATCAGGTAAATCGGATAAGCGACGCTCATCGACTAAGTCTCTGTTACGGCCCGCACTGACTGATACGGACCTATACCGGATACGGACCAGGAGATAGCGTTATACACATTAAACCCCTCAGCGATATGGTATGGATATAGACTGTACCAGCCAGTACGGTCCGTAATCGAGGTGCCCTTTGGGGAATAACTGCTCCAGCTGTATCCAAATCAGATTTCTTGGCCTCTACTCATCTTTAGACACCCCCTCACTCCTATATATGCACTCTGGACAGAAGAAAGAAACATTTTTTAATTTTGGTTAAATTTGATTAAGTGAGAAAGAGAGGAGTGTTGTAATGATGCCGTTCTGCGGCTAAGTTCTTTTCTTAGGGGCAAGGCAGTAAACCTTGTTACTCATGATGCTTTGATATATATATTTTCTGTTGATTATGATTTCTTGTTGTTGATTGAAATGCTTTTGTGATTTATTTTTCCTTCACCTGATTTCGATGATCTAGTTTAATCCGTTAGGGTAGTGACAGTGCTTTAATGTTAAGAGAAACTATGATGGACAAGTCAGCCTCGTTGGGAACCATTAGATTAATGTGAAGAAAACCTTAGCGGGGAAACCATTAATCGGAACAACAAAACGCAAACCAAGTTCTGTCATTTGCGTAAGTAACTCACAGTGTCCTATGTAGTAACTTGTGTATTTTAGAGATCTGTCATTTGCGTAAGTAACTCGCAGTGTCCTATGTAGTATCTCGATGGAAGTCCCGTCATTTGTGTAAGTAACTCGCAGTGTCCTATGTAGTGTCTTCCATATAAAACAACAGGAAATCAGACCCGACAGAAGTAGAATATCAAAAAGGATTGAGTAGCTATGGTGTGCTGAAACCCTATGAATTCTCATCTCTATCTTTATTTAATTACTTTTAATTATTGCCAAATTAACATTGATCACCACTACAACCCTTGAATTTTCAGATTTCGTCTAGTCTTTCGAAATATTGTGATTTGATCGCTCAAGACTCTAAACCAATATTTCCTGTGGATTGACCTCGATTATACTACTCGATAGGATTGTGCGCTTGCGATCCGAACCGATAGCATTTCCAAGTTTATAAAATTTAAAAGTTAACATCACTTACTTTCCAGTGATCAATAGGCTACAAATTGTTAATGAAAAACCATCTAAATTAATCCAATAATAAATGGGGAAATGAATTCCAATAATAATGGAGAACGAATTAAGGTGATTAATATTAAGAGTTACAAAATAGAAGAGTTAGCAGATAGATGATCGTTCACATTAATATTTTATCATAACAGTTTTATTAATTTAATGATTTTTTTATATTTCTTTGACTTAAATGCACCTTGTTAAAAATGTACATCTCTGCGCATTTGAAGGAAGAGAACTCATTCAAAGCATGCCTCCCTAATGGGACAAATTAATTTCCAGTCGGTGTGAAGAAATTAGAAAAGCCTGATCTGGATGAGCGAAGCCATTAATTGTTTATAATTTATTATTCTCCAATCAATATGTGAACGTGATGGCATGTGCAGCAATTAAATTATTGTGTATTTTCCCTTTTTCCGATAGATTCCTTTTCATTTGGATAATAAAAGATGTTCAGATCTCCATATATTTGTCTTTCGTTACAAACGTAAACTTCTTTTATTTATTATTTTATTTTATATGTCGGCCAACATACTTCACACTCATATTTTGCGATTTCAAAGTTCAAAACGTCGATTCAAACTGTTCAAGTTGATCTCTATATTGAATTATACTCGGAGACCAAATTTTACATATTTTGGAAACTTTCTCATATTTCTTTAAAAATTTTAAAATCGTTGTTTTCAATGATTCAGAATTTTTTGAAAAACAACAATTTTCAAAAATTCTAAATATATAGTAAAAAAGTTTCTAAAAATGTAAAATTTTGTCTCCAAGCAGTGGAGAGCCCAACTCTCTCTCTCTCTCTATATATATATATATATATATGAGGCAAATTTTGTTTTCGATTTTTTGGACTTCAAAAACGAAAATATGAGTGTAAAATAAAATATGTCATTTACTTCAAAAAGTACAGAGCCCAGCTCTCTCTCTCTATATATATGGAGAGAGAGAAATTGGCTAATATCAAAACGTTTGTTCTAGTGCTGTGATGCAACCAATTGGTTTTTTAATTTTTAAAGTCTAAACTGTCGATCTAAACTATTAGATGTGATCTCTATATTAGTATGTGCTTGGAGACTAAATTTTACATTTTTTGGAATTTTTTTACTATATATTTAGAATTTTTGAAAATTACTGGTTTTTAGAAAATTGCTGTTTTTGGAACTTTTTTGTTGCTTGATTTTTCGGATTTTGAGGGTCGTGCATCTCTTTCCGCTTGCAGTATTGTGTAAATTTGTCTGATTTTGGTTGTTGTTAACTTGATAAGAACATTAGTTTCTTTTATAATTGTGAAATTTTGTGCCTTTACTCATGTACTGCATCTACCTTCCTATGCATTATTTTTAGGCTACAACATCAACTACCAAAGGTGTTTGACCAGTGAAACTGGACATCTCCATTTTGTATCGATCTGATCACTAGTGTGAAAAATATAGTTCCAACTTCCAAGAAATAAATTGAAAATGAAAATTATAGTGTCACAAGGGGAGCAAGACCTGTGCTTATTCATGTCATAGAACTAGAGACCCTCATTTCATCAAGCACAAGGTATCATATTTCTTGTTAATTCAAAGTAGAAATGAAAACCTACAGGTTTCAAATAAAAAAAGAAAAGAAAAGTATAAATGAAAATGACAAAAATATACCTCAACATTAAATATTATAACAAATTGTATTAAAAATAACTTGATTGAATAATTTTAGGAATGTAACAATATGGGTCCGAATCTACTGCGATTCTAAGGGATTGCAGGATCTTGCGATTCTAAATCCAACCATTCAAATGATAAAACCCAGGATCTTTTTGAGAAATCAGTTTTTGTGCACGAATCTCAAAACATATGAACAGTTGAAATTGGAATCGTAGGGACCCTGCGATCCCAGAGGATCACAACAGATTTATTTCCGTAACAATATCAAAACTTGTTTTACCTCAACATTCTGTTGTACTTCGTTTAGCTAGGTCATGTATACAAATTGGTGTAATCTGGTAAATAATATCCATCAAATATATTGTATTCTGCTAATTATTTATAAGTTAAAGAATACATCCACTGGTATAGTTCACTTCTGACATGGATAGCCACAATTATCAAATAACTGGATGTAAAATTAATGTAATATATCCTGTTATATATATAGTTTAATCATATCAGCAGGATTTAATGCAAAATTAAGATGTTAGTGTTGAAATAGATCTATACACGGTCCGTATGTCTCTGTACACGGACCGTGTACCTGCACCGCCAGATCAAAGAAGGAAGGCGGCAGCTGGCTATCAGAATTAATTTCCTTAATTTGTTTCCTTATTCTAAAGATTGTTTCTCTTCTATATATATTCTCCTCTCTCCCTCCTGTAAAACTATCATTGAAAAGAAAAGAAATAAAAAAGTGTGTGTGGGTGTGGAGGACGTAGGTACCAAGTTGGTACCGAACCTCATTAAATCTTGTGTCTGACTCAATACACACGGACCGTATACCTCTGTATACGGACCGTACACTTTACTTATACTTGAATTCTTACATGGTATCAGAGCAGTCCAGATCTAGGGACCTCTAATGGAAGGTGACAATCCGAGAACAGGGAGTGGGAAGGACCAAGACCACAGCGTTGACATGACTCTACTCCAAGCGCTAAAGGAACTTCTAACCTCCCAGAAAGCGATGGCTATGCCGGTTGAAGTACCGGTTCATTCGATCTCCGTCAAGTTTGATGGAACTAACTACGGGCTGTGGTTGTCCATGATGGAGACGTACCTAGCCGGCAAGGGCAAGCTAGGCTATATACGTGAAGGTAATCCGGCATCTTCGATAGGTGAGGCCGGGTATGAGCAATGGAAGATGAATGACTCAATGGTGAAAGGTTTGATTCTTAACTCTCTTGACTCAAGCCTTATTGGAAATTTTCACCGATATTCTACTGCAAAGGAGGTTTGGGATGCCTTGGCTACCACCTTCTTTGATGGTTGTGATTCTTCTCAGATCTATGACCTTCAACAAAGGGTCCACCAATTAAAACAATCAGGTGGGTCTTTGGAGAAGTATTACAATGAGTTGCAGGGGTTGTGGAAGGAAATTGACTTCAGAAGACCAAACCCTATGGTGTGCATGATGGACATTGAGAAGCATAATACTTGGGTTCAACAAGATCGAGTCTACAAGTTTCTAGCTGGATTAGACGATCGTCTAGATAGCACTCGGGCGGATATCATCCAAAGTGTGCCCTTACTAACTGTGGAGCAGGCATATGCCCGGGTCAGACGAGAAGAAATGAGGCAGAAGGTGATGTGCAGCAATGACAGTATCTCTCAGCCGGCAGTCATGGCAGTGAAGGGTGCGGACCGTGCAGGCCCACACACGGACCGTGCGGGCCCACACACGGACCGTGCGGGCCCACACACGGACCGTGCGGGCCCACACACGGACCGTGCGGGCCCACACACGGACCGTGCGGGCTCATACACGGACCGTGCGGGTCCATACACGAACCGTGCATCAGAGGTATCTCTTTCTCTTAAATCTGAAATAAAACAGGGAAAGATGGTTGAAGGAGGATGTAGTCATTGCCGCAATCCAAAACACACTAAAGAAACATGCTTCAAGTTGCATGGGTATCCAGACTGGTGGCGCGAACTCAAGGAGAAAAAGGCTGCAGGGAACAAGAAGGGACCCGGTGGACAAGCGCACCTAGCAGGGTGCTCGGACCGCACACTCGGGAATACGGACCGTGCACTCGGGTATGCGGACCGTGCACTCGGGTATACGGACCGTGCAGAGGACCACACAGGCAAAGCATCACTGACACTTTCGACTCATGTTAAAGGTACAGACAGACCTGCAGAAAAAGGTAATGCTCTTGTCACTCAGAATTTAGAAAAGTGGGTGATAGATTCAGGAGCAACTGACCACATGACCTATTTAGATTCAGACATTGATAAAATTGGGGAATCTAACCGAAAAGAAATTGTGAATGCGAATGGAGTTCCCTCACAGGTTATGGGATCAGGAGTTGTTAAGGTGACAGAAACTTTGTGTCTGAAAGACACTCTACTTGTTCCCTCACTAACCACAAAGCTTATATCAGTAAGTCGATTAGCCGAAGATTTAAACTGTGTGGTATTAATGTATCCAAACTTCTGCATTTTTCAGGACATCCTAACGAAGGAGATACTTGGGCGTGGTATTAAACGAAATGGACTGTATCATCTTGAAGACTTGAGTACTGGTTCGACTTGTCTAGCGGGGAGAAGCACTCAGAGTGATACCATTTTGTTGTGGCATAAAAGGTTGGGACACCCGTCTGTGGGGTATATGCGGAAATTTTTTCCTTTCTTATGGACTGGTATATCAAATTTTGAAATTCAGTGTGAAACTTGTATTAGGAGTAAAAGTCATCGAAACTCTTATCCTAGTGTTTGTTATAAAAATTTGGATTTTGTTGATCTAATTCATTCTGATGTGTGGGGTCCAGCCCCAGTTAATTCAGTAAACGGGGAAAGGTATTTTGTTCTTTTCACTGATGACAGTACTAGAATGACATGGTTATATCTCTTGAAACAAAAAAGTGAAGTTGAAAACTGTTTTCTAGATTTCTCAAACCTGATTCAAAGACAATTTGGAAAGAAAATTAAAGTTCTTCGAAGTGACAATGGGGGGGAATATGTGAGTAATTCCTTAGGAAGTTTTTTCAGAAGTAATGGGATTATACACGAAACATCTTGTGCCGGTACCCCTCAACAAAATGGTGTGGCCGAAAGGAAAAATCGGCATAATTTGGAAATTGCTAGATCATTGTTATTAGAAAATGATGTACCCCAAATTTTTTGGAATCATGCCATATCTACAGCTGTATACCTTATGAACAGAATGCCATCTAGTACCTTAAACTTCCTTACCCCTTTACAAAAACTTTCCTCGTTTGTGAAAATTCCCTCAGCATTAAATTTGGCACCAAAAGTGTTTGGATGTACAGCATATGTACATGTTCCAAGAGAGAAAATGACCAAACTCGAACCTTCTGCTATTCGATGCATGTTTGTCGGGTATGGTAATAATCAGAAAGGATATAAATGTTTTGACCTAGAAACCGGAAGAACCTATGTGACCATGGATGTGTCTTTCTTGGAAAATGAATCTTATTTTCGGGGAAAACCTTCACCCTCTCCAAGGCAGGAGGAAACCAACCATACTATCTGGTGGAAGGATACACAGGGATACACGGGCCGTGTAGAGGAGGACACGGACCGTGTGGAGTCTAACCCAGAGGTCACGACCCGGATGGAGAGGTACACGGACCGGATAGGGGATGACACGGACCGTGTACCCGAAGCTGAGTGTACCACATTGGAAGCAGAGATGATACAGTCAGACGAGGAAGAAGAAATACCACGCTCGAGCTCTCCAGAGGATGTTCCTGAGGTAAGTTCTCTTCAAACTGAACCTGAAAGAAGGTACCCTCTAAGAACCACCCGGAATATACCACCAAAACGGTATAGAGACGAGGGTAACAGACAAGACAGATATGCCATATCTAATTATACCAGTACTGTTGGGTTGTCCAATATGGTAAGAAATTTTACTGCGGAACTGTCCAAGATTCAAGTACCAACCAGTGTTGATGTAGCCTTGCAAGATCCCAAATGGGTTCAAGCAATGGAAGTAGAAATGGAAGCCCTGAAAAACACACAGACCTGGAAGTTAGTGCAACTGCCAAGTGGAAAGAAAACTGTTGGATGCAAGTGGGTGTTCTCGGTGAAATATGATGCTACAGGTAAAGTTGAAAGGTATAAGGCAAGGTTGGTTGCAAAAGGGTACACCCAGACATATGGAATAGATTTCCAGGAAACTTTTTCACCTGTTGCAAAACTAAACACAGTTCGAGTCTTATTGTCCCTTGCAGCAAATCAGGATTGGCCACTACATCAATTCGATGTGAAGAATGCTTTTTTGCATGGCGACTTAGAGGAAGAGATCTATATGGACATACCGCCAGGCTACACACACCAAGCACAGGAGAAGTTGGTATGTAAGCTGGAGCGAAGTCTGTACGGATTGAAACAGTCACCCCGGGCATGGTTTGGGCGTTTTTGCAAAGCCATGAAGAAGTACAACTACACCCAAAGTGACTCTGACCATACTCTGTTCTACAAGCATCGTCAAACCAAGGTAACTATCCTAATTATCTATGTTGATGACATGATAATTACAGGGGACGATAGTGAGGAGATAGGGTGGCTAGAGCAAAGATTATCACAGGAGTTTGAGATGAAAAATTTGGGAGGGTTGAAATACTTCTTGGGAATAGAGGTGCTCCGCTCAAAAGAAGGTATCTCTCTTTCCCAACGAAAGTATACTCTTGACTTGCTTGCAGAGGTGGGGATGCTAGACTGTAAGCCAGCCGATACACCTATTGTTCAAAACCTGAAGTTTGAAGGTCTTCCAGATGACCCGGCTGTTGATCGGGAAGCCTATCAGAAATTGGTGTAATCTGGTAACAATATCAAAACTTGTTTTACCTCAACATTCTGTTGTACTTCGTTTAGCTAGGTCATGTATACAAATTGGTGTAATCTGGTAAATAATATCCATCAAATATATTGTATTCTGCTAATTATTTATAAGTTAAAGAATACATCCACTGGTATAGTTCACTTCTGACATGGATAGCCACAATTATCAAATAACTGGATGTAAAATTAATGTAATATATCCTGTTATATATATAGTTTAATCATATCAGCAGGATTTAATGCAAAATTAAGATGTTAGTGTTGAAATAGATCTATACACGGTCCGTATGTCTTTGTACACGGACCGTGTACCTGCACCGCCAGATCAAAGAAGGAAGGCGGCAGCTGGCTATCAGAATTAATTTCCTTAATTTGTTTCCTTATTCTAAAGATTGTTTCTCTTCTTTATATATTCTCCTCTTCTCCCTCCTGTAAAACTATCTATTGAAAAGAAAAGAAATAAAAAAGTGTGTGTGGGTGTGGAGGACGTAGGTACCAAGTTGGTACCGAACCTCATTAAATCTTGTGTCTGACTCAATACACACGGACCGTATACCTCTGTATACGGACCGTACACTTTACTTATACTTGAATTCTTACAGTTAGAATGGTACTTGCACCTAGGAAATAAACATCTCTTGCAAGAATAGTATATGAAGTCCAGATACCACCATTCAAGAAGAGCAATAAATAGAAAAAGAAGGGCATGAACTTCACACTGTTTGTATTTATCATTATTCTCTTCACATTTAATCAAATGTTAGATAAATTCCCAAAATTACTAAATAATAGCAAATGATACTTGGATGAATCCAATATTTATTGAAATTTTCTCAATATTTCTTGAAATATTTTTCAAGAAGATATTAAATTATTGAAAAATAATAATATATTGCACAAATATTAGAAAAACTGAAAAGACCTTAGTTGATACTGTGTTTATTCTTTGTCAGTTTTTGTTTTACAATCTCTTACAGGGGCGCAAACCTTATTATATATCTACATAATATATTGCAACAATTATTTGTGATATACTCTCTGACCGAATTGATAAAACAGAACTACCACAATAAAATAAATCTTTGATTTATTTCCCTATTTCTTCAATAATTTAATCTTATAATTGAACTTTGGGCCAATTGATAAAATCGAGATTTTATTATTAATAGATGGCTTCGGGCCATTACGTTATTCATTTGGCTTCGGGCCATTTCATTAACAATTTATAAAATGATAGCTTCAGACCATTTAATTAATATAATATATACTCAGATGGCTTCGGGCCATTTTATTAACATAATTTGTGTTTAACGCAAAATAATGTAAATAGATAACATCATATAAAATCGAATATTATCATATTATATATAATATAAAATGTAACATAATTAGTTTACTTAAAAAATTACCTCGAGTCTTCAACTAGTAGAGCGTTCGTGTTGATAACGTTATAAAATAAAGATAAACAAACAATAAACAAGCTCTTTATTCATATATTTCTCATGTGTCTTACATATGTATAATGCAATATTACAAAACCTCTATTTATAGACTACAAATTGTAAATGAAAAACCATCTAAATTAATTCAATAATAAATGGGGAAATGAATTCCAATAGTAGTGGAGAACGAATTAAATTGATTAATATATGTTGAGAGTTACAAAATAGAAGAGCTAGCAAATAGATAATCATTCACATAAGTTTTATTAATTTAGGTTACGTTTGGATTGACAGAGAATAGCGCTATTCTCATATTAGTGCACTATTCTCAGAACAGTGTGATCCAAACGACAAATAGGAATTAAGAATAGCGGAGGAATAGCTCTAATCCGCTATTCCATAGAAATGTTGGATTAGCGAAAACAATTGCTCTTGGGTTAGTGATATTAATATAATATTCGGACAATCCATTTTTTTATCCATTTTTTTATCAATTAGAGTTAGTTTAAATATTAAATTAGTATTAAATAAAATATTTGATTAGTATTAAATAAATATAATATTAGATTAGATTAGTGTTAAATAAAATATTACTTTAAATATTAAATTTAATATAATATTAATTAAAATATTAGATTACTATTAAATAAATATAATATCAAATTAAATTAATATAATATAAAATGTTAGATTAAATATAATAAATATTAATTTAAAATTTTAATATAATATAATATTAGTTTAAATGTTAAGTGTTAAATGTAATATTATATTAGTTTAAATATTGCATTAGTAAATATAATATCACATTTGATTAGATTAGTATTAAATAAAATATTACATTAAATATAATATAATATTAATTTAAATATTAAATGTAATATAATATTACTTTAAATATTATATTAGTATTAAATAAACTATTAGATTAAATATAATATAATATAATTAGTTTAAATATTAAATATAATATTTATTTGATTAAATGTAATATAATATTAATTTAAATATTAAATATAATATAATATAATTAGTTTAAATATTATATAATATTTATTTGATTAAATGTAATATAATATTAATTTAAATATTAAATGTAATATAATATTAATTTAAATATTAAATGTAATATAATATTACTTTAAATATTAAATGTAATATAATATTACTTTAAATATTAAATGTAATATAATATTACTTTAAATATTATATGTATTAAATAAAATATTAGTTAAATATAATATAATATTAGTTTAAATGTTAATGTAATATAATATTTTGGTTTAAATATTATATTAGTATTAAATAAAACATTAGATTAGTATTAAATAAATATAATATTAGAATAGATTCTATTAGTATTAAATAAAATATTAGATTAGTTTAATCAATATTTTATTCATTCCCTCCATCGCTATTCCAAATATACAATCCAAACAACATTTCTATTGATCCGGAATAGTCCAAAATAGCACTATTCTCAAACCACTTGGGTTAGCACTATTCTCAACCACTAACCCAAAAATTGATATTCTTGTACTAATCCTTGCACGATCCAAATGTAACCTAATGATTATTAAAAAGGTATATCTCTGCGCATTTGAAGGAAGAGAACTGATTCAAAGCATGCCTCCCTAATGGGACAAATTAATTTCCAGTCGGTGTGAAGAAGACATCAGAAAAGCCTGGTCTGGGTGAGTGAAGCCATTAATTGTTTCTAATTTATTATTCTCCAATCTATATGTGAACGTGATGGCATGTGCAGCAATTAAATTATTGTTTATTTTCCCTTTTTCCGATAGATTCCTTTTCATTTGGATAATAAAAGATGTTCAGATCTCCGTATATTTGTCTTTCGTTACAAACGTAAACTTCTTTTATTTATTATTTTATTTTTATATGTCGGCCAACATACTTCACACTCATATTCTGCGATTTCAAAGTTCAAAACGTTGATCCAAACTGTTCAAGTTGATCTCCATATTGAATTATGCTTGGAGACCAAATTTTACATATTTTGGAAACTTTTTAATATTTCTATAGAATTTTTTAAATCATTGTTTTCGATGGTCCAGAATTTTTCTGAAAAATAATAATTTTAAAAAATTCTAAATATATAGTAAAAAGTTTCAAAAATTGTAAAATTTGTCTCCAGGCAGTGGAGAGCCCAACTCTCTCTCTCTCTCTATATGAGGAAACTTTTGTTTTCGATTTTTTGAACTTCCAAAAAAAAAATATGAGTGTGAAATAAAACATGTCATTTACTTCAAGAAGTACAGAGCCCAACTTTCTCTCTCTTTCTATATATGGAGAGAGAGAAATTGGCTAATATCAAAACTTTTGTTCAAGTGCCGTGATGTAACCAATTGGTTTTTCAATTTTCAAAGTCCAAACTGTCGATCTAAACTATTAGATGTGATATCTATATTAATATGTGCTTGGAAACCAAATTTTATAATTTTTGGAATTTTTTTACTATATATTTAAATTTTTTGAAAATGACTGGTTTTTAGAAAATTGCTGTTTTTGGAATTTTTTTTTTGCTTGATTTTTCGGATTTTGAGGCTCGTGCATCTCTTTCCGCTTGCAGTATTGTGTAAATTTGTCTGATTTTGGTTGTTGTCAACTTGATAAGAACATTAATAATTCTTTTATAATTGTGAAATTTGTACCTTTACTCATGTACTGTATCTATCTTCCTATGCATTATTTTAGGCTACAACATCAACTACCAAAAGTGTTTGACCAGTCAAACTGGACATCTCCATTTTGCATCGATCTGATCACTAGTGTGAAAAATATAGTTCCAACTTCCAAGAAATAAATTGAAAATGAAAATTATAGTATCACAAGGGGAGCAAGACCTGTGCTTATTCATGTCATAGAACTAGAGACCCTCATTTCATCAAGCACAAGGTATCATATTTCTTGTTAATTCAAGTAGAAATGAAAACCTACAGGTTTCAAATAAAAAAAAGAAAAGAAAAGTATAAATGAAAATGACAAAAATATACCTCAACATTAAATATTAGGGAGAATTTCATATATACCACTCAAAAACTGTGAAATTACATATTTACCATCCAAATTTTTGTAATTACGTATTTACCATCTAAAAATCTAATAACTCACATATTTACCCAATATAACTTTAGTACATATCAAATATACCCAAAACTCAAATTAATTATGTACAATATTCTTTAAACTATAATTAATCAAGGATTAACTTAGCACACTCTCTTTCTTTCCTTAGATTTGTTGTCCTTTATAACCAATATCTATGTTGCATGGATACGGGTACGGGTATCGTATCGGATACGATATAGATACGGCGATACGGCAATTTTCAAAAATCAAGGATACGATACGTCGATTATATATATTACTTTTTATTATTTTATATATTATATTAATGTATTTAGATAATCATAACTTAAATTAAATTTGTATAAAAAATTAAAGGCTTAACATAAGAATATAATATATACTATAGTATAGAAGATATAACACAAACCAAGCTTTGGTGTAGTGGATAAAGCTTTTGACACAAATTCAGGAAGCCCAAGCTCGAGTCCCGCGTGGGGCAAAAAAAAAGTGAATTTCGCTGGTTCACACGCGGTTCACAGGGAGTGGTTCACGCGCGGTTCACAGGCGCGGGAGTGGTTCACGGGCGCGGTTCACAGGCGCGGGAGTGGTTCACGCGCGGTTCACGAGCGCGGGAGGGGTTCACGGGCGCGGTTCACAGGCGCGGACACGGTTCACGGGTGAGTGTATCAGCCATTTCAGCCGTATCCAGCCGTTTCAACGGCGTATCGGCGACCGTATCGGCCGAGTTAGAATACGCCACGTCATGGATACGCCAGCTGGCGTATCGGATACGTATCGGTGCCGTATCGGGCGCGTATCGGTATCCGATACGTGTCCGATACGGATACGGAGCCTATATTGGAGTATCCGAGTAACATAGACCAATATAAAAGATTAAAAACATATATTCGAAAGCATGTCAGTTACAAAACACAGATTCTCAAACTCAGTTACTACTTTGATAATGGGTTGTGAAATTAGCGTCGTATTCAGTACGAGTTGTTCTATTAGAAAAGATGGAGTGGTTATCTTGTTTTAGACAATCAAGCTAGAGTTGGAATCCTAATCTCTGAGTCTGTTACCCCCTTCTCTCTGAGTTTCAGTGGGAGAGACAAGATGACAAGAGAATTTCAGCAAGAAGGAGAAAGTTATGCCAAAAAAAAACGAGAGAGAAATCTTTGTACAGAAGAGGAAAGGGCAAAGAATGAGAAGATAGACTAAATAACTTATTAATTATATTTTATGTGATATTAAACTTAATTAATCTCATTTTTTATAATTGATTGGGTAAATATGTGAGTTATTATATTTTTAGATGGTTAATACGTAATTACAGAAATTTGGATGGTAAATACGTAATTTCACAGTTTTTGAGTGGTATATATGAAATTCTCCCTAAATATTATCACAAATTGTATTAAAATATAACTTAATTGAATAATTTTAGGAATGTAACAATATCAAAACTTGTTTTACCTCAACATTCTGTTTTACTTCATTTAGATAGGTCATGTATACAAATTGGTGCAATCTGGTAAATAATATCCATCAAATATATTGTACTCTGCTAATTATTTATAGGTTAAAGAATACATCCACTGGTATAGTTCACTTCTGACATGGATAGCCACAATTATCAAATAACTAGATGTAAAATTAATGTAATATATCCTGTTGTATATATAGTTTAATCATATCAGCAGGATTTAATGCAAAATATAGATGTTAGAATGGTACTTGCACCAAGGAAATAAACATCTCTTGCAAGAATAGTATATGAAGTCCAGATACCACCATTCAAGAAGAGCAATAAAGAGAAAAAGAAGGGCATGAACTTCACACTGTTTGTATTTATCATTGTTCTCTTCAGATTTAATCAAATGTTACATAAATTCCCAAAATTACTAAATAATAGCATATGACACTTGGATGAATCCAACCGTGTTAGCTGATTCTCTTTATCTTATAATTCTGCAATATTCTTTCTAATATCTTCGAATTCACCTTAGAACGAAAGAATGCCATATTTCAAAAAAGAAAAGAAAAACTACAGAATTGAAAGAAAAAGAACATACCATAATGAAGTAGAGCCACTATTTTAGGTTCAACAACAGCTGACCTTAGTGTATAAAATAGCGCCTAACAATGTCATAAAAAGAGCAGCTCTTCCAATTAATCAACAAAAAGGGTCCCTAAATACAGAAAAGAAATAGGCAGATATTAAAACTAAAGTAAAGAAACATGATATACATATACTTAAGTTTTTAAATCTGACTCTCTTTTTTTCTTTACAATACCATGTTTCTTTATGAGGATCTAATCTCCTTGTAAAACCATGTTGACGTATTATCTTTATCTTACAATTCGCAATACTCTTTCTAATATCTTTCAACTCAGCTCAGAACGAGAGAATGTTTATTGCACAAAAGAAAGAGTATTACCGAATTGCGAGAAAAAAGAAATTGTCATAAGAGAGAAGAGCGGGGATTTTGGGTTCAACTGCCGAGAGCTTAAACAAAGTATAAATAGCGCCTCAAATGAGGAGAGAGCAGATGGAACAGGTCAGAAAAGGCAATAAATAGAGGAGAGAGAGTTGAAAAGTCATGCAAAAAATTAAAATCTCCGATCAGGTTGTTGGGAAGCCATAAATTCAAATCCATTGGAAAATGGTTGTTCAATTTTTTTGCATAGCTAGGTAATTACATGTGACATGATTTACTAATTATAATTATTTAATTTGTTTTACTTTGTTAGTATTAGTTCCTCTTCATTGAAATTTTTTAATTCATCTGAATTATTGAATTTTAATGCAAAAGTAGATCTGATATCCGAGACATCGGACCTACTTCATTCACAAAATCAAAAGACAGTAAAAGAGTAAAAAAGAATGATATTACCCCAAAGCGGTGATGAAGTTTTGGGCCCTTAATGGGCTTCCACTGTCATAGTTACCTATTCATTTTGGATCAGTCGCGACCACTTGTTAATTAATTAAGTACGACTTCATTTCGGACAATATTAAATGGTATAAACTATAATTCAGATAATAACGATAAAATGGTTCTTTGAGTAGTATATAACAAAAAAAAGTTTCCTTTTAAGTTGTTTTTGTTATGAACACAATAATTTGAGCTGTGCTGGGCTGGGCTGGCATAATTTTTTTAGTGAGTAAAAAATTATGTATATGAAGGTGAGATCATTCTGAAATTCAAAATTTCAATTTGGATGACGAACAAAATTGTGTCAAGGATGGTAAAATTACTTGAATACGTGTGATAAACTGAGACATCTAAACAAAGTAATACAATGTGTGATATAAAATGAATTTTGCATGATAAAAACTTTTATTGCTTTTCAAATATCCATTTTTCTCATATATACACATGATATGAATTATATTTTATATAAGAGGAGGGATCCGATTACACCTTTTTTGGTGACACACTTTGACACCTACCATTTTCAAAGTCCAAATAGTCGATTCAAACCGTTCAACATGATGGATATATTAAAATGTGCTTGGAGATCAAATTTTACATTTATTAAAATTTATTTGCTATTTATTAAGATGGTTACAAAAATGGTTGTTTTCAGACCATTGAAAAATAGCGACTTTGTAACCATCTTAATAAATAGTAAAAAAATTCAAAAAAATGTAAAATTTGATCTCCAAGTACATTTTAATATGGTGATCATGTTGAACGGTTCGGATCGACTGTTTGAATTTTGAAATCGCAAAATTGACCTATATAAAAAACGGTGTCATGATGTGTCACCAAAAAAGGTGTAATTGGATCCCTCCTCTTTATATAATTATCTTTTATTAGATATTAGAGAATATCAAATAATTGTTATTGTAAATAGTCTGATTGTTGTTATTCATTTCAAATATTGTTCAATTTTTTTATTTTTAGCTTAGAATAATAATATAACAAAATGAAATATTTAGCTGTTAAATTTTGATTTCAAACAAAATAATAGCTGCACATCTAAAGAAGTAACACAATAGAAATTATTGATATAAAACAAACTTTAAAAACTTCTTTTATATAAACTTTATATTTTATTGTATAAAGTTTGATAGTGATCACAATTGGAGAAAAAAGGGAAACATTATGATTTATACAATTTGTATAATAATTATTTTTTAGTTACAATTGTAATAACATAATTTACATGTTTGATGTGTATTAAAAATAGTTTATTTTCAATTAGTAATAGTAAATTTATTTTAAACTTATATAACAAAAGTATTACTAAATTAATTTATTTTGCTTGTATACATTTAAAAATTTGTTGTATAACTGAAACTTTATTTAAAAAAATATTTTTATTACAAAAAGTAAATTTTCTTTCACTTGTCTCACAAAAACCGTCGACCGTCTGTTCACCATTATGCTCGGGTCCATTAATTATTAATTATTTGCATTGGCTCCATTAATCACAAAATCAAATTAATAATTAAGAGAGTGTAATTTTAAGATCTCCATTTCTCTACAGCAGTTTTATCTAATTGTGTAATCCAAACAACCCCTTAATATAGAGAAATTAGTTTCTATTGATATATATATAATATGATATGATATCTCAAAAGCCACATGTCGATTTATAAGAACCACAGATAGAACAATCATGCTACCAATTATTTGTTCAGATAAAATATAAAAAATTCATGATTTGATTAGTACGTGCACGCACGCACATATATATATTTCTTGCCTTTATAGTTTTATCACACGCGCTAAATTTTGATTTGACATTTACACTCAGAATACTTTCTTTCCATGAACAAATACGTAATAAATCAAAATCAGATAAAACAATTCTTCCAAAGGAACCCTCCCTTTTTTCTCTTTCACACTTTTGTCCTTGAGTTTCTATTGGACATCTCAGCAGTGACGAGTCTTCCTAAGTTCAGCTGCATCAACATTGGAAACATAGTTCACCGGTCGGTAGTACCCAGTTATCGGATCAGGGATCCATGACCCAGAAGATTCCTTCTTGGCATCAGACTCAGTAACCCGTTTTCCACCTGGTGATCCGGCGATATTTTCTTCCACTTTGCGACTTTGTCTTACCGCCTCTGTTGTTGCTACTCCTGTAGCATATACCCTCCTACACCAGGTTAAAAAAAGTATATATATTTTCAGATAAATAGTGCACAAATTAAAATCTTTTTGTTCCAAAGAACCCGCTTTAATAGATAACTATTAAGATAAACAATTAAATGATTGCTTGTTTAATTTATATTTCATCTTAATTCTTTGTTATAATATAACAAATTAACTGATATTCTAACTAGACAATTAAGGGCAATATTTTGGTTTTGGGTCCAATGGGCTTTGAACAAAAATATTATTCAAAGACGGGCATAAACTGTTCAATCAGTATCAAAATTCATACGAACATTTTAGATTCATAGGAACGTTCAAATTCATTAATTTCTAAATCTTCACACGAATCTTTATACGAATTAGTTAGACGGATTCGATCCGGATTTGGATAAAAATTGTCCTTGGCCGCTTGGACAAAACATAATCCCTTAATTTGGTTTTAACCCAAAAAGGAAACAAAAAGAAATGAAATACTAAATTTAGTTGTTACCGTTGGATATGAGCGGCGATTCCTTCAAAGAATAAGGAAGAGATTGAAGTACAATTGGAGAGAGCACGAGCCATCCGATCAAGATTGAAAGCCTCAGTTATTTAATTTGTTTCTCTTATTTGGGATGAAAATTAAGAGATCAAGAGAAGATATTTATAAGCTTAGAGAAAGGTTTTTGTTTCTCCTTTAGATGGAAATTAAGAGATCAAGAGAAGATATTTATAAGCTTAGCATGTGAGCATTTTAAAAGAGTACTTTTGCTTATTGGACATGTTCTATGATAATTAAGGGAAAACCAGTAAAAGTCTAAAGAAGATAAAATTAAATACTAAATATCATTGAACAAATCAATGTTTTCATATGGTTCACCGATATTGTCACTGAATTTTTACTGCTATATATGTTATTTAAGTTTTAAAAATATTTTTCTTGAGAAATTATTTTTCAAAATTCTAACAACACAACATATTTCAATTTTACAAGAACTACCAAATTATTAATAATTGTTGGTCATAATTGTATGTATGTTACAATTTCTACAAGATTAAATAGTATATATACCGCTCTTATATGCTTCACTTATTAAAAAAATTTACTTATAAAACCAGCATCTACATTATAAGGAAAAAAAATAAAACTAGCATTGACATTGGAAAAAGAATACATATATAAACAAAAAAAATTATCTATAACAAATGTTAATTATCTAATGACTTGGAGTTCATTAAGAATATGTTAACTCGATAACTATATAAATTATAATAAATAACTTCATTTTTTAAAACATACATTAATTTGATATATAATCCATAATACACCTATATCATGCCTTGAAAATGATGGAACTTGATCTGAGATTTATTTTTCATAAAACTTAAAAAATTTACACTTGTGTGTATTTAATGACAATTGATGGAATATCAAATGATGCTCATACTGTTTAAAATTTAGCACATAATTAATTTATACGATTAGCAATCTATTTATGAACTTTTCTACTTTTAAAATTTTTGTTGGCTTGACCGGAGAAATAATGTCAAGATTGTTTCGCTCATTTATTATCAATGAATTCCATCTAATATTAAATTGTAATTGTTAGATCATTTAGATCTCTACAATTGTAAAAGACAATCTCTTTCTTTTGCATCAACAGTTTTAAGTTTAACAATTATCTATCAAAATAATATTAATTAATTTTTCTTCATCTCTGTAATTGATCGCAAATTTCAACTTGCGAGACTCATTCAATATATCACTGAATAAACATACAATAAATATTGCAAAATGATATTTAATTAGGATGTACTATTCATGAGCATGTAGAAAGAACATTTCGTCCCAAACTTTTGGTTCACATTCAATGATTGAAACAGGTTCATGCAAATGATGGATTGATTGCAGCAAATTATATTACTCCTTTTGATATTTATTAAAAAAATGGAAAATAAACTTTTGTGGCAGGGGGGTTGCCGACTAGGATGCCAGGTGGATCAGGACAGCTCCATTTTTTTACTTGGATAGGTGGCGCCATCCGGATCTTTCATTTTTTTTTCTTTTGATTTCATTCGCAACAACCCCTGACGGTGGATTCCAACTACTGGTGGAGGAACTTTCAAATAAATTAATTCACTTAGATTCTCTAAGTAAGTTAGTTTAAATTAATTCTTTTCTTACTCCATCTTATTCCTCCTGTTTTGCTTCATGTTTGACTACTTTAAGTGTGGAATAAGAGATCTACTCCGTCTCTTACTCCACAATTAAACATGACCGATAATTACTTCTTTTTATTTCGCAATAATAATATTGTTTTCTTTAATTTGTCATCTAAATCATTAAAGTTGACTTTTTATCTGGAAAGTTTACATATAAGCAATCGTCACGATTAAAATCAGAAAAAAATGAAAGACATAAAAAGATCAATAAAAATATAATTTGCATAAGATCTTTGCAATAAAAAATTTCATTTTTTAGAATTATAGAAATTGCAAGCAATCAACCATAATTATTCGGTTTTAAAAGTATCTCAAGTAATTTGTGATAATTGAATAACAAAGGGCCTTTAATAAAAGGGTCATTTCTTTAGCCGACCTGCCGATCTCAACCAGTATTGCTGTTATTTAAAATGCATTATCTGTTCCCTCTGTTTATTTTATTTTTAAGCACAACTTGATGATTGTATTTTCATTAATTTTTTACTGCATAATTTTATATTGAATAAATTCGAAAATTTGTAAAACTTACATATAAATTCCTCGCTTGAGAAGTAGATTGATTTCAACAGTTTGAATTTGCCAATTGAAGTATGTCCGATATATTTTGAAAGCTTTAGTATACCATGTTGCTAATTATAAGTATGTCTGATATATTTTGAAAGCTTTAGTATACCATGTCGCTAATTATAAGTAATACGCTAGGAAAACTCTTTATGGGTATGTTGTTGATTTGAACTGCTCAACATGATTTCAATATAAATATACTTGAAGCTCAAATTTTACATATCATAAGTTTTTTATTATTTCTAAATATTTAAAAAGCATTTAACTTAAAAGATTCTGGAGTACCATTCAAAATTAGTAATTGTCTCATCTAAAAAATTAAATAAAAAATTATAGGCACATGATTTATTTTTATTTTGATAAAATGGTAGCTAAGCGTGAAGAAACTAAGTTGCGATCTACAAAATTTACCAAGGTTATAAATAGCGCTCTATAGCGCCGCTATAGCGTTTTCGGACCATAAAAGCTATGACGCTATTGGCGCTATAGCAGCGCTATATGGGTATAGCGCCGTTTTTTCAGCCGTTCCGCTATGACGCGATAAACGCTATTTAAACCTTTGAAATTTACACATCATGTCAATATGAGATTTTAGAGATTGTTTTCTGAATTTAATGTTATACTTTTAACTAATATTTTTACCATCATGCTCAGATATTAAATTATGATGAAAACTTCCTCATATTTCTAATATTCTTTTTTCTTTTCTGTGCTAATATAAAAATGAGTTAAATTTATGTAGATCTTCCAATTTTAACAAATTTATTTGAAAATTAATTAATACTACATAAATAAGAATCAACTGTTGGTCTAGTGGCAAAATGTAACATTCTCCGTGTGCATAAGAGATTGCGAATTTGAAATCCGGATGACAGGTCCTTTACGAACAATTAAATGAAAGTTGATATGATAGATCTCCATCTTTCTATTTAAAAAAAACAAAAATTAATACTACATGGTATTCTCAAGTATTGGCAAATTTACAAGTTTTAATGGTTATTCTGGTAATTAATTTTTTTCTGATAAATTGTCAATAAACGATCGATCAACATGTGTTATTTTTTATTTTCTTGTTTTCTCCAGACCTAAGCGTTCTGTCACAAATAGGGATGTCAAAATTTTCAATCCTAATTGAGAAACCTTTTTAGAAGTTGGCTAATATCAAAACATTTGTTCCGGAGCCGTGGAACAAATGCTTCGATTTTTATATTTTCAAAATCCAAATGGTTAATCCAAACCGTTCAACATTCAATCTATAATAAAATGCACTTGGAGACTAAATTTTACATTTTTCGAATTTTTTTTACTATTTATTAAGCCAGTTTTAAAATCATTGTTTTAAATGATCAGAAATTTTTCACTGTTTATTAAAATCGGTGATTTTAAAAATGACTTAATAAATAGTAAAAAAAATCCAAAAAATATAAATTTGGTCTCAAAGCATATTTTAATATAGAGATCACATCTAACGGTTTGGATCGACCATTTGGACTTTAAAAATCGGAAAACCAATTGGTTGCACCACGGCCTAGGAACAAACGTTTTGATATTAGCCAACCTCACATTTTTATAAAAAAAAAACTTAAGGTGAAGTCTTCAATTATATATTAATATCAGAAGAGATTTTTATCTAGTTTCAAACGTGGTACTGTAACACCCCCGGTAATATATAGTTTTTAAATAGAGGGATGCTTCAGTGGACATAAGGACCTATTTGTAAAATGAGTCCTATTTTCATTTTCAAAGTTCAAACAGTCGATCTGACCGTTCAACATTATCTCCATATTAAAATGTACTTGGAGGTCAAATTTTACATTTTTTTGAATTTTTTTACTATTTATTAAGTATTTTACAAATTCAATGGTCTGAATTTGACTAGTTTTTGTAAAATACTTCATAAATAGTAAAAAAATTCAAAAAAATGTAAAATTTGCCTCCAAGTACATTTTAATATGGAGATAATGTTGAACGGTTGGATCGACTGTTTGAACTTTGAAAATAAAAATAGGACTCATTTTACAAATAGGTCCTTATGTCCACCGAAGCAAATGCCTTTTAAATATTTATATACTTTGGATCTATATATAATATTTATGAATTCCAAGGTTTAAATTATAAAAATAAAAACTTTAGAAAGAAAGAAATGACGTGGCATTTGTGGACAGGTGGCCCTCATGCATGAATAACCTCCACTCCTAAACCGACCTCCATACACTCAATTCCTTAAATTGATTCAATCTCTTCTTTGATTAACATAAACCAAATGAAATAGGAAAAAAGACAGAGAAAGAGAAAGAGGAAATGCGAAGGAAATTTAGAGAAAATAAAAAGAAATGTTTTAATGAAAAAAAATATGATATGGAGTCTTGTCCGATTGGAATTCCGACTACGTCGCGTTGATTCTGAAAAGTCGTTGCAGTTCGATTTGGATTTTCTGGATTAACCGCTATCAGATAATCAGACTTCTCTATAATCCGTGTTTTCGATTTGTACGGTTGAATTGGATATTTGAATTGGGTATTGGATTATGAGCATATTTTAACGGGATAGCGGGTTTGAAGTTTGAATTTGATTGTGAACTGATTAGATTGTGTGTACAGTGAATGTGAGAATTGTTTGTGGCAGACATTTCAAAATGTGTGGATACTGTGTGACTTGTTTTACTGATAATCTAGACCCAGGTGCTATCATCGTTAAATATACATGCATTATTTGATGTGAATTTGTGTGGATTAATCCAGTCTGTTTGAATGGTTGTTTAATTAAGCTAATTATAGAGAAGCGCGCCATTAAATAACTGGTTACTGAGTTTTGTAACTGAGTTCGTATTGTTTCTATTTGTTATATTTGTTGCGACGTAGGTTGAAAGAACGAAGGATGGATGTGAGGGTGCCACTCTTGTCGCGATCCCCGGCCCAGTGGCGGGGTTGTGCAGTTACCTCTTGCAAAGAAACAGAAAGACTCTTTATCTACATGATTGATGCCTCTATAACAGCCAGTGATAGAAATTTAAACAGTCGTCGTAAGGGTTTTTTGTACGGATATAAATTTGATGTTATCCCGACCTCAACCGTTCAAATATTTTCATGCTCAAATCTCAATGAAGAAGTGTTTTCATGCACAAATCTCAACTAAGATCAACATTTGGGATCAGAATAACAGGTTCGTGTTATTCCAATGTTATTCCTTTGGAATAACAACGGATTTATTTCCCTTTTGTACTGGTTTTTTTTTCCTCATTAATAGATATAATTTTGTATTGACATAGATAGAATTTCTTGATGCAATTTAATTACTGGAACTTATGGGGTTGCATTACAGCAAATTCAGATGAATTAAGCACGTTTTTAATTAACAACATACTGATTATGTGACATTTTACTGGAATAGTTCGACAACATACGAAATATCGAAAGATGAATCTTGAACATTTCTTAAAAACACAGAAAAACTAGCAAAATCAATTTGGGATCATTGGTGCTGAATATAAAAATTCTTAAAGAAAAATCATCTGAGATAAAATTTACACATCAGAAAGCATTTTAGACGCTTTAATTACTTTTCTGAAATAAAACAAAATTTTCAAATATGTTCCTGAACTAGGGAAATCTGATCAGAGCATCATTGGTGAAACCGGAATTCAAAAACTTAACAAATTTAAAATAGAAGTCCTGAAATATTAAACGTGCATGGATCTTACTACAAGTACCCTTACTTCCCGCAACCTGATCAAGTGGCCATGTATTCCAATGTGTCTAATGGATAGAACAACACGCAGAAAATCTGTGCGGGCCGCACAACTAGTCGCACAGAATTACAGCTGCGACACACAGTCCGTATTTTGGCCATATCTTGATCATAAGAACTCCGATTTCGGTGAATCAAAGCTTGACAGAATCACGACAAAACGATCTACAACTTTCATGAAGGAAACAAATCCAAATTCAGAATGTAAAATTTTGTGCAGTCACACAAATGGCCGCACCATTGTTGCACGGAGAAAATGAGAGGATTAAAGGGGAATTCATATCCTCTCCATTAACTCAAAAGAGAATGTAAAATACTGAAATTAATGAATAATGATGAATCAAACAATACTGTAAAAGAATTCTGTTAATACTGTAAAATGGTATGTCAAAAACTGTGAAATTACAAATTAAGTATGTAAAATACTATGAATACACTACCCTCTTTACATAATATGTAATATCAGGAAATATGTAATGGAAGCCTATGGGTATTTGAAACTAAAATATATACATCATAAAATTACTTGTGTAAAGTTCATTGGCGTCTCAGTGATCAGATTATACACATAACGCAGCAAGAAAATTGCACAGTCCATCGATCCTGGTGCCTGCTGTGGGCACTTCTGCTCAACAATGCCAACATCCTTCCATGAAGCGTTACCTAAAAGAAAAAAATGATATCAACATCTTTAATAACTTCAAGTATGTCATGAATCCTGTAAAATAACACATACATCTTATAAAAAATTTGTATGAATCATGTAAAATAACTCATACATCTTATAAAACTTTTGTAGGAATCCTGTAAAATAACCCATACATCTTATAAAACTATTTTATGAATCCTGTAAAATAACTCATACATCTTATAAAAATTTTGTACGAATCCTGTAAAATAACTCATACATCTTATAAAACTATTTAAGGAATCCTGTAAAATAACTCATACATCATATAAAACTATGATATGAATGTTGTAAACTAACTCATTTATCCTAGAAGACTGGTAAGTATATTATTTAATAGTTTAATGCATTTCAACACAAAATTCTCTAAATCAATGGCAGAATAATGAAAAAAATAGTTGAAGAATACTGTAAAAGGTTGCATAGATAATTTTGTAGGAAAACACTCACAAGTCCTCCAGCTAAGAAAATATTTAAGCCCATGGTGTGCCAATGGTATTGCATGTATTCAACATCAAGAGAAGTGTAATAATGCATCTCAACATTACGAAGATCCACTGCAAATAGCACCCACTGGTTTTTCTTGCAAATAGGAATGAACAGCCATTTGATGCGCTCAGATTGAGGCCCAAACAATTGTGGAAGGGACTGTAATGCTGATTTTTCATCATACTGATGCATCAGAATCTGCAATAGACAAAAATAAAACATTAAAATATTACTGATAAATCTAATAAAAATAACTCATAAAACTTATAAAACTATTGTATGAATCCTGTAAAATAACTCATACATCTTATAAAACTTTTGAATGAATCCTGTAAAATAACTCATAAAACTTATAAAACTATTGGATCAATCCTGTAAAATAACTCATACATCTTATAAAAATATTGTATGAATCCTGTAAAATCACTCATACATCTTATGAGTTGTTTATATGAATCATGTACAATAACCCATACATCTTATAAAACTTTTGTATGAATCCTGTAAAATAACCCATACATCTTACAAAAAATTTGTATGAATCATGTAAAATATTACTGAAGTATTTCAACATTTCAAGTCTGAACATTGAATTCATAATATATAAAAGTACATAATAACTTACGGATAGATAAGGGGAGATGAAAAACCAAGGATGATTCACAGGAGTCTCGTGTTGCATTACTGACAGGACCGTGTCAACGAGCTGCAAAATAAATCAATAATCAGTAAAATAAATTTAACAGTTGTATCCTATAAAAATGTTATGTACATCATGTAAAATAATTTACATTTAATAAAATCTGAAAAAGCTGCATATCCTATAAAACTATAAAGTAAATAATGTTAAATATTGTAGAAATCATACCTCACTGCTAATTGGCAGCTCAGGATTCATCAAATCTTTTAGTGCTGACATTCTGCAATGAAAATTTCCTGGTTTGTGGCAGAAAGCTTCTTCATTGTTTATCAGTCTTTTATTCTTCACTTCCACCCACCAATCATCCAATATACGGATTACATCAATAGACAGCTTCTCCCGATGTTTATACCCAAATCGTTTTATCATAGGAGGCTTTTCAGCAGCTGTGTCACCTCCATCATAAAACAAACTGTTCTCATAACTCCACTGGGTAACATCATTACTGAATGTGACATCTTTTGGAGGTTTGTAGATTTCTATTATATGAGGAATTAATGTTTTAAACTCTTCCCAAGTATAATGCCAAGTCAATGGAGGTTTGTATGACTTGTCAACAATGAAATCCTGTAACAGAGCTCGTACTTCATCCTCAGTTCTGTTCCTTGGTAGTATGACCCTTGGGGAGGTGGGTCGCACATTTTTTTTGGTTTTTGGAGGTGGTTTTCTCCCCTTCCCTTTCCTACAAGCAACTGGTTTTTTCCCTTTCATGATAACTTTTTTATGCTCCACTACCTCGGCAGTACTTTGTGTTCCTTTGTTCTTCTCACACTCCTCTCTTTTCTTCAGTAGTTGCTCTTCTTTGTATTCAAGTACTGATTTTCTGCAAACATCTTCAAACACCAAAGTTGCTATATGTGTTACTTCATCTTCCTCATTGACTTCTTGGCTACTCATGCTGCCACGAATTTCAAAAAGTTGACGTACAACCTATTTAAATAAAACAAGTAAACATTGTAAAATGACTACATAGATACTGTACAATCACAGTTATTAACTTAAAACAACTACATTATGTTAATACTTTATAACTACTCTGTGCATTATGTCAATACTGTAAAATATCTTGTGTATATTATAACCAACTTATTGTATACTGGTAAAATAACTATGTTACAACTGTGAAACATAATATAAATAAATAATAAAAGAAAAATCAGAATAAAAACCTCATCTTTTCCTCCTTCAATTTCTTCTCGTAAGACATGCAACTTTCTGTCTAGTTCATCCTGAAACGAATTGTATAAAAATGATCCTCTCAATACTGTAAAACACCTCTGTGAATATTATAAAAACAATATATGAATACTTGAAAAAGAAGTATATATGTTTCAACTTTAGTCGAACGGATAAAAATCAGAATAAAAATTAGAATAAAAACCTGCTCCGGTTGCTCTGGTCCCATTTTAGCACGACGGATAATTTCTGCTTCTATTTCCTATCATGCTAAAATGGGACCAGAGCAACCGGAGCAGGTTTTTATTCTGTCTTTTATTCTGATTTTTATCCGTTCGACTAAAGTTGAAACATACTTCTTTTCCAGTATTCATATATTGTTTTTATAATATTCACAGAGGTGTTTTACAGTATTGAAAGAATCATTTTTATACAATTCGTTTCAGGATGAACTAGACAGAAAGTTGCATGTCTTACGAGAAGAAATTGGAGGAAAAGATGAGGTGTTTATTATGATTTTTCTTTTATTATTTATTTATATTATGTTTCACAGTTGTAACATAGTTATTTTACCAGTATACAATAAGTTAGTTTATAATATACACAAGTTATTTTACAGTATTAACATAATGCACAGAGTAGTTATAAAGTATTAACATAATGTAGTTGTTTTAAGTTAATAACTGTGATTGTACAGTATCTATGTAGTCATTTTACAATGTTTACTTGTTTTATTTAAATAGGTTGTACGTCAACTTTTTGAAATTCGTGACAGCATGAGTAGCCAAGAAGTCAATGAGGAAGATGAAGTAACACATATAGCAACTTTGGTCTTTGAAGATGTTTGCAGAAAATCAGTACTTGACTACAAAGAAGAGCAACTACTGAAGAAAAGAGAGGAGTGTGAGAAGAACAAAGGAACACAAAGTACTGCCAAGGTAGTGGAGCATAAAAAAGTTATCATGAAAGGAAAAAAACCAGTTGCTTGTAGGAAAGGGAAGGGGAGAAAACCACCTCCAAATACCAAAAAAAATGTGCGACCCACCTCCCCAAGGGTCATACTACCAAGGAACAGAACTGAGGATGAAGTACGAGCTCTGTTACATGATTTCATTGTTGACAAGTCATACAAACCTCCATTGACTTGACATTATACTTGGGAAGAGTTTAAAACATTAATTCCTCATATAATAGAAATCTACAAACCTCCAAAAGATGTCACATTCAGTAATGATGTTACCCAGTGGAGTTATGAGAACAGTTTGTTTTATGATGGAGGTGACACAGCTGCTGAAAAGCCTCCTATGATAAAACGATTTGGGTATAAACATCGGGAGAAGCTGTCTATTGATGTAATCCGTATATTGGATGATTGGTGGGTGGAAGTGAAGAATAAAAGACTGATAAACAATGAAGAAGCTTTCTGCCACAAACCAGGAAATTTTCATTGCAGAATGTCAGCACTAAAAGATTTGATGAATCCTGAGCTGCCAATTAGCAGTGAGGTATGATTTCTACAATATTTAACATTATTTACTTTATAGTTTTATAGGATATGCAGCTTTTTCAGATTTTATTAAATGTAAATTATTTTACATGATGTACATAACATTTTTATAGGATACAACTGTTAAATTTATTTTACTGATTATTGATTTATTTTGCAGCTCGTTGACACGGTCCTGTCAGTAATGCAACACGAGACTCCTGTGAATCATCCTTGGTTTTTCATCTCCCCTTATCTATCCGTAAGTTATTATGTACTTTTATATATTATGAATTCAATGTTCAGACTTGAAATGTTGAAATACTTCAGTAATATTTTACACGATTCATACAATTTTTTGTAAGATGTATGGGTTATTTTACAGGATTCATACAAAAGTTTTATAAGATGTATGGGTTATTGTACATGATTCATATAAACAACTCATAAGATGTATGAGTGATTTTACAGGATTCATACAATATTTTTATAAGATGTATGAGTTATTTTACAGGATTGATCCAATAGTTTTATAAGTTTTATGAGTTATTTTACAGGATTCATTCAAAAGTTTTATAAGATGTATGAGTTATTTTACAGGATTCATACAATAGTTTTATAAGTTTTATGAGTTATTTTTATTAGATTTATCAGTAATATTTTAATGTTTTATTTTTGTCTATTGCAGATTCTGATGCATCAGTATGATGAAAAATCAGCATTACAGTCCCTTCCACAATTGTTTGGGCCTCAATCTGAGCGCATCAAATGGCTGTTCATTCCTATTTGCAAGAAAAACCAGTGGGTGCTATTTGCAGTGGATCTTCGTAATGTTGAGATGCATTATTACACTTCTCTTGATGTTGAATACATGCAATACCATTGGCACACCATGGGCTTAAATATTTTCTTAGCTGGAGGACTTGTGAGTGTTTTCCTACAAAATTATCTATGCAACCTTTTACAGTATTCTTCAACTATTTTTTTCATTATTCTGCCATTGATTTAGAGGATTTTGTGTTGAAATGTATTAAACTATTAAATAATATACTTACCAGTCTTGTAGGATAAATGAGTTAGTTTACAGCATTCATACCATAGTTTTATATGATGTATGAGTTATTTTACAGGATTCCTTAAATAGTTTTATAAGATGTATGAGTTATTTTACAGAATTCGTACAAAATTTTTATAAGATGTATGAGTTATTTTACAGGATTCATAAAATAGTTTTATAAGATGTATGGGTTATTTTACAGGATTCCTACAAAAGTTTTATAAGATGTATGAGTTATTTTACATGATTCATACAAAATTTTTATAAGATGTATGTGTTATTTTACAGGATTCATGACATACTTGAAGTTATTAAAGATGTTGATATCATTTTTTTCTTTCAGGTAACGCTTCATGGAAGGATGTTGGCATTGTTGAGCAGAAGTGCCCACAGCAGGCACCAGGATCGATGGACTGTGCAATTTTCTTGCTGCGTTATGTGTATAATCTGATCACTGAGACGCCAATGAACTTTACACAAGTAATTTTATGATGTATATATTTTAGTTTCAAATACCCATAGGCTTCCATTACATATTTCCTGATATTACATATTATGTAAAGAGGGTAGTGTATTCATAGTATTTTACATACTTAATTTGTAATTTCACAGTTTTTGACATACCATTTTACAGTATTAACAGAGTTCTCTTACAATATTGTTTGATTCATCATTATTCATTAATTTCAGTATTTTACATACTTTGTAAGTAATTTCACAGTATTGATATACAATTTTACAGTATTCACAGTGTTGTTTTGCAGTATTGGTTTCATTCATCGTTCATCATTAATTTCAGTACTTTACATACTTCATAAGTAATATCACAGTATTCACATACAATTTTACAGTATTCACAGTGTTGTTTAACAGTATTGCATAAATCTAAATCCCTTGCAAATCTTTTTTTTTGTAGGATGACATTTCCAAGGAACGTGTCGTTCTAGCAATGAAACTCCTGACGCATCCAAATAATTCGCATCAGCGTTTTATGAAGTAACCATCCAAATCTTAGAGAAATGATTGAACAGCTTTGATGTTAGATACAGTTTAATCCAAATATTGTTTGTATTTGATGTTAGATATAGTTGAAATATTTGTGAATAGAGAAATGGTGAAATGAGATTGGTACAGTTTATTGGTTAAATTGCTGAAATTGGTTACATTGGTTAAATTGGTTAAATTGCTGACATGGTACGGTTTATTTTGTGCTGAAATTGGTTAAATTGGTTAAATTGCTGAAATGGTACAGTTTATGATTTTTTTGTCTGTGGTATCATTTTATAGTTTAATGTGTCAAATTTACAGTATTGAAATCTTGTAGTTAACATCTGTTAGATTTATAGTTTGCATCTTCTAATTTTATAGTATTGAAATTTTATTTTACATGATATTCAAAAAAAAAAATTGAAGAACAATTGATGAATTCAAAAAAAACAAATTAAAAAAAAATTAATTTTAATTTCGGAAAAAAAATTTAATTTTGATGCAAAAAAATTAATTTTGCATCATTTTAAGTGTACAAATTAACGAGTTTTTAGAAGTTTGTTTTTCAAATCTTCTAGAAGGTTGAAGTACAACCGTACAAGTTGAAAGTACAGTTGGAAGTGTTTTGTGTTAAGTTTTCTAGAAGCTGAAAGTACAGTTGGAAGTACATTTACTTTTCTAGTTCGTAACAGTTTTTAACTAACTTGGTAAAATCTGGGTTGTTGCAATTTTTAACTAGGTATTATGCATGATTTGTTGTAGAAGTTACAGTATTTATTATAGTATTTTACAGTATTCGCAAAAGTCAAATGACAGTTTTTTTGGGTAAAAACTGGGTACAACTCCTTGGGTACAATTAGTCGGACCCTAAATCATAATGTTTTTCTTAGATTTCGAATTTCTGTGAAATTGTTCTTTATTGTCGGTATTTTTTATTTTTCTATAAATAATAAATTCGGCATGATTTCAAACTGCGTGGGTGATATAATTTCAATTTTAAAGAAATCGGCGATAAGATCAGAATTTTCCAAAATTAAGAAGGTCACTATAAAAATTTCCGTGATGAATCTAAAGGGCTATAGTTTGGGGATTAGGCCGGAGACATCTATGCAGATGTAAAACTGCAACTAAGGTTGGGAAGAAGATCCAATGTACAGTTTAGAGTTTACTTTGCAATGAGTGGATCGTTTTTGCATTGGATTTATATTTTTATTTTTAAAGTTCAAATAGTCGATCCGAACGCTCAACATTATTATCATATGATAATATATTTGAAGACCAAATTTTATATATTTTGGAACTTTTTTACTATTTTTTGAGATAATTAGAAAATCACTTGATCTAAAAATTCTGGGCCATCCAAAAGTAGTGATTTTCTACCTACCAAAAAAATAGTTAAAAAATTCCAAAAAATATAAAATTTGGTCTCCAAGTATATTTTCATATGATAATAATTTAAACGGTTTATATCGACTATTTGGACTTTGAAGACGGGGATATTAATCCATGTGCATAAAATGATCCGCGCATTGCAAAGTACCATAGCCGCACTCTACTGGTTATATATAGATAGATACAGAGTGAGATTGTGTGGTTAAGATCAAAGTGGTAGTTTTTGAGTCTTGTTGCAATCAATTCGTTTTTGCGGCTTTTAAAGTTCAAATAGTTGATCTGAATTGCTCAACTTGTTCTCTATATTAAAATATGCTTGGAGACTAAATTTTACATTTTTGAAAAAAAAATACTATATTTTATGGATTTAAAAAAAAATCATTATTAGCTATTTTTTTGACAAACCAACAATATTCATGAATAAAGTGTTTCAAAACAAAACTTTAGTCATGAATATTGTTGGTTTGTAAAAAAATAGCTAAGCTTCCTTAATAATTAGTAAGATATTATTAGCACTTAATTGTTTGTTGTAAAATATGAGGATTTAAAGAGGTAGATCAGATTGGACAGTAATAAATTTTTATATTTCCTAAAATATATCATAATTCTCTCAAAACCAGTTCCCCCTTCACAGACTCGATCAAATGCTAATAATTTCGACCTGACCGCGCCCAATTTATGTTCGTTAGGAACAATTTGTTTGATAAATGTCGTTAAATGGATTTGACAATTTGGCTTTCAAATCATCACTGGTCAAGTTAGAACCAAATTGAACCAACTCTATTGTTGCAAAATAAGAGTTCAACCAGCTTGAATCAAACAATGGATTTTCAAAGTTACAATTAGTATGCCATAATTAAAATATATACATGTGTTATACACTTACCTGTTGTATACTTTTCGCGCGAGAGTCGTCTCTCCGAGTCCACCAACGCTCCAAATCGAAACCACAGAACGTCTGTTAACGGTCTCATCGAGCAACTCGTTGACAATATAGTCTTGGTCCTTCTGGAAACCGACAACAATGGGATCAATGTCCGGTATCACGGGTGGCCTAACAGGCAGTGTTGTTACTCCAGTGCCCTCACCGAGATTATTGATTCCAAAGGTTTCTCTGCTCGCCTTGATCTCTTCCAACCCTGTCTGGATCTTATTTATCTCATCGACAAGTTTGCGTACAGCTGGGAGTTTTGAAGTTTTCTTTATGAACCCTTTCATGGCCTTCCTTATGCCGGTGGATCTGGGGGATTTTGGTGGGACCTGGTTAGAAATACTAGAGAGAGCAAATTAAGCCAGAGAAATTTTAGCATATATAGCCTAGTGGAACTTTACAAATAACACTTTTTTTTTCTTTTCATGACTTGTATATTTTATAGCTTGTTATAGGTACTGGACGTTGGTGTATTGTACTACAACGGCTCTTAATTAAGCCTTGGATAGGTATAAAAGCAATTGTAATATGAGAAGAGATCAAATTACACTTTTTTTGGTGACACATTTTGACACCTGCTATTTTTAAAGTCCAACTAGTCGATCCAAACCATTCAACATGATGGATATATTAAAATGTACTTGGAGATCAAATTTTACATTTTTTTGAATTTTTTTACTATTTATTAAGATGGTTACAAAATCGTTGTTTTCAGACCATTGAAAAACAGCGATTTTGTAACCATCTTAATAGATAGTAAAAAAATTCAAAAAAATATAAAATTTGATCTCCAAGCACATTTTAATATGGTGATCATGTTGAACGGTTCAGATCGACTGTTTGAATTTTGAAATCGCAAAATTGACCTATAAAAAAAACAGTGTCATGATGTGTCACCAAAAAAGCTGTAATTGGATCCCTCCTCTTGCAATATATATGATAGTCCAATGAATAAATAAACAAAATTCAGTTTATAAGAAAGTTTCAGACCTCCAAGAGAAAGTTGTCAATGACATCTTCTATCAGGTGGGCAACATCTCTAACTTCCTTGACCCAATGTTTTTGTGTCTCATCTGTGATTTGCTTCTTGTCAGCATCCTTGAGAAAAGCCTGAATTCTTTCGAGATCACGCCTCACTTTCTCCACTTGCTCATCGACGCCGTGTATGAGTAAAGCCTCCTTAACTGCGCCATCAACGAGCTTTTCCAGCACAAAATTTACAATAGTCTCAGCCATCCCGTTTCTGTATTCTATGTGGCAGCTGAAACTAGCTACAGAACAAAAAATGTTGGTGTATTAGTTGAAGATTGGCAGGATAAGATCGAGCATCGGATCTGGAATTTAAATGCCTCAACAGGCCGATGGTAGATGCATTATTTCAAAGGATAATTACTTAATTAATTGATATTGGTGGTTGTTGCGCACAATTAATATTCTAAATAATTAATTGATTGATTGATATAAGTGGTTGTTGCGCACAATTAATATTCTAAATAATTAACAGCTGGTGGTTCCATTAAGGCTGTGCTCCACAACCCCAGTACGGAGAGGAAAGAGAAAGAAGAGAAAGGAAGGAGCACTGCATAGGTTTCTCTCGCTACAGTGAAACTTACATCCCGATTTTGAGGATACAAATTTCGGAACTTTCTACATTGTGTTCCCCCGCGTTCCCCTCGCTACAGTACCCACCTTCCTTTCCCTGTCCGATTATCTACTTCGATCTGAAAGATCGGAGTAAGTGAACGATGTGGGCAGACCAGTTTTGTGTGGATTTACCCTTCTTTCCCTTTAATGAAAGGGTTCTCTCCCTCTCTGGCAAATATTCAAAATTTGTCAACTTAGAGAGTTCAATCAGACTAAAGAATTGTTTGTAAATATTCAAAGTTGAAAGTCTTGAAACTACATTGATAAAGTGTCACAACCCCGACTTGCAGAAACATCAACAATTAGTCGAAAATAAATAATTTGACATGTACATGCAAACTTCACTGAACAAGAAAAACATTAATAAAGAATAACAAGCTGCTATATAATATTAATAAAAAAATTGTTAGGTAGTAAGGTTGATCTATGATTTATGTAAAGTCACGTCAATTTATTGTAAAATGCTAATTTATGTTTACAAACAAGGAAAACATCTCTTTCAGGAATAGCATAAGCACTCCACGCTGTTTGTATTTATTGTTCAAGAAGAAAAATAAAGAGAGAAAGAAGGACATGAACTCGACACTGTTTGTATTTATCACTGTTTTCTGCAGATTTAATCAAATGTTAGATAAATTCTCAAAATTACTAAATAATAGCATATGGCACTTGGATGAATTCGATGTGTCTTCCAATTAATCCTACCTTGTTGGCTGATTCTCTTTTATCTTATAATTCTGCAATACTCTTTTTAATATCTTCCAACTCACCTTAGAACGAAAGAATGCCATATTGCAAAAAAGAAAAAAATTAAGAATTGAAAGAAAAAGAAAATACCGTAATGAAGTAGAGCGACAATTTTAGGTTGCTTACTATAAAATAGCGCCTAAAAATGTCATAAAAAGAGCAAAGTCTTCCAATTAATCTACAAAAAGGGTTCCTAAATACAGAAAAGAATTATGCACATCCAGAGGGCTCCACCACAAGGAATCTTTACACTAAATTTCAAAACCTAAAAAAATTGAAAAATCCTAAATTGGATGAGAAAGGAGAGATAAAGAGGAAGAGAGATAAAAACCTAAATGTAGAGAGATGGAGAGAGAGGAGAACAGGCGGAGGGAAGGAGGAAAGGTGAGGCAAGCAGCACAGAGATGGCGAGATGATGGACTGAGACTTTCTCTTTCTTCAGTTTTAGTATCTCAGTCCCTACTCTCTCTCTCTCTCACTCACTGTTTGCACGCTGGTAGGTGAGGCTGTTATTACATAGGCTATTAATTATTGTTGTCGTTGTGTTGCCACTTGCCAGACCAACCATGTGATGAAATGAAGCTTTTAAGTCCCCACCTTTGCTATTTGTACTAAAAGCTGCTGCACATCCAGAGAGCTCCACCATAAGGAATCTTTGCACTAACAGGAAGAAATTTTTTTAAAAACCATAATTAAAAAAATCAAAATTAGCAAACTAACATAATTAGTTTAGTTTTTTCAAAAATCATAAGAACCGAGATGTCAATTCGGTCTCCATTTTTTTTTCCTTCTGGGACCGAATTGGCATTTCGGTCCCACCTCATTTCACAGTTTTTCGCAAAAAACAGTGTAGCAGCCTGGAACCGAGATCCTAATTCGGTCCAGGGTATTTTCAGTGGGGACCGAATTGGAATTTCGGTCCCCAATTTTTTTTTTTTTTTTTTTTAGAGACAAAAAATCGAATTTTTGTTTTAGAGACAAAATGATAAAATATAAAACTAAAGAAAATCGAATTTTTTTCCCTTTGTCAAATTAATTTTTTGATATCATATTTATATGAAAATACGCTAAATTACTTGAAATTATGTTAATTTATGCTGATTTACACTAAATTACTTGAAATTATGTAAAAAAATTTTAAAAGACAAATAGGTAAAATGCTGAAATATACTAAAAAATTGAATTTTTTTTAATATTTGTTAGATTACTTTTTTTATTACAATTAGCCATAGTTATACTAAAATAATTATGTAGAATTACACTAAATTACAATAATTATAATGAATTACACTAAATTACTTGAAATTACAATAATTATGTAGAATTATGCTAAAATACGGAAAATTACGCTAAATTACGTATGAATAAAGATGATATATTCACTGAGAAGGCGAAAAACGATGACGAAACTTCAAACGGCCATAAAACGGCGCTCGAGTGTTCGATTTCAGCAAATGACTACTTTTCGGAAAGCTTGTGAAAATGCGCATGCATCTGAACTTATTTTGCTAGATTTTCAAATTCAGAATCGCCAAAAAACAAAGAGAAGAGCCTCAAAACTTCAGTTGAAGTTTCCGATTAAGATTTTCATTTCTATTATCCAATCTATGTAGCTCAGTAAATTAGTTATATAATGAACTTGTATAATACCAATTTTTATTATTTTTTTAATTTTTTTACTATTTTTTATGATTTATGAAAGATGACACAAAATCGGCTCTATTCATACGAAATTTAACGTAATTTACCGTATTTTAGCATAATTCTACATAATTATTGTAATTTCAAGTAATTTAGTGTAAATCAACATAAATTAACATAATTTGAAGTAATTTAGCGTATTTTAGTATAAATATGCTATCAAAAAAATAATTTGACAAAGGAAAAAAAAAATTCGATTTTTTAGTATTATATTTCATTATTTTAGCTATTTGTCTCTAAAAAAAAAGAAAAAAGGGGGGACCGAAATCCCAATTCGGTTCCCCATCCCATTTCAATTTTCTGTGGTGGCTCTGCGAAAAAACTGTGAAATGGGGGGGACCGAAATGCCAATTCGGTCCCAAGGGAAAAAAAATGGGGACCGAATTGGCATCTCGGTTCTTATGGTTTTTGAAAAAACCAAACTAATCATGTTGGTTTGCTAATTTTGATTTTTTTAATTATGGTTTTCAAAAAAAATTCTTTCAGGATCTAGACTAGATTGAGATTTTGAAAGGTTTAGAAATTTGAGAAATTGAAAACCAATTGATTGCCAACTTCTATATATGTATATATATGAGCTATGGTGAAATGTAGAGCAAAATTTTTTTTTACTCCATGCAATATTTTTATCTTGAAAATTTAAACAACCGATCCAAACCGCTCAACATGATCTCCATATGAAAATATGCTTGGAGACCAAATTTTACATTTTTTGGAATTATTTTACTATTTATTAAGCCACTTTGAAAATCACTTATCCGGGTGAACAATAAAAAACAGTAAAAAAATTTGGACTATTAGATCAGCGATTTTCAAAGTGGCTTAATAAATAGTAAAAAAATTCCAATTACAACATAATATATTTTCAAGAGAAAATAATGGCATATAAAGCCCTAGAAATTTAAGGTTTGGAAAACAAAATTAAAATTAAACCAAACTTTTCTTTATCTACCCACCTTTCTTTTACTGATTTGTTTCTTACAAATGAAATACAATATTAATATTAAATAACTCCACGCCCTTCATGGAAATATATGAAACAATACCACAACAGTTTGTTTGATTATTATGAAGTATATCAGATCTAAGAAAAAACACTAGACAATTTGCTTAGAAATTATTTCAGATCATTTTTTATTTAGAGAAGGATGAGGGAGTAAATTAACAGCCCCAATGTGGAATGCACCGGATTTCTTTAATATTCGTACCAATGTAGATTGGACGGTTTGGATCTAAACTCAAAATTTGATGTACCGTGAGTGATATGAATTCGATGGAGAGGTGGGTTCTTGTTATCGGAACGTTGGGTCAAATTTAAAAAAAAAAATTACAAATATGCATAATATATATACTAGTATCGTACCCGTGCGTTGCAACGGGCATATTATAAGATTTAACATAGAGAGACAAATAATAAATAATAATAAAAAAACAACAATAAATGACTGTTTTAATACAACAACATTTTTTGCATGTCAGTGCATACACAATTTTTGCGTTATAATTAAATTAAATTAAATGTGGAATGCTGCTAGAGAATAAATCAATAATATGCCTTTTTTGTTCTCTTCCAAAAATGAATAAGAGGTAGGAAATTTGGAAATGAGATATGCTATCTGTCTAAATTGGAAATTAATCTTTTTATGCACCAATTAAAGCTGGAGAGAGATATGGTAATAAATATTTAATGCTAATTCCATTTGCTCAATTCTTGGTATTACTTGTAACGTATCGTGTGGCAGTACGTGTGGTGAGTATGTTTTTAACTAAATTTAGACTTCTACACATAAAACATATGTATTTAATCAAAAGAAGACAGATTATGTGATTGGAGGACTGAGATTAAATTCGAAATTTCATCTTTCAATCGTAGCCGTTGGCGAATCGGACACCCAACGTGCTTAATAATAGAATGGAGATTCATATTTAGCTTTCAAATTCTGGATTTTCTCATTTAATGTTATTTATTCTATATTAGGTCTTTAGAAATTTAGGTATTAATATTATCCTCTTTCTATGTTAAGTTAATATCAATCACCGTCCTTGGACTTTATTTATTAGTTTGATTCGTGACCCCTGTAAGTTTTAGTTCCTACAAAATTTGTTCTATAATTGAAATTTGGCTAAAAAGATGCAAGTCCACATTATCATAACAAAATATAGCAGATATTAGGATAATATTGTGAATAATTATATTAATTTACAATGATAGCATTTGTGATATGAACCACATAAATCATTCATATTGAATATATTTTGACGTTATGATAAATTTGATATAATTAATTAATAAATTAGGAACCAAAGTGGTTACTTGAAAATTTTACAAATTCTAATAATATAAATTAATGCTCCTATGTGTTAATTCAGCTGATGGCTTTAAAACAATTCAATTATATATGTGTAGCCGAATTTTTTATTTATATCCAAAAAATAATGGAAATTTCAAAAAATACCCATGTTATCTTGAAAATTCGAAAAATACCCAACCGGAATTTTTTTTTCCGGATTTGGCCTCTAAATCCGGAAAAAAAATTTCCGGAAATTGAACTCCAAATCCGGAAAAAAAATTTCCGGATTTAACAATTTTTTTTTTTTTTTTTTTTTTAGAGATTCCGGATAAAAAAATTTAACTTAACAAATTTTTTTTTTTTTTTTTTTTTTTTAGAGATTCCGGAAATTTTTTTCCGAACTAAATAATTTTTGTTTTTTTTAAGAGAAAACTAGCTAAAATACTGAAATCTAACGCTAAAAAATCAAATTGTTTTTTAAATATTTGTTTCATTAATTTAAAAAATTTCAAAATGGTGTAGAATAATTTAGAAATTATCAAAATAGCTAAAATACTGAAATCGAATTGTTTTTTTTTAATATTTGCTAGATTACATTTTTTTATATATAATTAGCATATTTATACTAAAACAAGTCACATTACTTGATTTATGTTGAATTACACTAAATTACAATAATTATGTAGAATTATGCTAGAATACGGTAAAGTACGCTAAATTACGTACGAATAGGGATAATATCTTCACTGAGAAGGCGAAAAACGACGACGAAACTTCAAACGGCCATAAAACGGCGCTCGAGTGTCCGATTTCAGCAAATGACCACTTTTCGGAAAGCTTGCGAAAATGCGCATGCGTCCGGACTAACTTTGCCAATTTTCCAAATTCAGAATCGCCAAAAAACAAATAGAAGAGCCTCAAAACTTCAGTTGAAGTTTCCGATTAAGATTTTCATTTCTATTATTCAATCTACGTAGCTCAGTAAATTAGTTATGTAATAAACTTTTAGAACACCAAATTTTATTATTTTTGGAATTTTTTTTACTATTTTTTATGATTTATGAAAGATGCCACAAAATAAGCCCCATTTATACGTAATTTATCGTATTTTAGTAAATTTACCGTATTTTAGCACAAAATCGGCCCTATTCGTAGTAAAAAAATAATTCAATTTTTTAGTGTTAGATTTCAGTATTTTAGCTATTTTGATAATTTCTAAATTATTCTACACCATTTTGAAAATTTTTAAATTAATGAAACAAATATTTAAAAAAACAATTCGATTTTTTAGCGTTAGATTTCAGTATTTTAGCTATTTTTCTCTTAAAAAAAAAAATTTTATTTAGTTCGGAAAAAAATTTCCGGAATCTCTAAAAAAAAAAAAAAAAAAAAAATTTATTAAGTTAAATTTTTTTATCCGGAATCTCTAAAAAAAAAAAAAAATGTTAAATCCGGAAAAAAATTTTCCGGAAACTCTAAAAAAAAAAAAAAAAAAAAAAATTGTTAAGTCCGGAAAATTTTTTTCCGGATTTGGAGTTCAATTTCCGGAAATTTTTTTTCCGGATTTAGAGGCCAAATCCGGAAAAAAAATTTCCGTTTGGGTATTTTTTGAAATTTTCATTATTTTTTGGATATAAATAAAAATTCGGTATGTGTAGTCTTGTTAGGTTAAATTTTGAAAAGAGCCTTATATGTGAAATATTATATCACAAAATTCCATTGGTATCCCCTTTCTTCTTGGTACATACACTACAATTTACCGTGTACAAAAGATAGAAATGGAGAATTTTCATATTTCAGATGACAAAATATGACATATTTCCTTAAATTATTATGCTGATATGAACTGGTTTTAAAGTCAGTTCCGGTTCAAGCATGAGACCCGATATGCTTCTTAAATTTCATGTAAGAGGTCTTGATGAAATTAGTTTACTCCAAAATCTTGTTGAGACAAGCTTTACTGCTCAAATTGGATATAGTTAGGTTTTAACATATAATTAATTATTTAAAATTATACACTTATGACTTGTACAAATATTGAAAAAAAAAAATAGAGGGAGATGAAACGATACCATTATATATATGCATCAACTTATGTCAATAGTCTTATTTAACATGGATAGGATGTGATATAGATAGTGTGAAGAGTTGTGAAAAAGATGTGAAGAGATCAAATTGGAGAGTTCACTCCTACTAAATAATTATTTGTAAATATTTATGTTGAAAGCTGTCAAAAATAAATAATTCTTCATGTACCCGCAAACTTAACAAGAAAAACATCAATAAATAATAACAAGCTGCTATAAAATATCAAAAGGCAGTTTTAATATCAAATCAACAAAAATGTAATTCATATGTATAACACATAGTCTAGAAAGATGAGAAATGTTTGAGAACTACAACACAAAATGAATTGGGTTTTCTGAATTTCTTAAGAAAATTAAAAAAGCTCAATTTTTTTTTATAAGACCGATATTTTTTCTTAATTTTCTTAAGAAAATGAATTGTATTTAAAATAGAGTAAATTAATGAAACTATTAAATATTATTTAGTGAGTGTAGTATATTTAGGAAATTTATGTGTCTAAGAAAATTACAGTGTAAGAGAGTAATAAACTAATGAGTAATCAATAATTTATAGTAATAAACTAATGGTTTTCTCTCTGTGTTATAGGTGGAGCCACACTAATTTTTTTTTCACATATATAATTTTATTTGCATAATTTTTTTGAGAGTCTGAGTACTATGTCATAGATGATATTTCAGCACAAGTACTACCAACTTTCAAAACATATATAATATGATTTAAACGAATAAATTCAAATTGTTTCAACCAATTTATTTCATGAGTGATATATTTACATACAATTTTCGATGGCATTTATTATTATGTTAAGCAGTTAAAGAATAATGAAAAATAAATATATTAAAATGAACTTGTAAACTCTTGTTTTCAAAAAATAAATTTACAATTTATAAATTTGAATGTAAGCGCATCACTCTCGTGAGTTAGATCAGTTTGATTTCATCATTTAAAGTCTAACCGATAAGTTTTTAAGCAAGCGACACTTAAATTGAAATATTATAAATTTATCCTTTATTCTTAAATTTTCTCCAAAATATTCATCTATATTTTTTAGAAAGCATATAAAAATATAACTTAATATTTAAATTAATCATAAAAATCATGCTCACTTTTAAAGTTTTGACGCAAACTCCCATGTGTAGGGGCGGATGCAGTATTTTTACTAGAATAAGGGAAGAAATTATTGAATTGGGTTTAATTAGATAATTGGATTCAATTCCATTAAATAATCGGGTACCAGATAAAATATGATAACAAAAACATCAATAATAGCATTCTAACACAAGGAGAGTTGAGGTATTTTCATTTTTCTTTCGAGTCAGCGGAGGAGTCTGGAGATTTCTGCGTTTTTCTTTTCTTTGTTCTCCGTGTTTTTTTTTGTCTCGAGTCAGAGACAGAGGGGCGAGTTTTGGTACGCGAAGAATTGGTCAATCAGAGAGAGAGAGAGAGAGAGAGAGAGGGACAAGCTCAGCAACACATTTCTCTACTTTTTTTGGGTGTTTTTTAATCAACTAATGGGCTACATTTTAATTGGCTATCTCTTATATAATTTACAAAATTTAATGAGTGAGGCTATGGTGCTATGCATAGCACCCATGGCTAGTGTACTACGGTTAAATATGGTACTTTTTAAAATCCTAACGGTCGATCCGACCGTTCAATGTGATATCCATATGAATATGTACTTGCAAACTAAATTTTATATTTTTTCGAATTTTTTTACTATTTTTTCAGATAGGTAGAAAAATCAGTGTTTTTTGAAAATTCTGGACCATCAAAATTCTACCTATCTGAAAAAATAGTAAAAAAATTCGAAAAAATATAAAATTTAGTTTGCAAGTACATATTCATATGGTTATCACATTGAACGGTCGGATCGACCGTTAGGATTTTAAAAAGTACCATATTGAGCCGTAGTACACTAGCCATCCGTGCTATGCATAGCACCATAGCCTCACTCAAATTTAATATACAATTGGACTATTTAAATATTATTGGGCTCTTGAGTAGGATACAAAACCCAGTATTTGTAAATTAGTTTTGAATTTCTAGAGTATAACAATTGTCCTAGCCTAAGCTACAGTAGATCTGCCCCTGCCCATATGTATTAGCTCCCCTAGTCTGTGCCAGCTCTGTACTTATTCTCAAGGGGCCGTTCGACAACAAAGAATTAAGAGTGAAATATTAAGAGCTTAAGGAGCACTAAATAACTGATGTTCGGTTATCTTAATATATGGGTGAAAGCTAAGAAAACTAAAGGAAGAGGTAGACATACCTTAAGATCTGAATAGAAGATTAAGATCTACGCAAAAAAAGAGGCTAAAAGAGGTGTCATTACAAAAGACAGGCACTTTTCGCGAGGATAAAAAGTGACTTTTTGCGACGGAGTACCGTCATAAACGTGCTTTTTCTTTTGCGACGGTACTTTTAGCGACGAAGTTCCCTCGCGAAAAGTGCCTACTTTGTTGTTGTGTGTTATTAATCCGCACTAAGAAACCGATGTTCGGTAGAATTAAGTAACTAAGAAAGCCAAATAAAACGGATTAAGCTTGTTGCCGAAAAACGCAAAGAAACAGCGAGAGATGTTGACCGTCTGACTTCTTATAATGTAATTTACTCGATTTGATCCAATCTTAGACTTATTTCTCCCACGCCGCAGAGTCTCAGGTGTTACATGTGTGTTTTTGTTTGTCAGGTGTTTCTGCTCTAGAATATCTCATTTAGAATTATCTTCATTATTCACCTTTTTGATGAATACTTGGTACTTCAATTTAAAATTATGTCTAATAATTTGAACGGGTTCATCGAACAACTTGATGAAATTTCAGATGTCTAAAAACTTTTTGTTCTGGGTGAATCGTTTTTTATATATATAGAAATAGAAAATATGCTTAATACTTTAATGAAATATATATATATCTATATCTATGTCAATTCAGAAAGAAGTGGGTCATTCAAGGCAATCCAAGTTAAGGAAAAATACATCTCCTTTTTTTCTTGACATACTAAAACCTGTATTATAATCTCTACTTCAACATAATTTCTTTTGTATCTTGTATTATTCAAGAAAATTCTTGATGGAAAATAAAGGGAATGTGAATCCTACAAGCGGTCCACATCAGCCAAGGCACTTTAAAAATATCCACTTTCACGCATTTTTTTTAACCCAACCATTTCCCAACGTTTTGGCAAGAAGCATTAGGGCCTGTACAGATGCAAAATATGATGTAAATTGATGGGTCCATCAATCTATTCCAAAGTTCGTTCGGCAGTATTTTTTTTTTTCCAAAATTTTCCGGTGGGTATAACTTATTTCTTTCTCAATGTAAAATTTTGAGTTTGAAAACACAACCTCCAACTTCATTTATTTTTATCCAATCATCTCTTCTCTCTGCATTTTCATGCTGAGACCCACACTTTCTTTTTGCTTTTCTACCTCCCAGCACCACGTGGCTCTCTCTTTCGGCTTCCCTTTCTCTTATTTATATATAGAAAAAGAGAACCATTTTATTTTCTATTGTGGAACTAAATAGTCCGGATCCGGACATTTTTTTTGTAATTACATATTTTAAATATTTGTTTGTTTAATGTTTGTAAATATTTATTTTTTTGTAAATGTTTTTAATTGGTGTTTTCTGATTATTTTTATTTATAAATATTCTCTTATTTTATTTGTATCTATTTTAGTATTAATATTTATTAGAAATGTTGTATCTATTTAATATTATTATTTAATTGAATTATTATAATTTTGTTAATAAAAATAATTGATAAGTATGGTTATGTTATTGTTGAATTGATTTCATTTAATTTAGTTAATATAAGAATTTTAGAAAGAAAATATGATTTTCCACAACTATTCCCACGGTACCACTAAACACTCATTCAATACATTCCCATAATTACTCCCGTCCAAATTCATGAGTATGGGTTTCTCAAATAAAAAAGTGAGTTCCCGAACTCGTGAAATTCCATCCCGCACAATCATGTGACAAACGAACAGGCCCTTAATTAAAAGAGAGAATGAATCTTCGTTAAGTAATTAAGAAACATGGGATTACCTAAAAACATGTGCAATATGTTACAATAGTGAAATTTATAGATCGAGTAGAACTAGGGTGTTTTTAAGTTCATCAAGTTTTTTTTGTGGATTTAACTCTAAAATCTATTTGATTGGCTTCAAACAATAAATTCGAAGAGTTGAAACTCATCTATTTTATGAGTGATGTGTCTACATACAAAAAATTTAAATTTAGAATTAAATTTGTATAAAGTCAATGTGTTCAAAAAAAAAAGTTCCAAAAATGAATGCATTAAAATTAATTTATAAACCTTCTAATTTTGACTACTTGACTTTATACTAAATTAATTTGAAAGTTTTGAAATTTTCACATGTAGACACATCATTCATAAGATAGATGGGTTTCAACGGCTCGGATTCGCCATTAAAGCTAATCCGATAGGTTTTAGAATTGAGTTCACAAAAAAAATTGATGAGCTTAAGAACAACCTAGTTCTACTTAATATTTATATGGCATTTGCTTCTGTGGACATAAGGACCTATTTGTAAAATGAACATATTTTCATGTTCAAAGTTCAAACAGTCGATCCGACCGTTCAACATTATCTCCATATTAAAATGTACTTGGAGGTCAAATTTTACATTTTTTTTGAATTTGTTTACTATTTATTAAGTATTTTACAAAAACTAGTCAAATTCAGACCATTGAATTTGTAAAATACTTAATAAATAGTAAAAAAATTCAAAAAAATGTAAAATTTGACCTCCAAGTACATTTTAATATGGAGATAATGTTGAACGGTCGGATCGACTGTTTGGACTTTGAAAATGAAAATATGTTCATTTTACAAATAAGTCCTTATGTCCACAGAAGCATCCCTCTTATTCTATTGGAACGTCCATTTTTAAATTTAATCAGTACAAATCTATCTTATAACTTAATTTTGGATCGGTGAGTGAACAGTTTCGTCTACAGTGTGACTGACAGGTGGGCCCCCCGCATCAGCGAAATATTTTGGATGAGTTTTAATATATCAACAGTACTCCGCTACAGTACGCCTTCCCTTTTTATTTTCGTCTTCTGGAAAATTCCACGGACCACGGGTCTCTTCTCCCGTCCTGCCTCGAAAAATCTAAACCCTTCTCCCCTCTCCGTATCCCCTCCTCAGACGCTCACCCTCCCCTTCTCCTTCTCTGCTTACCTCCCTCCCAGCCTCCTCCGAGGCCTCTTCTCTCCTCCCCGTATCCATCTCCATCCAGATGCTCTCCCTTCCCTTCTCCTCCTCCGATCACCTCTCTTGGTTGGCTATGGCTGGAGACACGGTCTAAGATGAGGAGACTGTGCCAAAGATTCCTGGATGCTCAAAAAAACTTTTGTCTGGTATGTCTCTCCGAAACTTTATCATTGGATTTTTGTTTGATTTTAATGATATGTAAAGAATTATTGGCTATGTAGGCAGACCGATCTTAATAGAATCTAGCTTTTTAGAAGAAATTGAAAATCGATATTTAATTTTCCCTTTACGGGTAGTGGCTTTGTTAGTGGTTTCATTTTGGAACATATAAAGTATTATAAACAACTGAACACTTATTGAATTAACAATTTTTTTGTTGATTTTTGTATGCTTACTACTGCTGTTTAAAAATATCAGAGTGAGAGTGCAAACTTAGGTATATGGAGATGAGGATGCTGAATTTGTTAGGGTCGGTCCTCAATTCGGTCAAAAGAGAAACATGCTAATAGAATCAAGCTTTCTCTGGCAGACCCTGCTGACTGCTGTATCCCACCTGGCTCCTGTACACAGGTATCTTACTATTGTTTGTGCTATTCTTTCTTTTTTAATCGAATTACTTCTTCGCTGATTGTTGTCAGCAAGAGAAAATCTGATGTACATGCAGTGTTGACATGCTAAGTGGCAATTGTTTATACAATTGTTCATAATTATTTAATTAAGAGGAACTACTTAATGGTGAGTTGTAACATGCATGCATTCTTAGTTATCTACTTTCTCATATTCAAATTTCCAATTCAATCTATTTACAAAATCCACTACCTTCTCAATTTGAGCTTTCTTGCATAGTCTAGCCCTCCTAAAGGACATTTGACTCATGCCCTTTGGAAATCATGGTATTTAGAAAATCTGATGCCTTCGCTATTTCATCTTTGTTTCACAACCCATCTATAATCATGTTATGTAGTAAATCCAATGCCTTATCAATTTCGCCATTGTTGCACATCCCTTTAGAAATTTTGTCATTTAGAAAGTCCAGTGCCGTATCAATTGCACCTTTCTTACACAGCCCATCAATAAGTGTACTACAGGTTATGATTTTAGGCTCATTCCTTTTAGAGACCATGTTATCTAGAAAACCCAATGCATTATCAATTTCACCTTTCTTGCACAACCCATTGATAAGAGTGCTACATGTCACGACATCAGGCTGAAGCCTTTTAGAAATCATTTCATCTAGAATATCCATTGCCTTCTCAATTTCACCTTTTTTACCCAACCCATCTATAAGAGTGTTGTAGGTCACCATATTAGGAGCACGCCCTTTACAATAATAAATTCTTAATCCTTCCCTCTCCTTAGAGGACTGCCGAACAACCCCAATGTGACTTTGTAAAGTGTTTACATTTCAGATTGGCTCATGCTTTGTCAACAACATTAGTATTTCACTTATTTATTTTCACTGAGAGGATGTTTCTGTTGTCATGTTTCTATTAGTTATCTGTTTTTTAGTTTAGTTAAATCTGGTCTTTTTAAATGTGTTTTCTTAACAACTGATTGCAGTTTGTCAAGCACAAGGGTGAAAAAACACTTCTCCCTACCTTGCAGAAAATTATAGAAGGTCAGTATATGTATTTGAGCCTTATAAACAACAATTGTATAATAATTCTTTGGTGATTGCATTAAATCTAAGGCTGATTATACACTCATTGTAACAGTTGAGATTAAGTTGAGTTAAAGCAAGCTTAATTACAGTTGTATTTGGTCTCTTTTCATACTTTTTTTACCCAAAAAAAAAGAAATTCATCAATTGTTTAATTATTATTATCAAACAGTATGAGAGGTTGTGTCATCTATTCTTTTATATTGTTTACATTAGTAACGTACATAGTTGTGGTTTGGTCGCCTCTTCTTCAATTTCAGCATAATTGAAAGTTGCATATGGGAAATACATTTAAGTAAGGTCAAGATCTGACAACAAATCAATTGCACCATTTAATGTAATCTAAATTTTTTTGGCTTTTTGCTGCCAGTTGGTACTAGAAAAATCAATTCTGGTACGGTTCAGGGGCTGTTTTTTAAGTTTCCAGTTTTCTGCACTGTTTTGGAGTAATTCTGCAACATTCCAGGGTCTTTTCTATAAAATACCTCTATTATGTACAGCTCTGGATGGATTCTGGTTAATATCAGGGGTTGTAATGCAAATTTTCAGGTCTGACAGGGTTGAGGGATTGAACTGCGACAGAAAATAAATTTGTTTAGGAAACAGTCCCTGGATAGGAACCTTTTTGTGACAGAATGTAAAAGTTTGTATGATAAGCCTTTCCTAATGGAAATTTCATAGAAATAATAGTTTCAAAATGAAGAGAACTTTAGCAATAGTTTGGAACAGCAATTTGAATTAAAGAAAATATTATATTGAAGTTTAGTTGATACCTTTTTAAGCATAAATAGTTATTTAGAAATGAAAGTGAAAATGGTCAAGTGTTATTAACTAATTAGATGTTTGAATACATCAAACTCCAAGCAAAGTGTTGTTAACTAAGAGGTTTTTATCAAATTGAGGATCTGAGTTCTGGTATTTCTGTGTTGTAGGCAAATATTTGATATTTCCATTCAATTTTAATGCATGATTGGTTTATTTCATTTGGTTCCTTAACATAAAATATATTGTCTTCACCACAGTTACTTGATCCTCAGTATCTATTTTCTACAGACTGTTTTTCTTTTTAAACAATAAGAGAAGTTGTGTCATCTATGTTTTATATTATTTACATCCGTAACATACATAGTTGTGGTTTGGTCATTTGTTCTTCAATTTCAGCAAAAATTTTGAAAGTTGCATATAGGAAATACATTGCCTTCTCAATTTGATACTTCTTACACTATCCATCTGTAAGAGTATTGCAGATTAGCATTTTTCTTGAGCTCAATTTGCAGTAGATTGATGATCTCCTGAGTCAGTTTCTTTTCCCCTATTTGTTTGCTTCATGTCATGTATATGTATATAAATTGTTTGTTTTTGGATTGAACTCAATTGCTTCTGTCATGTATGCAAATTAAATTAATCTTTAAGATAGATATTTAAGGTATCTGAAATATGTTGTTGGAGAGAAAATATACCTCGCTGAATTAAATTGTACAAATTTGGTTTAAAATGAATTTAAGGTATCTAAAATATGTCAATAGAGTAGGCATTTGAATTATTTGGTTTCATTTATACTACAATTAAAATGTATCATTCATTCAAAAATGAGCAAACCATGCTCTAGATTCTCAGACTCCATGATTTTCTATTGTGAAACATGAATAAAAGTTAAAATAAATGATCAATATAAAAAGAGGGAGGACGCATTCTGTGACATTTCTCACTTGAAATTGAGAATTTGCTTCTTTCTTGCTTTCATTTGTATTGTTATTGAGTTGATGTTTTTTTTTAATGCATTTTGCTAATTCATTCAAATCTATTTCCACCTCTTTTTGATGCTTTATGGTTCTATTGTGTTAATGTTTCAGTTTATTTTTATTTATTTATTTACTTCTTTTTCTAATTTGGATACATTAAAACTCAAAATCAGGTACCAAACCGAGTTGCTTTTGAAATTAAACCCTGCCTTTTATTTTATTCACAATTAAAAATCCACATCAGAAGGTTTTCCTTCCACTTTTAACTGAAAACATTGTGAGTTATATATCTTTTCTTGATGCTCCAGATATCAGAAAAATTGCTTTTGTTTCAAAAAAATTAAAAAAATATTGAATTTGTGCACTAATTTTGATGTATTTTGACATGCATTGCTTTTCTCTTGATGCAGGATGTGAGCAACATTCCTCAAGTTCCTGATCATCAGGTATATTATTTGCAAAATTCCCTATTTTGGCTAATACGAGGTCATACCAGGTGGTACTTCCCAGTTCCAAACCTGAATGTTTTGAGTTTAGTAGTTCTAAACCTGAATGTTCTGCCTTCTCATATATATGGTTATCATTTGATTAATGGTATCACTGCAACAAGCTATGTCCATTGACACTCAACCAAAACTGAGTCAAGAGCTTGATGTCCAATCAAACAATTGACAACAATACTGAGAAATTATGATACAGAACAGAATTTTTTTTGACCAATTACAATCTAAGGAAAATATCCAATTAAGATACAAAAATTATACTATAAAAACCGGTACCAACATTTACCGCCCCTCCTGTTGATAATAGCAAAGTCCTTAATTTATACTATAGTGCTGAATTAATTATATATGCCCCAATTTATACTATAGACACCTCTGTTGCTGCTGCACCTCCATGCCTGCTCGCAGCACCAAGGTCAGAATTTATTTTTGTTAATATTTATTACAATTACGAACAGTGTTTTTAGGGTTTAGGTTTAGCTTTTTATTTAAATTTTATTTATTTACGAACAGTGTTTTTATTTAGACCGCCGATCATATGCCTTATTATATGCATTTTTTATTAAAAAAGCAAAACTTGAGATGCAATTTTTTATGTTTATTTTGGTGGTTTTACTCTTGGTTTGAATCATCAGAGCAGCAGTGCCTGATCTTTGCTGCGAAGCAGGCAAGCAGCTTGAGGATACCACACAGGTACACAATTGCTGATTTCGATATCCAAAAGGGTAAATTGTAATTCTATGTAGTTACTATCTTATAATTCAGTCCCTAATTTTTACTGTTAGATTTTCATGTAAACACAAAAAAACTGTAAAATTGCAGAGCCGACACTAATTGTGGAATTAGTATAGATGCTTGGCTTATAATTGTTGAATGTAATGCAGTAGTTTGTACTTTGACAACCTCTGTCAAATCTTTCAAAAAAGACAACATTAAGTTGATGCCCTTTGGAAATAATATATCATTTAGAAAATCCAATGCCTTTTCAATTTCATCTTTCTTGCACAGCCCAGCTACAAGGGTACTTTGGGTCACGACATTAATTAGGCTCATTCCCTTTGGTAACATGATTAGTAGAAAATCAAATATCTTCTCAATTCACCTTTCTAGAATAGCCCAGTTATAACAATGCTTTAGGTCACAACATTGGGCTCATATATTTTCTTCTAATGTAATACTTATTCGAATTTTACATATCATATTCTTTATTATTTTTCTCACAATAAATTCTTGCAAATCTGAAACAGTATATGAGTATCTAAACTATACTAATATTGAACAGCATTGGATTGTATCTGGTCCTCAACTTTCTTAATAATATGTAGGAAAGGTATCAAACAACAAAGTAAAACGATTCAAGTTTGTTCAAACCCATACTAACACATTTTATGTACAGTACTGAAACAATACTTCCAAATTCAAATATCACATATTCAACACCACCACACACACACTCCAAAACAACCTAACATATTTTCTCATTTTCTTAGCAGTGAAGACAACATAGCAAGAGAGGAGAAAAAGAGTGGCTGAATCTTCCATGTAAAAAGACTTCACATCTTTTGTTGATTGTAAATATTATTTTGTTACGGCCACCAATTTCATAGAAATATTGTACTGAATATTGTTCAACGATACGAAACACATACAAGATTAATATCTAATATATAGATGTGCTGAATGTTCCAGACTTTTTCAATAGATGCAAATGATGTGTTAACGAGGTGATTTCACATTACTATGTTATGTTTTGCTTTTATTATTCATTTGCATTGCATTTTTCAAATTTGATTTATCAACAATAATAAAATTTATCATAATTAACATTTTTTTTTAATAATAAACCCGTAGGCGTTCCATTTAGTAATAAAAGGTATCATAGTTCATTACATCAGACATATATGTCTGCAGAAAAGTAGCTTTACATCGAAGGAAATATTTAAACCGTCCGAATAGTAAAAAACACAGGGTCTATTGTTGATAAAATACCTAACTCCCTGCTGATAGATTCTACCGTCCATTCCCTTGTTTGCTGAGTACTCCTTCTAGCCCAGTTAGCAATTTTATGTGGCTGGTGCATCGCCCTTTTATCCGCATGTTTAAGAGTTACACAGTGTTGTACCTGAGCCATCAATCTTTCACATTCAGCTATGGTTTTCATTGCCCTCCATGATGGCGGATCCTGCAGTCCCATACCCGTTACCGTATTTGTGAGTGTTTTACAGTCCGAGTAGAGCACGTATCTGTCTAACTCCCGATTCTTGACATATTTTAGTGCGTCCCTCAGAGCGTATGCCTCTGCCTGAATAGGTTCCAGTGCCACTGTTGACCCATATATTGCCTCCTTTATCCTTCCCCTTTTGTCATATACAATTACTCCGGTACCTGCCCTTTTGGTAACGTCCTATGAACCATCCATCAATATAATGTTTGCCGACGCTGGTACCTCAATCTGTACGGCCTGAACCCGTCGTACCAGTCGTCACATGCAGTTGCTGTATGGGTGAGGTCGTGTTGCTGAGATCCATTGTTTATATAAACCCCCAAATATTTCTCTTTGTTTTCCGCTTGTCTCGCATGCAGTTGCTGTTGTATACCTTGTCTGCACCGGTCGTCACAGGTTTTACTGAACCATAGTGTTGATTTGAGCGGGTTAACCGTTAGACCCGAGTGAATTCCAAAATCTGCCATAACGTTCATAAAAGCATGGACTTCCCGGGATGATGCTTTTCCCATAATCATGAGATCATCCGCATACATTGTGTGCGTGAGAACCGGCGCTATTCTTGCCAATTTCACCCCTTGGATTGTACCCACTGCTTGAGCCCGGTTGATAGCTTTGGTTAGAAATTCCATTGCAAGGATAAAAAGGTAGGGCGAGAGGGGACAGCCCTGTCTTAATCCTCTTGTTGGTGTGATAAAACCATCCCCTTTACCATTTATACGCACCGTTACCCGGCCCCCTATGAAACAGTTTAAGATTAGTGTGATCAGTTGTGGCAGAAAGTTGACCGCCTTCATCGCCTCAGTCAAAAACGGCCACTCAATCATGTCAAAGGCTTTATTAATATTAGCTTTCAGGAGGAAATATTGGTCTGTTGTTTTTAAGGAAAAGGAATGAATGACCTCTCGTAACAGAATTGTATTGTCTGATATACTCCGCCCTTTTAGGAAGGCGGTTTGTGATTTGGATATAATAGATGATATGTATGGTTGTAACCGCCTAGTAATAATCTTCATCAGTAATTGATATACAACATTCCCAACTGTGATGGGCCTAAATTCATTGGGTGCTGCCGCCTCTTCGGTTTTTGGAATAAGTGTTATATAGCTGTTAAGCCAGTTTGGTGGAGGGTGGGTTGTTGAGAATGTATGTTGCAAAGTCCGAACAAGATCCGGTCCCATAAAAGCCCAGTTGGTCTGCCAAAACCTTGCAGTGATCCCATCCGGGCTCGGTGATTTATCCGGGCCCATAGAGAATAAGGCCTCTCGTGTTTCTTCTATGGATGGTGGTGATGTTAAGTAGGTATGAGCTTTTTGCGAACAGAGGACAGCAGGATTATCACGCAAGAGTCTCAGGTATCAAAAAATTTTATCCTCTTTTTTAAACACCTCTATAGCCCAGACAGAACAATCACAAAATCATAATTAACATTGCCGAAGCAACGCGAGCCATTTATCTAGTTCTCTTTTGTTCTGCGAAGTTGTGTCAAAAAATGTCATGTATCCAACCTTCTATTTTGTTCTGTTTGTGAGATAAAACGGGCCAAGCACAAGCATACATCAAATTTGGTGCTACCGTTTCAGAACGGCCCGATATAATAAACTTTAAAGGCCCAGGAAGCGTTTCTTCTCTCTACTTCGGTCCTTCCCCTTCCTCTCCATTCACCTCCTAGACCACGGGTAATGATTTTAACAGAGCAGTTTTAACTTCATGCAGCACACCACCTGTAATCTGCGCTGTTTTGAATCTATAGTATGTGCAGCGCACGAAGCTAAAACTGCTCCGTTAAAATCTTTACCCTTAGACGGTTACCAGTCAATTAGACCGGTCTCTCATAGGGTTTTGCTCGTGCTCTGTCGTCTCTCTCTCTCTCCGTCAACTTTAGGGTTTCCTCATCGTGCTTGACATTCTACTCTTACTCTCTTTTGCCTGAGATCTTCTCTAAACGCCTCAATCAATCTCCTGTTGGAAACCTGAGTGTTTTAGTTTCTGTCAATTGAGACAATGAAGTCAGGGAGGAAGAACCTTAAAAGGGCATCTGAAGATAAATTTCTCTCTCTAAAAGAAGGAGAGAGCATCATGCAAGTGGTTTCCTTGAGAGGCTCCAATTTAATTGAGGTACCAACTCTGACAACAAGGATTATACTATTGTGATACTGGTACTAGTTTCATGTAGGGTTATGTAGTACTATTATTTAGGATTGCTGGAAGGATTTATGTCTCAGCTCATGATTCTGTTTAATCCTTTGGGTGGCACATTGTTTTAGTTTGATTTTTCAGTTCGATTTACTTTAATTATTAAACATCAATTGAAAAAATTATTTTGGTATGTACTCTTGTTGGTTAGAAACAAGGCCCATAAATAGTTGTCCCCCAAAACCTAATAACTTCGAAAAAAAAACTTTTTCTGGAAGCAATTCCTGCTTTCTTTCTATCAAATGTTGAAATCCTTGAGTACTTGCCATTTTTTTTATGTTTCATCTATGATTTTTTAGGTTTTGGATCCAGTTGGGGTCAAATCCCTAGCCTTCTTTCCAGCAAAGTTTCAGAAGAGCTTTTGGATCAAAATAGGTACTATTCATATATAAAATGTAGATGTAAATCAAAACAGCATTTTTTGTGTATTTTTTCTTGGTTTAATGAACACAGTAGTACCATACTGCTGCATCTTATAGTTGATTTGAGGTTTACTTTTTCTTTTTTTTTTTAACAAAAGTGAAACACGGAGCACCACCTTTCTTAATAAGAATACCTTTTTCTTTTCTCTGTGTAAGATAACATAATATCTCATTAGCAATTTAGCATTAACAACACTATCTAGGATGTATCTGACTTTTTATGAAGTCTGTTTGAGATGAATGAATGATCCTATGTAATACTGGCATTAAGTAAACTAATTGGTCTGTGTTGTTAGCAACTTATCATCATGTACTTTAGGTATTAAACAAATGATTGAAAAATTCAGTTTACTCACATCCAGATTTTCATTAAAGAATTCATGAAATCTGTATCAGATCACTTTTCAAATTAACCCAGAACTCTTGATAATATAAAAAAGGGAATCCATCAGAACCACCAGGTGCCTTCTCTGCCCCTGATCCAAACACAGCATTTCTCACCTTATCCTCCGTAAATGGTTGATTTGAAGTTTATGAAGGATAAAGTTTCTACTTTTTGAAAATGTAGGAAGTTATTTGGTTGTAGATGCAAGTGGCAGGGATGAAGCACTCGAATCAGGAAGTAAGGTGGCATGTGTGGTCTCTCAAGTTCTCTTTCATGACCAAATCCATGCCTTAGAGAAATCTCCCGAGTGGTATGGTACCACTGAACTCTCTACCCAACAAAATTGGCTCAATCTAAAGTTTAATTGGATAAATAGAGGTTCATTTAGACTTAATTTCAGGTTATTGCAAAGTACCATAACATCTGCTGTGTTTGAAAAAAACCCAACATTTCTTATATCGATATCTCAACCTCAATATTATTTTTGCATTATTTGAAACAATACCAAACTGTTAAAAAGGTTGACTAGGATTCTTGCACAATCATAGGCCTCATACAAGACTCTTAAGCCTGGTATTGGTACTGGTACGAACAATACCATCAATGAACTGCAGGAATTGTAAATCCTTAACTCTCTAAAATACTGCATTTGTTATGTGTTGAGTGTTGAGATGCTAAGTTTGTCATTTTATTGGAAATGTAGGCCAGCTGTATTCAAGAACTCATCCATGGAAAACAATTTGAATATGAAATAAAGTTCAAATTCTGATTTAATCTCCAATTTGCAACAATCTCAAACTGAGGAGTGTGAAGAGGAATCAGGTTCAGACGAAGAGGACGATGGCTTACCTCCGCTTGAAGCTAACACTAACAGGAATAGGCCTTACGAGCTCCATTCTGATGATCATTCTGATTCTGATTCTGATTCTAGATAATGTATCAGAAATTCTGATTCTAGCATTTCATACAAATATCTTATTGTAATACATTCAGTTTTGTAAGGTGGTTGTCTGTCAGGTTTATTTAAAGATCTTTTCATTATATATCCTAAACATAGAATTGGTGAGCCCATTCCTACTCAAATCTTTTGAAGTAATTTGCTAGTACTATTTAATAAAAAAAAAATTAGATTTACAATTTTGCCCCTTATATAAAATACTACATTAAACAAATACCTCTTTTCTTTTCATATGCCGGACATTGTGTTTCTTTATTTGGATTTTATTAGACAAACGGCACCACAAGCATCATTGCCATCCTCCACACAATGGAACTGTCAATCTCTTTTGCACTTCTGAAAACAATAAGGGAGCCGGTGCCAGGATCCAAATCCCCTAAAGTAATTCAATTTTTTAGTTTAGATCCGGACCGTCCGATTCAAATCTGGACCAATCCAGCCCGAAATGGAGCGCACATACCTCTTTAATCTAACGGTCTGTATCTAAACTAAAAAATTAAGTTAATTTAGGAGATCCTAACAGAGTCAAATGACCAGCATTTTCAAGCTTGTAGAATGCATGGGATGAGGAATACTAGGACACAATTGTCAATTTAATTCTTTTTATCATTATTAAATAGTATTTTCAAGTGATTAAATCAAATAACTACGGGTTTAATGCAGCGATACGAGTCTCGTCTCTCTACGGAGAGGCCATTGATTTAATTAACGATTATAGCATGTAAAAGATGATGCGGTGGACCGGCATCTTTTAATAAAAAAATTGATTAAATAAATAAATGAGTATATTAATAAAATAATTAAATTTAGATTGGAAAATAATTAATTTTTAAATTTAATATAAATTATCTGAATCATATATTTACCCGAGATTTTTATATATAAGAAAATAAATAAATAAAATATTAAAAATGAGAAATGGTTGAACAGAATTTAAAAAATGGGATGACAAACTCCGGCCCGTGGAAAAAACGTAAAAAAAAAAAAAATTTTTTTTTTTTTTTCTGCTGTGTTCAGTCAGAAATCCAATAATTTTGATCAGATTCAAAATTCATTTTAGAGAAAATGGCTACATGGATTTTTGTGTTCTTTATATCAAAATAAAGATATGAAAGTCTAGTTTCCAGATAATATAATTTCTCTATACAAAAATATTACAGATTGGTACAGTTTTAGCGATTAATTGACAGAGGTCAGAATTCAGAAAAGCTGAAATTCCAGTGAGCAGTCCAATAATTTTGATCAGATTCAAAATTCAATTTAGAGAAAATGGCTCCATGGATTTTTGTGTTCTTTATATCAAAATAAAGGTATGAAAGTCTAGTTTTTAGATAATATAATTTCTCTATACAAAAATATTACAGATTGGTACAGTTTTAGCGATTAATTGACAGATGTCAGAATTATTGGACTGCTCACTGAAATTTCAGCTTTTCTGAATTCTGACCTCTGTTAATTAATCGCTAAAACTGTACCAATCTGTAATACTTTTGTATAGAGAAATTATATTATCTGGAAACTAGACTTTCATACCTTTATTTTGATATAAAGAGCACAAAAATATATGTAGCCATTTTCTCTAAAATGAATTTTGAATCTGATCAAAATTATTGGATTTCTGACTGAATACAGCAGAAAAAAAAATTGATTTCTTTTTCAGGGCCGGAGTCTGGCATGGCGTCCCGTTGTTTTTTCTTTTTTTTACGTTTTTTCCACGGGTCGGAGTTTGCCATGGCGTCCCTCATGACGCATGGCGGCCTTTCCATTTTTAAAATTCTGTTCAACCATTTCTCATTTTTAATATTTTATTTATTTATTTTCTTATATATAAAAATCTCGGTATATTTACCATGGATATATATATATATCTAAATGTCTTTTCTAAATATTATTCTGAATACAAGAGCGCTATAAGTTTTCAATAAGGAGGACGTCACTCAAATCAAAATATAATTTATATTGAATATATATATAAATTGGCATTGGTGGAATTTGAAAAAGTTTGAAGGGCGAAAGGAAAGAACCATAATGAAATAATGAATAAGTTGAAGAAAATTTGAGAAACTATCTTGAAAATTAGTGTAGCATAAATTTGTAAATGATACGACATTCTGGAGCTGTTCAAAGTGGATTGAGGATTTAAAGTTTCGGGTTTTAAGGTTTAGGATTTAAAACAAACTACCTACTGTCTTTCTAACACTGAAGCGAGTGTTCCGAATCGGACCTACAGTAACAATTGAGAGATACTATTTGCACTGGGGCGATCGAGGAATTGGGTGTGAGCGACTGAGTAATTTCTCCTTCCTCCGATAGTCCGATGGTCGGAGCTAGCTAAGCTACCTCTAATTTCTTTAAATTTCATTTGTTCCCTTATTATTTAATTTGATCGTGTAAGAGTATTTGATTTCTGGAAACCCTTGTTAGGCTACAAAGACGTACCAGAAAAGGTGCCAAAAGGGGAATCGGGCAGAAGAGGAGAGAGACTGGGCCAACCTTCCTGAGGGAATAGTGGCGCAGATCGGCGAAATCTCCCTGGCCCACGATTTGCTCCCATACATCTCTCTGCGCGGTGTGTGCCACCGCTGGAGGCAGGCCACAAAGAATCCGGTAAACACCGACAGGCGCTTCCGTCCCCACAACTGGATTTTGATCCATCCAGTTCCAGTCACCAATTTGTGCCATTCTCAATCCGTACTTGCTGAACCGTTGGATTTTGATCAAAACCTATGCCTCTTCCTGAATTTCTCAAGCGGCAAGCGCATCCAGGCCGACATCCCTGAGCTGCACAGCCACTGCATCTGTGCTTGCGTCGATGGCCTTCTTCTCATAACTGAGATTGGTATCGCTGACACCCCAACCCGGCTATTGAATCCGTTCACCGGTGCCATGACGGATTACCCAGCCTTGTCCACGCTGCACTCTGAGATTGGGTTGCCACTATCCATATGCTTTGCTTTATCCATATGCTTTGCTTTATCCATATGCTTTGCTTCCCCTACTGCATCAACCCTTGTGATTCTCGCTGGACGTGATGTCGCGTATGCGGTTCCTGGGTTGAAAGAGTGGGAACTTCTTGCCAACTGCAACCCTCTTTGGGATTGCCGCAGGGCAGCACATGCTTACTTTCACAGTTGCACTTATGTCTTTTCGGTTGCAAGACCTGCTGCTACTGGTCTCCCTGAATGTCGTCTGACACGATTTAAGGTCAAGGAAGCAAATCCTGGTGAGGTTGATTTGCGGATGGAGTGCATAGAGATTGCCCAGAATGATTGGGAGTGGGCCACATGGAACTTATGGGGCGTAGCATCTCTGGTGGAGTCTAATGAGGAACTGCTATTTCTTAGTCGGTCGCGTGGTCTCGGGATATCTAACTTCTCTTTCTTTCAGGTATTTAAGGTTGTCATTGAGGAAGGTGTCAATGGTGAGGTAAAGGCTCACCTGGTTCGCTTAAACAACATCGGTAAGCGTGCTATATTAATCAACAAAGCGTATGGAAGCATCTGTGTCTCTACAGATGTCGTCTCTGTCTCTACAGATGTCTTCCCTTTCATTAAGCCAAACTCGATATATTGCTACCATGGTGATTCACTGAATATTTACCATCCGGGAGGTCATTGTTGCAAAGCCTTGTACCCAAACATAGCTCCACCTGGTTACTGCTATTGGCCAGATGATAATATCCAATTCATTGGAGAATACATTTCTGTCTTTCTGACCTTCCAATCTTCAAGGGGTAGCTGTTACATACTGGTATTCTTATTTTTACTCTAATTTTCTTCCCCTTTTGCTAAATTTCTTGCTCTTGTCTTGATTTTTCAGTTTAGCCTGTAGCCCTGCACTCTCTTTTCTAATTTACACATTTACTTTTGCAGGGGGGTGCTGACTGACTCTTGCTCTTATGGCTTTGCTTTAGTTGGTCTGGCAACTTGGATATGCCACTTATGCTCTTTGATTGTGAATTGCATATACTGGAGGTTTTTGAGGGGGATACGTGAAATTTCCCCTTATCTATATTAGCCATTATATTTGTTATCCAACTTGAGTTACTTCTTTGGGAATTACTTTATCTGTTGTTAGTTAGTAAGAAAGACTTCTAGGTAGCCTTGATGACTGAGTTGAGTCATATTATAATTCTCTTTTGTCTGGTGCTATGTATGAGCACTAGCTAGTGTTAATTTTTTCTTTGGAAGTACTGGTTATTAGTCTTTGTTGAAGCCTTGATGTAATATATCACTAGTTTCTTAATTAAACGGGCAACGACCTTTTATCCAAAAACTTAATCTGTTGTCTATCTTCTTTTATGTTTGTCTTTCTTGCATGTGTACTGCAATCCTGCTTTCTTTGCATCTGTGGCAGTATACAGGGAATCCTTTGCATTGCTTTTGTCTGCCTCATGCCTGTGGATATGCTGAGCTATACTCTTTTGTATCAGCCATGATACGAGTAGAACTAGGGTGTTCCTAAGCTCACCAAGCCTCTTGTGAACTCAACTCTAAAACCTATCGAATTGACTTAAAACGATATTTCCAAACCGTTAGATGTTCAATCTATATTAAAATGTGCTTGGAGACCAAATTTTACATTTTTTGGAATTTTTTTACTATTTATTAAGATGGTTTGAAAACCGCTGTTTTTATTAAAATTCTGCACCATTGGAAAACAGCGGTTTTCAAACCATCTTAATAAATAGTAAAAAAATTCGAAAAAATGTAAAATTTGGTCTCCAAGCACATTTTAATATAGATTGAACATCTAATAGTTTGGAAATGTCGTTTGAAGTCAATTCGATAGGTTTTAGAGTTGAGTTCACAAGAGGCTGTGTGAACTTAGGAACACCCTAGTTCTACTCGCCATGATACTATTGATTTATGTCTTTCTTAATTGCATATGTGTGATCTGCTCTTCTTTGAATTTATTTCTTTGGTAATTTATGTCAGTAGCACAAAAAGTTGTATCAGTACAAAAGAATCGACATCCAACCTTTTAGCAGTCTGTACCAGTAGGAAGCTGCTCCTGCCCAGAAAGAAAATTGTTCATCTCCCATATGAGTTGATACCTGGTGATATTTTGTAAGATGGAAGTATTTAGTATCTTATTTTAAGTTGAATGTCTTCATGTTTCCCTGAAAAAAAAAGTATGTTCGAGCTAAATAATATTGATTGATGTTTCTAGTACAATTTGACCAAAAACTCTATTCCAAGTTTCCAATTGCAGTGGGAGTGTGGGACAGATGTACCTGTGCAAATTGCAGCCGATAATATTTCTTTTTTTGTTCAGAGAAACTTTTTTCTTAATTATAATAAATTTTTTGATAAAAGTACTCCCCAAGAAGTCGTCATATGAAAAAGAGCTACAATAATAGTAACAGTAGCTGCTGCTACAATAACCACCAATCACTCATTATCCAAGAGTACATACTGGTACGTACATTGACAATAATAGTAACAGTAGCTGCCATCTAGTTTGACTGCAATAGATGCTGCTACAATTGATGAAGTATATACAACGAATAACATAAAAGAGGAGTTTGGAAATTCAAAGCAGCTCTGCACCTGAGATGGTTTACATGCTCACTGGTACCAAAGTTTTGTGGCATATCAGACAGCATGAGGTTTGGAGGCATCTTTAATCAAATTTCTAGCACCTGATACACCGACACTTTTATTAATATCCAAAGTTTAATAGGAATTAATTAATATATCGAGATTCCTGAGTATTTATAAAAATATCCATACCGGCCATTTTTTGACCGGTACCTTATTTATTTAAATACCGGCCATTAAATGGCCGGTATCTTGTTTATCTAATTACCGGCGTTATCTTGTTTATCTAATTAATATATCCAGTACCCTTAATTTTTTTTGTTGCTGTCCTATAAATACCCACCTATCTCTCCCCCCCTCACAACTCACTCCTCCGTCCCTTTCAATTCCTTCTAGGTAATTTTTTTTATTTAATTAATTTTTTTTTAATATTTTTTATTTTTTGAATAATTAATTTAAGAATGAGTGAGGCTATGGTGCTATGCATAGCACGGATGACTAGTGTACTACGGCTCAATATGGTACTTTTTAAAATCCTAACGGTCGATCCGAACCATTCAATGTGATAACCATATGAATATGTACTTGCAAACTATATTTTATATTTTTTCGAATTTTTTTACTATTTTTTTAGATAGGTAGAATTTTGATGGTCCAGAATTTTCAAAAAACACTGATTTTTCTACCTATCTAAAAAAATAGTAAAAAAATTCGAAAAAATATAAAATTTAGTTTGCAAGTACATATTCATATGGATATCACATTGAACGGTTCGGATTGACCGTTAGGATTTTAAAAAGTACCATATTGAGCCATAGTACACTAGCCATTGGTGCTATGCATAGCACCATAGCCTCACTCCTGAATTGTATTGTTGTACTTCGCGAAGTAAAGCCAATGTTTTACGTCACGCTCATATTCCCATTTTGAAAATCCAAAACGTCGATCCGAACCGTACAAGTTGATCTCCATATTGAAATGTGCTTGGAGACCAAATTTTACATTTTTTGGATTTTTTTTACTATTTATTAAGCCACTTTGAAATCGCTGATCCATTGGTCCAGAATTTTTTACTGTTTTGCTACTGTTCACAATGGATTAGCGATTTTCAAAGTGGCTTAATAAATAGTAAAAAAATTCGAAAAAAATGTAAAATTTGGTCTCCAAGCACATTTCAATATAGAGATCAACTTGACCGGTTCGGATCGACGTTTTGGATTTTCAAATTGAGAATATGAGCGTGAAGTAAAACTTCGCTTTACTTCGCGAAGTACAATAGCCCTACTCTTAATTTAATTATTAAAATTAATTAATTTAATTATTAAAAATAATTAATTTAATTATTAAAAAAATTAATGTACACTCATTTAATTTTTTAGGGTTTAGTGGACTGACCATTACATGTATACATACATGATCAATTTAATTTACACTCATTTAATTTGTAAATTAATAAAATAATTAATGTATTTATTTTTTATTTATCTTTAATTATTTTTCAGTAAACTATATGTGTAAATTAGTAACCTGACAATTGTTTACCATTTTCCAAAATGTAGTTTGTTTATCATGGCCTTGATTTTATTACACTGTGGTGAGAAGGTTTTTAGTAATGCATACGAAGCTTATTACAACAAATACCCAATTAATTCATTTATGATTCCCGATGATATGTCACTTTGTGACTTGAAATCCATGATTTACGCATGCACCGGTTTTAACACAAAAAGGTACAACTTAGAATTGGCAACCCGAGTTTGCAATGGAAACTCCGGAAAATATACCCTTGCAAACTACTAGATGAAAGTATTTGGAGAGGGGTGTACTGTCATTTAAAAGCCACTGAAATTTTTATAATAGAAATCTTCGCCAGAAGAGTTCCGATAGAGCCAGGGGTTGGAAGTTCTGGTCAAAATTTAGTTGCGCCAATATATAACACAACGAGAACCATACACTTATGCCGTTCCTCCAACACAACGAGAACCATACAGTGACCCAGAAACAGACAGTTCCTACACTCCACCAGCACCCCAATCATGATTTTAACCAATACTCCAAGTTTCATCCCCACCTAGACCCGTGCATGTGGCGCCTTTACTATTACCGCCACCAGAACCTTAACCCAGACCGGCACCAGTAGACAATGAAATTGGGTCAATTTTGAAAATATTAATGAAATTCAGAGGAAGATCTACAAAGTGGGGATGAATTTGATGGAGAAAAGTGGAACTCTGATCACTTGGAGGGTTGTGGTGAAGATGGTCCAGTTGAAACAGCTCAAAGGCAGATTCGAACCAGATATGAGAATATATTGCTTAGTGGCCGGACTGATACGCACCCGTTCCCAAACTTCAATGATGTATCTGAGTTTAGAGAAGTAGATATTGGTTACTATGGGCAACGGATTGAATACAAAGGTGAGCTGGCATCAGACCAATATTTTAAAAGCAAAGATGATCTAATTAAGAAGATTAGAGAGCACCATATTACTAAGAATCAGGAGATTAGAATGAAGAAAAGTGACAGGGATCGGATTCAGGTGGTGTGCAAGGACCCGCGTTGTGATTACGAATGTAGGAGAAAACCAGCGGGATATGGAGATGCATGGGTTAATTATAACTTAGGAGAAAACCAGTGGGAAATGGTGTGTAGGACTGAGTATACAAGGACCGACAATGAATGTCTGACGGCATCAATCATTACCGATGTCATTGAGAGAAGCATTAAGAGAGACCCTTGTATGAGAATCCAGACGGTGGCAGACTGTGTTTTATCTGTGTATGACAATGTAACCCCGAAATACAACTGACTGTGGAGGGGTCGTGAGCTTGCAATAGCCCAACAATTTGGGAGTTAGGAGACTTCATATAGCTTGCTGAGACCACTGATGATGGCAATTTGCGACAAGAATCTCGGCTCGAAGTACCAATTTCTGACCAGTACGATACGGGGTGAAGACGGAGAAATTATGAGACATGTTGTTCAATTCAGGGCCGTCACCTAGGCTTTTGGTATATGCATTGCAGCGTTTCAGTACTTGAGACCAGTGATCAGCATAAATGCATGCTTCTTATCTGGACGGTATGAGGGGAGGCTTTTGATAGCTTGCGGCTATGATGCCGAGAACCAATTGTTGCCTATTGCATTTGCAATTGTGCATAACTAGGATACCGAGAATTGGGCTTTGTTCTTGTAATGGTTGAGGAATGAAGTGCTTGGATATGATAAATTCGTCTATGTTATATCAGACCAGCACAAGGGGATCAAAGCTGCACTGACAGCAGAATACGGATGGTCTCCATAGTTTTTTGTGCACATGTTTTGTATGCAGCATGTTGCTGACAACCTGGTCCAGAACTGTGGAAAGAAAAAGTGGTACGGATGGAGGTTCAGAGAAGGAGCCAAGAAGGTTGAAAGAGATGTTCGAAGAGTTTGCTCAGGTATGTCTAATTTATAATATTTCGTTTAATTATTTTATAAGACTATTCTGAAAATAAAATAACATCTCTTTGTTTTGTGCAGCTAAATCCAAGGTGTAATGCATTTTTAAGGAAGGTGGGCAAAGTACATCCTAATGATGCGATGGAGCCATCTAATTATGAGAAGATTTTCCAATCCTGTGATGGAGGATACCGTTTTGGTATCATGACAACAAATGGCTCCGAGTCGCTCAACAATGGCTTCTGGCATAGCCGTAGAATGTCCGTGATTGCCATAGTGGATGATACGTTCTACAAGTGCAACAAATGATTTGTTTGGCGGCGATAGTGAGCAATAAAATTAAAAGACAAGAAGCAGGTTCTTTCCGATTGGGTTTTGCAAAAGATCAGAAAATATCGGGAGAAGGCTGCAAGAATGCATTTGGTGCGTTATGCGCACGGCTGAGGTGAGTACCAAGTTTCATCCTCAAATGAGTACGTTCCTTGCACCCGCAGCGACATAGGCAATATGGAACTTACTCACAAGGAGTTCGTGTACATTGTAACACGCGGTCCCGACAACCAAATAGAATGTACTTGCAGAGGTATCCAATTAACTTATATTTCGTGGGCTCATGTCTTAGCGGTTTGTCGTGACCAAAACTGGTGCGAGGACCAATTTGTTGCAGACTGGTATACTGTGAACTATCTTGAAAGTACTTAGAGTGGGGTGTTTGTTTCCATTGGCAATATGCCAGAATGACCTGCTAATACTGAAGCAAGAATTCTTCCGAGCAAGGGTTGGATTAGGCTTGGGAGGCGAAAACACATCTGTCATGTAATGACGATGGATGAAATGGAAGGTAGACGAAGGGGGCATCAGCCTCGCCGTTTCACTACCGATAGGCAACGAAGAGGTATGTAACATTCATCAAAAAATTATATTTCTTTCCAATTATACCAACTTACTAAGTAACAAATGCAAATGCAGAGACAAAGAAACACAGCAAATGCGGCAGAAAATGAATGAGTTATTGCAAAATCAAGTGGGTCTAGAGGGTCACGGCGTAGCACAGCTACAAGCTGTTTAGATGCATCTCCTATGTTTGCAGAAGCAATGAGAGAGGCAGTTGCCATAGGAGGAGAGGCGGTTGGGGTGCAAGAAGAGCCATCTGGAAGCCAACCGAGGAGGTCAACTAGTTGGCGTACAACAAGGGCATCTGGAAGCCAAGCAGGGCCATATGGGAGTCAAGCAGGGCCATGTGGTAGACAAGTAGAGCCATCTGGTAGGCCATCTGGTAAGCTATCTTCTGGAACTGGTTTGTTTCACGGATTTAGTTTTAGGCGTGGTAGTAATAGGTGATTTATATGCATGTTGTGAACTTGTTTATTTAGATACTTCTTTCGAAACTTTTTTATTTGCAATTTGTGTGGACTTTATTTGCAAATTGTGTGGTCTTTTTTATTTGCAATTTGTGTTTACTTTACTAGTTTTGTACGAGACTCTAAATTGGCTGCGAATTTAATTGTGACTCTGAATTCTTTCTCACGCCTTTATAGGTGGGTAAAATAGCAAAAAAAACAGCTAAAAAATAAATTAATTAAGGGTACCGGCCATTTAATTGTCGGTAATTAGATATACAAGATACCAGCCATTTAATGGCCAGTATTTGAATAAATAGGGTACCGGCTAGAAAATGGACGGTACGTGTATTTTTGTAAATACTCAGGAGATCTGGATATATTAATTAATTTCTATTAAAGTTTGGATATTAATAAAAATGTCGGCCTGATACACCTCATGAAAAATATCGCATCAGTGGCCCCCAATTTTTTAAAGTCTGACCAATTATTCCAATGTTGTCATTTCTGCTGCTGGAATTCAATTTTTTTTTGCTTGATTTAATCATAATTTATTTTATTGGTAAATAAATTTTATGTAAATATTTTCTCATTTTAAGGACATTTAATGACTTCTAAATGAACTGACTTTTAATGTATTAATTTTTTGGGAAAATTTCAAGTGTACCCATATAAATTTTTGAAATAGCCAATATCCCCATCAAAACTTCATAATATTCAATATACCCATTAAAATTTAGAGTGATGCTTCTATGGACATAAGGATCTATTTGTAAAATGAACATATTTTCATTTTCAAAGTTCAAACAGTCGATCCGACCGTTCAACATTATCTCCATATTAAAATGTACTTGGAGGTCAAATTTTACATTTTTTTGAAATTTTTACTATTTATTAAGTATTTTACAAAAACTAGTCAAATTTAGACCATTGAATTTTGTAAAATACTTAATAAATAGTAAAAAAATTCAAAAAAATGTAAAATTTGACCTCCAAGTATAATATGGAGATAATGTTGAACGGTTGGATCGACTGTTTGAACTTTGAAACTGAAAATATGTTCATTTTACAAATAGGTCCTTATGTCCATAGAAGAATTTGCCTAAAATTTAACATTCTTATTTCTGTCCCATTTAATTATTTAACTTTTTATTTAATAATTTTAAAAATCCAACTGACCAATATGCCCTTGAATTTAAAATCCTGTATCTCTCTCCTCCCTCGTGCCTTACTCAAATCCCACCCTTCCGCTCTGTAGCGTTCTCGTATCCAATCGAACTGGAATATTTGCAAATTACGTTCGAATTGAACACAAATTGGGATAATTGGATAAATGAAGGGTTGAGCTCCTTGCTCAAAGTGTAATTAACAGAGTCGATGCTACCAACTTGCTCAGATCTTAACATTTTTATGTTTTTTCATATAACCCTTGATAAATTTCAAAATGTCACTTCATCCCAGTATTAGGCTCAGATCTACTGCATCTATATATAAATTTGTATCAAACTTGGCTCATATGAGCAGCGAACAAATACAAGAAAACTGTAAACCATGGCCTGAAAGCATCGTATTATCCTTATTCTCTTAGTCATTGGAGTTACGATCACTGGAATCGCTTCTCAGGGAGGCTTGAGGCCCTTCATGTATCTTGGGTGTTGCTCTTAATTCATTTAAGAAATCTAAATAATAATTCTTTGTAATTATTTCTGAGCAATATCGCCTATGCATGAAAGACCAGTGTCTGTAATCCGCAACTTTCATTTATCCTTTACCCTTTACCAGTATTAATTCAATCCAATTATCTCAATTTCTGTGTTCAATTCGTAATTTGCAAACAAAAAATTTTTTTTTAAAAAAAAGCCCAGTTCAATTGGAGGCTAATGCGCTGCAGAGGGTAAGGGTGGAGGTAGGGGTGGCAAAAAAGCTCGTAGCTCGTGGCTCGATCGTGACTCGCACCTGACTCGCTCGTTACTGGACCGAGCTGTTAACGAGCCAGCTCGTCGCTAGCTCGGTCCAGAATGAGCTAGCTCGCTAGCTTGCGAGCTAACTCGGCTAGGCATCAATTTGTAAATTTGTATGAATTTGTGTGCATTTTATACTGTCCAGCTCGGTCTGGCTCGGTTCAGCTCGGTTAAAACAAGATCCAGCCAGACCCAGCGAGCCAACTCGGTCTGGCTCGTCACGAGTTAGAGCTGAGGTTTTAGCTCGGATGCCCTAGGTCCAGCTCGCTCGGTAAGAGCTCGGTCCAGAATTAACGAGCTGAGCTAGGGCCCAGCTTGGCCCGAGCTAGCTCGTTTACAGCCCTAGGTGGAGGGCAGTGAGATGGGATTTAAAATTCAAGGGCATATTGGTCAATTGGACTTTTAATATAATTAAATAAAAAGTTAAATAATTAAAAGGGGATCGAAATAAGAATGTTAAATTTTCATAGAGATATTGGATATTATGAAGTTTTGATGGGGATATTGGCTATTTCAAAAGTTTGTATGAGCACACTGGAAATTTTCTCTAATTTTTTTAAGAGTTCAAATGCCTTTATTTTTTGTGCCTCCACCATGTCTTTATTTTTAAAACGTTAATAACTCAAAATTTAAAACATAAATGTCAAAATAAAACCATTAGATGTGATATATGTTATTTTCTCTATATGCTCATAAAAAATTATCACATTTCGATTTTGTTAATTTATATCTAAATCAATAAATTGAAAAATCAACGTCTATAAATTATCCATATTAATACATTTTTATAAGCTCTTGATGACAACCAAAACAATACTTCTAATAATATGTACGGTTGTAATAGAGTTTGTGAATTTATTTATATCCAATTGAGTGTACAGTACACTTTTTCAGAAAATAAGGGTTGAGAAAAGCATGAGAGATCACTGGCTTATTAGACTCTTATAAAAATAAATATCCATTAGAATAAGAAAAAATAAAAGAAGTGCATATTTTATTCCATCTCATATTGATAATCAATGTTTTACATCATATGTGAATTAAAAGAAAAGCTCAATCATGAACAAAATAATTAATGAAACAAATGTACAAATAAATAAATACATGATTGCATGTATATATACATTCCAAACTGATGCTTTTCCTGATATCAAACTTTGTTAGATGCTTCTATTTCTTCTCTATCATAATTGGCCTGAATTAAATACTGTTGATTTTCTTGAATTGTCTCGTGCAAATTTCTAGATGCTGTACTATTCATGTATATCATGTAAATCACCAGTTGAATTAATCCTAAGAAGAAGCCTATCCCGTTTGGAATCTACAGTTATCAAATTTATTGTTAGTTCAATTAGAAATGAAAATATACAATTTAAGTCAGTTGAGTTTCGTTTTGATTAAAACATTCAATATTAGAATAAAACTGTATCAAATATAACCCCTTACTATGGAAAAGTAAACTTAAAATTTGGTTAGGTCATTTAGATAGGACTGATATAAAGTTGGTGCAATCTGATCTGAAATTATATACATCAACTATATATAGCATATAGTTTTAACCTTACTATGGACATTACTACTTAATGAATTCTAAAACCAAAATATATTGTACTCAGCTAATTATTTGAAGGGTAAAGAACAAATCTACTGGTAAATGTACTTCAATTCTAACATAGTTGGCCACAATTATAATAACTGTTGGATGTAAATTAATGTAATATATCTCGTTTTATAGTTTAATCATATCAGCAGGATTTAATGCAAAAGATTGTACTTACACCAAGGAAAACATCTCTGGCAAGAATAGCATATGCAGTCCAGATGCCACCATTCAAGAAGAGAAATAAAGAGAGAAGGAAGGGCATGAACTCCACACTGTTTGTACTTATCACTGTGCTCTGCAGATTTATTCAAATGTTAGATAAATTGTCAAAATTAATATTGGTTTAGTACTAAATAATTACTCTAATATATTATAAGAGTGAGGTAATGAACTGATGATGATTCATTACTAAATAATTACTTTAATTGTTGGTCTTGAAGATGAGACCAGAAAAAAACAAAAACACTTGATTAATTACACTACTGCTATATATTCACTAAATGTAATACAATAACAGTGAGTCTATGGTACTATGCATAGCACGATTTGGTCCGTAATACGGATCAATATTTTCGTTTTCAAAACTCTAACCGCTGAACATGATTTTCATATAAATATGTACTTGTGGACCGAATTTTATATTTTTTAGAATTGTTTTACTATTTTTTAAGATAGATAGAAAATTACATTTTTTTTGTGGTTCAGAATTTTCAGATCAAGTGATTTTTCTACCTATCTTACAAAATAGTAAAAAATTAAAAAAAATATAAAATTCAGTCTGCAAGTACATATTCATATGGGGATCTTGTTGAACGGTTCGGATCGAGCTAGCGTTAGGATTTTCAAAACGAAAATATTGATCCGTATTACGGACCAACCCGTGATATGCATAGTACCATAGACTCACTCATTCAATAATATTGAATTCTATTAAGTGCAATGGATTATATATTGCTTTTCTCGAAAAATAATGACAGAGGAATATACTAAGTTATATTTAAAGAATTATTGTAACATGCATTAAACTTTTGTTGCACATCCATGTGATATCTTAAAAATACTATATATTCATAAAATTATAAATGTGTTCTTCATCATTTTGACAGGATTTGCCTCAAATTTGAATCAATTAATTTTAAAAGTTTATTTGTCATCCATGAAAAATTATTAAACTCAACAATTAAAAAATATTTCTTAGTAACCAAGCAGTATATATATGAAAGATAGATGCACATACGCAACGAATAAAGAATTGTTATCCATCTGTTGCTTATAAGTTCTAATAAGTAACAATCAGCCGTTGAATTTTAATTTTCCATTCTGTAACCTCTATCTTAAATATGTTTATCCTCAGCTTATACCGTTGAATTTTGGATCAGTTTGCGTACAAACTTTAATTACAAGATTAATTTTAAGCATATATAGGCGCTAGTCAATGTGTCAATGTATATATATTGTCACATTTCAATTAATTGACTCTATATATAGTTGGGGTCCATTCTTAGGTGTACACCTTAATATCTAATTTTGGATGCATTTAATACCTAAATTCTTTTAACAAATATAATTTACATATAGTTAACTAGTTGTCTTTTAACAGTAAGTTAGTTGCTTTCAATATATAATAATGAAAATTGATTCGATGATTGTGCGTTTTAATATTAAATAAGTTACTCATACAAAAATATTGTTCTTGTAAATACTTAGCTATTTTTTTAATATTGTTTTTGTTTTGTTTATCACTTATATATTTACAAATCTTAAAACATGTTTTGTTTATCACTTATAATTGGAGTATGGATAGCAACAACAAAGTAGGCACTTTTCGCGACAGAACTTCGTCGCGAAAAGTACCGTCGCAAAAGAAAAAGCACGTTTATGACGGTACTCCGTCGCAAAAAGTCACTTTTTATCCTCGCGAAAAGTGCCTGTCTTTTGTAGTGTACGTACAATTAATTTTAAGACTATAAGAAGTAATTTCATATTTATTTGGGATATTTGAGAACATAAATTTCATGGAAACTTGGCAACATTAATTTATTTGACCAAGTAATCCATGGGTAGCTTTCCAAGTTGGTTTTGCCAGATGTGTGTTGTTCCCACTTTGCGTAAATGATTATTTTCTATGATATATAATCTTGGATTGAGAATATTCTTTTAGCATTTATTTAATCTTAATTAACCATAGTTAATCAAGTCCAACAATCAATACTTCCTGAAAGTTACATTTACAATCAGGGGAAAATCAAAAGTTTTGAAGGGCCAATGTTATCAGAACTTAACCGGACATTGATTCAGTAAAGCTCCAGATTAACAGTTTATTGATTGGACCGGTGGATCAACCAGTTCAATTGCTAATTTATTAAAATACTTACATATCTAGAATATTGTTATACATCAATCATCTTATTTTATACAGCATTAGTGAAATTTATATAGTATCTGTAAAAATTTGCACACACATATTTAATAATGCAATATAAGACAAAATTTATAGTTATATTTTGAAAATTAACATCAAAATAAAATGAAAATACTTATTTTATTGAAGAATTATATATTTTTCTCTTAATATTTTTTATGGGAGAAAAATATAACAACTCAATTCTTTTATTTTATTTGATAACTATCAAGCGACTATTCTTCAATAATAATAAATTATGTCCTCAATAAAAAATAGAAAAATTTCGACACAATTGTTATTTTGAAAAATAGATAAATAAACACAAATAGATATAAATTTTTATATTATGTATAATTATTTTTTTATAATATTTAATATATTTAAGGTCTTATTTGTAAATTTCGTAAGACAATTTTTCTAAAAAGAAATCATAAGACAACAAAACTTGAACTATACATTTTTGTGTTTATGATTTGTGGTCACGTGGGAAAGAGAGAGAGAACCTGGTAACCCATTCCTATCATGCTGTCACACTCTAATTTAATGCACACTGCATAAAAAACTAAACCAACCAGTTTAAACTTAAACCGGTTATTTTAAAAAACGAGCTAACAACTTTTTATCAAAAACCGGTTATATATCCGGTTTTTAACGGTTCAACAACGGAAACGATATTTTAAATGAATCAGGTTTGATAACACTGAAACAGACAAACTTGAAACTGTTTTGCTAATTCTCATGAAGCCAAATCACGTGAATTCACATCTAGGGGTGTTCAAATGGTTCGGTTTATTTGGTTTTGAACCGAACCGGTAAGATTCGGTTTAAATGGTTCGGTTGTTCGGTTGAATTGGTTCGGTTCGGTTGATTTTGTGACTTAGTTCGGTTTAAATGGTTCGGTTCGGTTTTGATTTCTCAAAACCGATTAAACCGAACCGACCGATTTTATTGATAGATTGAGACTTCGAGTATTATTTTTATATGAAATTTGTATGAAATTTGACACGTGTAATGATATTTGTATGAAATTTGACATGTGTAATGGTATTTTTATTTTTATATATGTGAAATTATGAATGTATAGGTGTATTGAGTTGATTTTTGAGAAAATTCGGTTTAACCGAACAAACCGAAGTTTAAATCGGTTTAAATGGTTCGGTTTTAATTCGGTTTGCTATTTTAGTTCGGTCGGTTCGGTTGGATTTTCAAACTTCGGTTTTAAGTTCGGTTTGGTTATTTTAGTTCGGTTTAAACCGAACCGACCGTTTGAACACCCCTATTCACATCCAGTGCAATTCCTGAGGTGCAATAAATAGATCCGGACCGTTAAAAAATAAATAGATCCGGACCGTTCTTTTATTAATGCACCCCTTCAATACTTGAGGGGACATGCACTCAAATCACGTGTGGAATAAAGAGACAGTTAGGTAGTTGCACGTTGAAGAAGCACAACCTTACAAATGTGTGTGCACACACACGCACAGCTACTCATTGAATTAATACCATATATTGTGTTTATCTTGTATTAATGAATTTTGGTTTAAAATTTGATTTTGAACTCAGTAGCATTTAATAATATAACAAACTTGATTGTCATGCATACCTTGATGAAACTAAAAAACAGTCTCATTTCAGTTTGTTATTTTTTTTCTTCTTATCTCAAAGAATATAATTTATTTTCTGTTCTGTGCTTGCTTCTTATTTTTTGGATATATATATATATATATAATTTAATTTAGTCTTGTTCTTTCATATCACTGTTGAATAAAGTATGTATAGTTTCCTTAATTAAATATATACAAAAGTTGAATAGGGTTTTCAACATTTCATTGCTTATAAAATCAAATATATGTAGTACAGTAATTTGTCATAATATTATTCACAAATTTGAAATCCAATAATGCATGTATTGAAGATGATTTGAAGCTTAATAATTTACTCTCATATAATATCATGTGTTAAAAAACCTTTTCTTTGATTATACCTATAAATATATATCATCAAATGATTGTTAACATATATATATATATGATATGCTAACCAATTCAACAAAGATACTGGATATCCAAACACCACCAAATAATTAATAGTTAGGATACTAAAGACTAAATAAAAACTTTACATATCAAATTAAAGATATCATATATAACCAATTTAACAAAGACAGTGGGTACCCATTAATTCAGCAAAGTATGCTATAACCAAATCAATAAAGATATAGTGCATTAAAAAACTAAATCATTAATTAATAGCTTGGATATAAAGGACTTCATCAAATTCAAATTAAAATAATAAGCAAAGAAACATACCACAGCAGCAAGAGGGGAGCCATACATGATTACATTAAGGAATGCACCTATTGTTCCAATTGCAATTATCTTCAAGCTTTCATCCTCTATAGCAAACCTTGTGACCAAGAATACAGCCCCAAATACTCCCACATCTAATATTAACACCAAAAGAGCTGTCTTTACCTGAATTTTTAAATTTTTAAATTTTAAAAATAAATCATAACTATATATATTAAAAGACAAACCAACTAAAAGAGATAACAGATATAAAATATATATGAGGAGTACTAATTTATTAGTGATATTTATGTGAATTTAATATAAAAATAGGTGGAAATTATAGGTACATACTTCAATATATATATATATATATTTTTTTTTTTTAAAGTTCCAAATATATAGGACAGTACATACTTTCAACAAGATCCTTATTTGTAAGTATTTAATGCGTTCCAAAGAAACATATAGAATACAAATATAGTAAAAAAACAACAGAAAAAGGGATATATTTAATTAGGAAAAATGTTCTATATTACTAGAAATAATAGCTTACTCTTTGGGAAGGTTTGGCGAATACAAGAAACAGAACCACATAAATAGCCTCTAACACAATGCCTACACCATTAACCGTTGCAACGAGATAAGCATCGGGTTTGGTAACGCCGTAGTAGACCCAAAGCAATGAACTCAAAAGGGTCACGGCATATGGCGTCGGCTCGAAATCTTCGGTTGATTTGCTCCTAGTGATCCTCCAAAAGGTTTTACTGCCACACAATTTTGATACATATTATATTACTTATTACAGAAGCCCTAATGATGCTATATATATATTGTTTTGCTTTCTTCTTTAAACAAAAAGAAAATTATATACATGATATATTATCAGACAGATTACAGTTTGGGTATGTAGCTTACATAGGTGAGGCGAACATAAAAACTGAGATGACATTTCCTGCATTATATAGATAGAGAAAAGAGGTTATTTACTTGTATAATGGTGACCTACAAGAGAGAGAGAGAGAGAGAGAGATCTAACCTATGATTCCAATGGAGAAGAGAAGAGGATCCATGGGAAAACGGTTATCTTTCCTGATTTGTTTTGTTTTGTTTTGTAATGTTGCTAGTTTGGAAAGGTCGATGGTCTAAATGAATCAATTAAATGAATTAATCATTGAAATAGTCAATTTTTATTGAGTTTGACACCTAACCATATTTAGTGAGAAATTTTTCGTTTAGTCGTATTTTTCTTTCTATTTTATTTTTACCGTACAAGTGCTTATCATTTTAAAAAAAAAATATATCCTTGTCACGTTTTCCAACTTTTAAATATTAAATATTTTATGGTCACTTTTTCAACTCTCGAATTCATATTTTATTCAACGGAATGAAACACACCAAATTAATTTATTTTAAGTCCGCAAGCATAAATTTTACTCACACAATCTCCTTCAAATTCAAGTTTTAATTACATTATAGTACAAGCACTTATATTTCCGTACAAATACAAAAATCTGAACCATATATTTTCATGTTCAAAATAATTTGGCTTCGTGGATCGCAAAATGAAAAAAAAATATAATTTGTACGTTGCATGAAGTCAAAACAACACTGTCAATATCATTATTACAGGTAAAAATAGTTGAATATGTATCCTCTCAAGTATTTGACTGAGTTCCAATGAACTCCCAACCGAACGATTTGAATTCGGTGCCTATGGAGATATAGGGACTCCATTTTGAGATTCGTGTTGTAACGACTCAAATCTCATTCTACTCGTATTGCACCGAACCCATTCTACTTGTATTGCACCGGATCTGAATTCAAAATAGCATGCTCTAAGAAAATAACAGTCAACCATTTCTAGGTAACTAGCTACTCGCTTGTAGTTGGGAACTTGGCATCAATATGTGCAGATCTACCTTTCACAAGACATACAGATACTTGTTGCTGGAAAGGACATAAATGGTACCCGACATGTTTTTTTGTCAAAATTTGAAACTAATTAATGTTTGAAGTAAGATATTGTTCTGCTGATATATTTTACAAATTACAAAGTTTCAGAGGGGACAACAATCAGCTATAGGGTGATTGGATTTGGATCTAAGATAATAACTCTTGTTTTTCATATATTCTAGTGCAAATGTAAAGGTTGCAAATACTCTTAGAACTTCTATAGCATGTTTTTTTTTTCATATGTTAATTGTGTATTTTATATGTAGCAAATACATGTAAATTTTTTAAAGTAATAAACAATGTTTTACTAAAAAAAAAATGTAAATACAAGTTTTGTGATGAGGGATCGATTATGATTTCTTTAATGAAATTACACTAAGTTTCATTAAAAAAAAATAAAAAATTGTAAACAAGGAAATATTATTAACTTTGATATTTTGAAAGATGAAAGAAAACATAATTCATTGTGAAAAAATATGTAAGTTTAATATTATGAGACCTTAATTTTGTGTATAATTTTACGGTATAATTAATCTTTTTTATCCAATGGCACCAAGAGCGGAGTAAATAAAATTAGATCAGTCAATAAATATAATATAATTTTCATTTTATGAAGAACATTAATGGAAATACATGATTTAATGAAAAAATAATTTCGACTCATGTCTGTCCCACCTTTCCTCATTTTCCTCCATTCATTTCGTGGGTCATAAATGCAATCACGATCGAGACTATTTTCTCTCTGGAACACATACAGCTGTACAATCTTTAATTTAAGATTTTTATCCTGTTCAAATAATTAAAGTGCACTGTTCAATACATGTTAGTCCCTTGAAAGTATTAGGCCTGTAAAGAATTTACAAATTAGTCCCTTGAAAGTATTAGGCCTGTTAAGAATTTACAAAATTACAGCCCAATTCAGGACAACATATCTTGGATTAGTTGCCTAAATTTTTTTAGTTACCACCCTAAACTTTGAAAATTCTGATCTTACTATCGCTTTAGAAAAAATTCAAAACTTGATGTGACCCAATCTGCGGACCATTTTGGTGTATTTTTTTTTTCCTGTTATGTTCTTTTTCTGCACATAACAACAAAATTTTGGTGCGTGCACGTTTCAAAAATGGTTTGCGCACGTGCCAAGATATGAATTTCTAAACAAGCGGTGGTAAGGTTAGAATTTTGAAATTTTAGGATGGTAACTAAAAAGATTTCGGGATCAGTTGATGCACCAGAAAAATATCAAAAAAACAACACAATCAAGATAGTATTCTTTTTTCCTTTATTTTTTTAGTAAAGGAAAATTTCCGGGTCTTTGATAAATTTCAGCTAAACTCGAGTTTTCAATCTGTATTTATTATACACAATAATTAAGATTAGAAAAAATGAATTTTCTCACCGGAAAAAAATTATCTACAGCATGAACTGTTAATAATGTTATTTTAAAAATTAATGAATCATGTGTTGTCGAAAGTGTGAACCATATAAAGAATAAATAAATTAACGAATCACTAATAATATTAACGGTTCGTGAATATAAACTAACCACTAATATTAGTATTAGAGATTCATACTGAATAATTATTTCAAATCAAGCGATTGTTAGCAGGCTTTTTAAGATCAATTGATCTAGATATGGACTTTGCCTGTTAGAATTAAGCCCGGCCTGTTGTAGTAGGGAACCTATTCATTCTTTGCTGCATAGTAGTTCCAATGCCCATCAGACCTACTTTAGATTCAATGAGCTCCAAGATCGTTCGATCTGCTTTAAGATATGTGTGCTTCGATGTAATGTTTGTGCACAGTCGTGTCAATTGTCGTACGCACGGATCATAAAGCGGATCGGACGATCTTGAAACACATCGGACCCCAAAAGTAGGTCTGATGCCCATGAGACCTACTCCGTTCTCCTCATTTTCATGTCTTATGTACAGAAAAATACAATTTAATTTGTAAAAAAAATGAGAAGCTAATCAGATTTAAGCAACACAATTAATTCTGATCTCTTTACTGGGCGAAACCGATATAAATTATTTTGTACAGATAATAACGAACCGATCTAAATTATAAAATACAGACTTAAATTGTACTTCAAATTAATAAATTTCGGACAATATTAAATGGTTTAAACTATAATTCAAAGAATAACGATAAAAATGCCCCTTTGAGTTTGTATGTAATAAAAAAGGTTTCCTCGAGTTGTTTTTGTTATACACACACTATTTGAGTTGGGCTGGACTGGGCTGACTAAATATATTAATTGGGTAAAGATTATGTATATATTTTGAAATTCAAATTTTCAATTTGGAACACGTAGGCAAGATTTTGTGCAGAAAACGGTAAAACTACTTGACTATGTGTAATATGCTGAGACATTCAATTGAAGTAATGCAATTTGTGTGATACAAAATGTATTTTGTATGAAAAAAATTTATTACTTTTAATATTTTCATATATTTCCTTATATAAATCGATCAAGTTGTAAAATATGGAAATTTCTTATTTAATATTATAAACCATGATATGGGTTATAATTTATTCAATTGTCTTCTATTAGATATCGGAGAATATCAAATAATTGTAATTGCATTTTCTTTGCTTTGCATATATTTGCTTGTTAGTCGCACAATTCTATAATTACAATTTTTTTTTAAATTAAAATTACAATTTGGGTTCAAATTTCATAATTAAATTTTCTATATTGCTTATACATTTTTATTAAATTTTCACATGTATTTGTTTATCTAAATAATTACATATGTCTTTATTTATTAATCGCAGTTGTTCATTTTGTTTTACACATCTTCTTTTAAAAAAATAATTAATATAAATTATGAAACTCTTAAGTTTGTTTTGAATTATTAATTTATAATTATTTATTTTATTTAGAAATATTAATTATCTATAAGTGTGTTTTTAATTAATCTTTAATTATGATTGTAAATAATTAATCATTTAAAAATTGAGTTATCACAATTTATATATATAGCGCAGAAAAATAAAATATGAACATACCTTTACTTTTCAATTAATATCGGTTGGAAACTCCCCACTATTGTTTATTTTAGTTTTTATCTTTATAAATTTGTTTGGTCTAAAATCGAAAAAAATTAAAAAAATGTCCCTGTCTATTTCATATTGATTGCATAATAAAATGTGATTCAAATGAAATTATAATTTTATATTCACTACTACAAAAAAGGAGATTATACACAGACAAAAATGGAGGAGCTACACGGATTTCCTACCGTGTTTAAATCGAGGGTGTATAAATAGTTCAATAACTACACACGGACATTTGTCCGTGTGCAATTTCAACGATTCTGCACGGATAACTACACAAACAGCCGTGTAGAAAGCCCAGAATGTGTCGCTCTCGATGTTACCGAGCTACACGGATATTACCTAAACAACCGTGTACGATTCATTTTGTACACGGACTTTTAACTAAAAAACTGTGTAGCTTGACTCTCTCTACACGGATATTTAGTCAAATGTACATGTAGCTCTCCTCTTTCTACACGGATATTTAACTAAATGTCCGTGTAGCTATCTTATTTTCTACACGGACTTTAGTTAAATGTCCGTGTAGAAAGAACATTTTTTTTTTTTTTGTATTTTTTGTTTTTGGGCTAGCCTCCAGTTTTGCTAGCCAGTTTTGTTACAGAACTATTCCATATTTTCCATATTTTACAGATTTCATATAACAAGAAATCCATATTTTCCAGATTAGCAAGAAATTCATATTTTTCAGATTAGCAAGAAATTCATAGTTTTCAGATTATCCAGAAATTCATATGCAATAAATTATACAATATTCATATACACCAAATTATACAAAATTATGGAAATCCATGTTGAGCATTGCAAAATTCTGTTAGAAACCACCTTGCCCACACACACCTGATATCGTCGATCTGCTCCTTGGTGTAATGCGGTTCCTTTGGCACATTCTACAATTACAATTTGGTATTAGTTAGTAACAAGAAAAGGTAGATGAAATATAGTTGCAAATATCAATTGCTATTATATAGGAACAATTAATATGAATTACATCCCGCGGTTGGGAATTGGAATTGTATTCTTTCGACAAAGTCAAACATGAAAATCATTGTGTAATAAGCGCATTCCCAACTCTCCAACTGTTGCGGGCCTTGAAATTTGCATTTAGCGGCCTATGTTAGAATGATAATATTTTTTTGGACAATATATGAAATTATAAATTTATAGTGTGCTCACCAGCAACCACTTCCAACTCAACTTGGTTTTCTGGCGCTTGTTATGCAATCCTCCCTCTTTAACATATTTCGCAAAAGCCCTTACAAAAGACCAAGTGAATGTTTATAGCAATTTTATAATTTGATATAATTGAAAAAAATTCAAACCAATTAAATTATTATTGCTTACTTGTTGACATAAGGGAAGATATCTTTGCACTTGTTAGCTGTGATCTTTCCTTTGGGCTTACAAGAATCAACGATTATGCTCGTATTTAGGTAAGGCACAATGATTATCAGACACCAGTGCTTGCTGTGGGAGGATAAAAATTAAAGTACTTTAGCATATAATAGTGACACGAGTGTTTGCTAATATGAACAATACATAAGCTAAGGTTAGAATTAACCTCTGGTGGTACGGCACGATAATGAATTTCTTCTCCTCCTCCATAGCACGATGCAGCGCTGAACACATGTACTCGATACCCATATCCGAATAACATCTCAGGGACGTGGCACTCACTCTCTCGGGATCCAGAAATATGCACAAGTTCTTCCTTTGTACCATCTCATTACAGTTTCGGATTAGCTTCCTGAAAACTCAAAATTTTACATTAGAATATATATTTGAGTTGTATACAATAATGAAAATAATTTTGAGTCACTAACATGAGGAAAATGGAGATGAACGACACATCGAGCCATCTATCGGATGACGAGTGGTGGAGAATGTCCTTGAAGTCTTTGAACGACATAGTGATAATACTGCCTTCATGTAAAAACATCCCAGGTGGGACAGGGATGATGATATCCTTCATGCCTTCGGGTGCCGACATCAAGCGGTCATGGAGAAGGCGCAAATCACCGGGCAAACGGCTGTATTCTTCTTCGGTGACCATAGGACGGTCTGGTGATCCTGGCGCGTCAGCCCCGACGTCGCAAGCCACAACAGTCCGTACCGGTGACATCATCTCCTGTGCACCGATGACATCATCTCCTCGTGTCTGCATTAAAATTAACATATCTTCTTCAAGCCTTTGAAAAAGAATGATTTGAATGTAACAAAAGAAATGGATTATTTAGAGATTACCTGATGCAAAACAATCTGACTCCTGGGCCATTGGACAAATAACTTGCGGGCATCATCAAGAACAACCATATCGCCGGTAGGGGCAGGAAGAGGTACGCGCCCCCATCCCTCCACGGCTGAGTCAACCTGCACGCATGCATAGTCGGGCATGAGCTGAGCATGGTGTACACTTGGGGCTCCTGGAAGTATAACGCCCTTGGCAACGATCAGAGGAGAACTACCCTGTCACAGGACGAGGTCGCATGCTCTGGGGTCCTGCAATTATAAAAAAGTTGTTACTTTTTAATGGTGCGATATTGTCTAACAATGTTACAAACAGGTATGAATTACCTTTAGACTATAAAACAGTAGTGATTACCTTTAGATTTTCCAAATCATCTAAGGCCCAAGTCCCGGATGCTTGGCTACTTCGCCGAACTCCCGGCGACATAGGAGGTGGTTGCTCGGATTGCTGCGCAAGATATGAAAACCGGTTCAACAACCTTGATTTCATCTCAGCCAGCTTTGCGTCGTACTCTTGGCTGACCTCCGCGCGTACCTGCGCAACTATCTCGTCTTTATTTACTTTGGCACGAGGTTTTCTTCGAGGTTTTTGTCCCTCAACTTAGAACACCTCCTTCCAGCCCCTGTAGGCCCCTACACCCCTGACCCGGCCCGTGTGTTATGGATTCTCGAGCACTGCGGCCAAGGAATCATTTTGTCGTTCGACCGTCCGGGCACTCGAACTGACCTCCTGCTCCACCTCCAACTGTTAATAGAAAAATTAGTTATAGCAAAAGAACAAGTGATGTACATTCGGAGTTATAATTTCGTTTGAATGACACAAAGTTATAACAAAGGACTCTTACCATTCTCTGAGCCACGGACTGCAATTTCTGTGGGAGTACTATCTTTCCGTCAGCGGTTAACTCGGATCTACCCATACCAATCTTGGCCCCTAGGATTTTGGATCCTAACCACGGGTGAGTCCGAATCTTTGTTTTGCTCCAGTACTGTCCTCCACTCTGGCGACTTACCGTCGTAATCACCTGACCCTAAATGGTGCGGATACTTGTTCATGGCAGTGATCCTCCTGTCTTCGGCACTTTTTTTCTTCACATGTGCAAGAAAATCAATTAGTTTTAGAAAAATAATTGAAGATCGAGAAAAAATAAAAACTACTTTGGATAATGTTACATACCTTGAACTCTTTTGTGGACTTCAAAGCTTGAAACTCCTCCCACACCTCTTGTGTTAGCCAAGAATAGTACCCTACCGGATTTCTCCCTGTCTCAATGAAATCTGTCTTCAGCGTGCTCTTGAATTGCTTCCAACCTTCGTTCATGATCCTCAGAGTCTTGACCTTTGGGGTATCGCTCTCGATGTTCCACTGAGCCTGATTGACACCAAATTCACTGTATTTAATTTCATGTACAACAATGAAAATAAAGTAAAGAGTTGTTCGGTACTTTACCTTCACCATGTTCCACCAGTCGTTCTTCTCCTCTTTATCAAACTTATTCCAACTCTCTACAAGGATACTTGCCTTTCGCTTCACCAAATTGCAACACCAATTTGAGTACGCCATTCGGTTTGGACCTTGCGCACGCCCGTCGTCCGTGAACCGGATTTCCAGCTGCTTCTTCTCGGACGTGCTTGTGCACATTGTCGGACCTCTTTTCCTTCTTTCTGATGAGGCAGTAGCTTGCTGATGCTCTTCTGCCATCCCATCTATGTGCTCACCCTCAGCCGACATGGTTCTGCCATACAAAGAAATATTAAAAGAAATATTATATAAACACCAAATGGAAAGAATTAGTTTATTCATATATGCACATTATGTTATGCACATTAAGTAATGGACCTATGTGCAAAACAAACACCACAGTAAAATGGAGGACTTCAAAACACACAAAATGGACCTTAATTTCATATTTTTCTGATTTTAATTCGATTTTATATGATTTTCCAAAGTTCAGCCTCTCAAAATGAAAATTCTGCACCTTTAAACAGCAGATTTTACCATTTGAAAATGTGAACTTTAAAAAATCATATAAAATGGAAACAAAATCATAAAAATATGAAATTTGTGTCCATCTTGTGTGTTTTGGAGTCCTCTGTCTGTTGGTCAAGTTATAATCTTGTTTTGGTCACGGCATTGATCTGCACTGATCAATTTACCAGCAGAGGTCATTTTGGCCGTTTAGAGTACATTTCACTACTTTGCACATAGGTCCTCAAATAATGTTGAGATAAAAAAATAAATCAAATAGGTCACTACTTCATAAATTAACAGATATGTCACTACTGCAGAAATTAAATAGGTCACTACTTCAAATAGGTGCAAGCCGATTTTTTTTTGTCTTAGGGATAGTAAAGTGGCACCAGCACAATTAACTATATCCACCAGAAATTTAATAGGTTTTGAACTATAGGCACAGCACAGCAAAGCAAAGCAGAAAATTTAATAGGCACAACACAGCAAAGCAGCACAACACAGCAAAATAAGCAAAAAAAACTTACAAATCAGTAGTGAGAACAGCAAGCGGCGACAATGAGCACAGCACAATGAGCACAGCAGAGGCGGCGACAATGAGCACAGCAAGGCAGAAGAGGCGGTGACAGAGGCGGCGGAGAGGGTGACAGAGGCGGCTAAGAGGGAGGGTGATAGAGGCGGAGTAGTGAAAAGGATTTTGAAAGAGAAGAGAAGGATTTGAAGCGGCTCGTTTTCAGAAAAAAAAATTGGAAGAGAAAGCTTTTGAAAAACATTGTACACCTCTTTCTACACGGACATTTAGTAAAAGTCCGTGTACAAATCCCCGGTTTTTCTACACGGACTATTTAGTAAAAGTCCGTGTATAATTAGTCTTTCTACACGGACATTAACTAAAAGTCCGTGTACAAATCCCCTTTCTACACGGACTATTAAGTAAAAGTCCGTGTAGCTCTCTGAACCTTTATACACGGTTTTATCGTAAAATCCGTGTACAATGACTATTTATAAACGGACTATTAACTAAAAGTCCGTGTACAAAAAGTTCAAACATATTAAATTATGTTTCTTTTTATTTTTTATATTATTTAAACTAATAATAAATTAACTAAAAAATATATATATATCATGTCTAATATTAAAACTTATACTAATATTAACTAATACCCGGTTTTTTTATTATTATTAAAATTTGAACTATAGACATTTAATATTTGTACTAGTAATTAAAAACTAATACTAATATTTTATATTTTATTTTTATTATATAATATCTTAACTAATATTTTGAAAACTAATACTAATATTTGAAATAGAAATTTTGTACCATTATTAGAAAAAATGAACTAACATTTGAAGCAGAGAGCTACAAATATTTTATTTTTGAACTACAAATATTTTATTCGTAATATTTAATATTCGTACTAATATTTAAAAACAAATACTAATATTTTATTTTTTATTTCATTATTTCAGAATTCACTAATATTTTAAAAACTAATACTAAAATTTGAACTAGAAATTTTTTAATATTATTAAAAAAATGAACTAATATTTGAACTAGAGGAATCTAATATTTTATATTTTAACTACAAATGTTTAATTATTACAAAGTTGTTTTTAAAAAAGAAATATTACAAGTTTTAATTTTAAACAAAAAATAAATATTACACACCGGGTTTTTTTTTTCCTTTTTCTCTTTTTTTTTCTCCTTTTCAACAGTACTCTCGGCCCATATTCCTTCATTGTGGTCGGATAGCATATAGTTTGCTCCGTCATTTTCTTCAATTGTTGCTACCTCAGGTTGCATGTCGGCACAAAATGGAGGTATTTCGTCGAACTGGTCATACTCTTCTTCGTCGACGACATTTCTACCCCGACAATCCTTCCTTTTCAGGATAGGACGACGCTCCACCTATCATCACTCGGGTCAATGACATAAAAGACTTGGGTGGCTTGCTTGGCGAGTATAAACGGATCATCGATATACCCAACTTTGTTAAAATCAACGAGTGTGAATCTATCGTTATCAACTTTAACACCCCGGTCTTCGACCCATTGACACCGAAACAAGGGAATGCTCAGGCGAGGATTGTAAACGAGCTCCCAAATTTCATCAATGACGCCATAATATGACCTCGATTCTATTACAGCCCGGCCATCTCCAGATCTACTGAATTCTTGAGACGTCGCCACCAACGTCACCCCACTATTTTGCATTGTGCTCTTCTCACTTTGCCGTTTAGTGTAAAAAGTATAACCGTTAATTTCGTATCCTTGGAATGTTTTGACAACAATTTGGGGTCCTTCGCCCAGCAGTCTAACAATTTCGGGTACGGGGTGTGACTTCACTCTTTCTTTCAGCCATCCTATAAAAGAACGATTATTCTCGTTAGTAAGCCACTTCTGACTTCTTGTGTAGTTCTGTTGTTGAAGGATTGTCATGTGCTCATCTATGTAGGGAGCAACATCTGTCATGTGCTGTAGTACAATAAAATGTGCCTTCTATAGATCATTTATATCAGCAACTACGGCTCTCAACCCAATTGTCCCGACTCCTTGGAGCCTTCCCTCGTATCGAGATTTCGGAACGCCAATAGGATCCACACCGGCCATGTAGTTGGTGCAAAACTCAATCACCTCTTCTGTGGAATATCCTTCTATAATGCTACCTTCGGACCGATGTCGGTTCCTCACGTACTTTTTCCAGATGCCCATGTATCTCTCGAATGGATACATATACCGCAAGAACACGGGACCACAGATCTGAATTTCTCTCACAAGATGAACAGCAAGGTGAACCATAACATCGAAAAAAGAAGGCGGAAAATACATCTCAAGTTGGCAAAGAGTAACAACGACCTCATTTTGCAAAGAGTCCAATTTTAGAGGGTCTATCACTTTGGAATTGATTGCATTGAAGAAAGTACAGAACTTCGTAATGGTTTCCCGAACGTGCTTTGGTAAAATTCTCCGAATTGCAATAGGAATCATATGTGTCAGTAAAACATGACAGTCGTGGGATTTCAGACCAATCAATTTCAGGTCCTTCATCGACACCAGCTTCTTAATATTCGAGGAATACCCCGATGGGACTTTAATACTATGAAGGCATTCACAAAAGCTTGTTTTCTCTTTCTTCGACATTGTGCACAGTGCGGGGGGTAGGTACGTGCGCTTCTCTTTCTCCTGCGGTGCAAGCTCGGGTCGTATTCCCATTTCTACCATGTCTTTCTGAACTTTAATACCATCTTTTGTCTTTCCCTTAATGTTCAATAGTAAACCAATCAAACTGTCGCAGACATTTTTTTCAACATGAATGACATCTATGCAATGTCTCACTTCTAAAAATTCCCAGTACGGTAGCTTCCAAAATATGGACCTTTTTTTCCAAATATTCTTCGGTGGTGCTTCGGCACATTTTCCAAAAATAACATCAAGGTTTTTTACCCGATTGAAGACACTCTTCCCGTCTAATGGACGACGGGCCACTCCAAGCTCAATTTTCTCGTTGAATGCACTCTTCTTCTTACGGTATGGGTGATTAACAGGAAGAAATCTACGATGCCCCATGAAAACATTCTTCTGACAATTTTTCAGCCTCAGCACCTGCGTGTCATCTTCATAGATAGGGCACGCTTTTGCTCCTTTACAAGTGTAACCCGATAAATTCCCGTACGCGGGAAAATCATTTACTGTGCAAAACACCATGGCCCGCATTTGAAATACCTCTTTGCTGTACGCATCCCAGACCGGGACGCCATCACGCCACAATTTCTGGAGGTCCTCAATTAATGGTGCGAGATACACATCTATGTCATTTCCGGGTTGCCTGGGTCCTTGGATTAGTAATGACATCATTATATACCTGCGTTTCATGCACAACCAAGGAGGAAGATTATAGATGGATATAAGAACTGGCCAAGTACCGTGCCGACTGCTCAAGCTTCCAAACGGACTCATTCCATCTGTGCTCGCCACAATCCTAAGGTTTCTCATTTCGGAACCAAATTCTTTGAAGTGTCTATCAATGTTTCTCCACTGAGGAGAATCGGCCGGGTGCCTTAGTTTACCGTCTTTTTTGCGCTCTTCTTCATGCCAACGCAATAATTTTGCATCCTTGGAATTCGCAAACAACCGTTTGAATCTCGGTATTATCGGCAAATACCACAACACCTTAGCCGGAGGCCGGCCCTTTTTGTCCTCGTTACAATCATCAGTATTGTCCTGGTCCTTACGTTTATACCGTGAAACACCGCATTTAGGACAGACATGCATGGTCTCGTACTCGTTACGGTACAATACACAGTCATTCGGACATGCATGTATTCTTTCGATCTTCAACTCTATTGGACATATCAATTTTTTCGCCTGATATATTGTACCGGGTAACTCGTTGTTATCTGGGAGCATTTCTCGTAAAAGCTGTAATAAGGACGTGAAACTCTTATCGCTCCAACCATTGTCTGATTTTAAGTTTAATAATTTCAACACAGCTGACAGTTTCGTAAATTTGGTACACCCGGGATACAACTGCTTTTTGGAATCATTAGACAAATTTTGGAATTTATCATAATTTTTATCACTAATTTCATCTTCCGCGTCACGAAACATTTCCTCCAGATTTTCAATAAACTCGTGTTCTACATTTTCACCAGAATTCATCTCTAGCTCATCATCGTCGTTTCCGGGTTCAACATTATCAAAAATTTCGACATCCTCATAATTCTCGTTCCAATCAAGCCCAAAATTATCAGAAATTTCTACGTTCTCATCATTCAATTCACAACGATTAAAATCTTTATTGGTACTACTACTTTCACCAAATTTCTCACCGTGCATGATCCAACATGTATATCTCTTCTTAAATCCCCGACAAATTAAATGACCTCTAATTTCTTCAGAGTCCACAAATCTTAAAATATTTTTACAATCTCTACAAGGACACAAAATGTCTTTTTTTTTCTTCACTCTATACCTCTCAACAAATTTTATAAACTCATCAACGCGAACCAAATATTCTTCACTGTCACGTCGCAATTCATACATCCAACTTCGATCCATCTGTAACTTCGATCCATCTGTCAACATATAAATTGTACCAAATTTTGGGCTTACAAAGGGCCGGTTTACAATCCTAACCCACTCTTTGAATATTATGTCCCATATGTGAACACATATTAGCGAGTTTTAATTAGTATTTGAGAAAAATTCGGCAGCATTTCCCCTTAACTCCCCAAGTATGCGTACGAACCACATACTCGTAGGAGCAATAAGGGAAAATACCGTCGAACTTTCCTCAAATACTAATCAAAATCCACTAATATGTGTTCATCCTAAATGAGACACAATATTCAAAGAGCAATCCCAAAACGGGGACTGTCCAAAATTAATCCCTATTGAATTAATTTTGAACGGGCATGGACCTAAAAGCATATATAGGTCGGTTATTGGACCACAATACACTAATTATATATTTACATTATCTAATTAATAATTAAATCAAGCATGCATGAATATATTACACACCTAATTAAATAAGCAATAATAATTAATGAACAGAAAATTAGAGAGGAAAAAGGAAAATATGTATATACTAACCTTCGAAAGTTAGAGAGGAGAAAATAAAGACTTCTAATTCCAGCTGCTAGCCTTTAATTTGCAGAAATCAGATCTCAGTTCAATACAGAGAGAGAGCGTATTAATTACTTGATCAAAACGGCGCTGGAAGGAGAAGTCTCTGGAAGAGAAGGGGCCCTTTTATACTGCATAAAACCCTACACGCCTTTTCTACACGGATTTATACTTAACAATCCGTGTAGCTCTCGCACAAGTTATACACGGTTATTTATTAAACAATCCGTGTAGCATTACCCTTTATACACGGATATTTGATAAAAAAACCCGTGTAGCTCTCTAACTATTCTACACGGACATGTAACTAAAAACCGTGTAGCTCTCTTACTATTTCTACACGGTTATTTAATCAAATATCCGTGTAGCTATTCATACACGGATTTTAGTTTAATATTCGTGTAACTCTCTCAATCTTTTCCACACGGTTTCCTTCCACACGGATTTTTGACCCTAATAAACCGTGTAGCTCTCTCAAACAATTATACACTGATTTATAACTAAGTGTCCGTGTATAATTCTCCTATATTTTTTGGCCTTTCAAAATTTCATATTTGACACACGGTTTTTATATAAACTTAGAAAAACCGTGTACAATGTGCAGTGTAGAATTAGTTTTTTTGTAGTAGTGATTTATTTTCTGAGCGCATGTAGTATTGTAGTTACAAGTTACAACAACATGCAATACGGCGCCTAAACTTAAACATATCATAATTTCTCATCCATCAAATTTTTTAGTATTTGCCTACATTCAAATCCTTTATTTTGAACTTAAGAAAATAAAAATATTCAATGCGTAATAGTAGGACGTGAACACAACTATTTAAACATTATTGTTAATGATTCTTTATCATGCCAACTATTGTTTTCAATAGCGGAAGAAAACTGATATGAGAGAGAGTCCGTTCCATATTTTGAGAGTTGAAGAGTGTCAAGTATATATTTTATTTTTTTAAGAGATGAGAGATAATGTACTCGTTCTACTCTTTATTAAAAAAAAATACAAATACGTATTTGCATAAGAAAAATATTATGTCTTAATTATTACAAATCAGTTTCCGAGTACAAATAATTTATTCTTCTACTTATAACACATGCATACACGGTAACATTTAGGTATATAATTGTGTGTCTGTACATGCACGCGTCGTAGGTGAAAAAAATAAACTTTTTACTCTCCAAATAGACAAACTACAAAACTAAATATTTATCATAAACATGTTACATAATTTTTATTTTTTATAAACACTAAAATGGGTACTTTATAAATTTAAAATTTTAATAGAAAAATCAATAAATTGGATAAATTTTTACATCTTTGGAATTTAGAAGTATAAATATCATATTATGAATTTTAGATGAAAGAATACGTAATTTGAGATTTTTGAGGGATGATACCCTCATTAATATTAATATTTCCTTGATCTGTTGGAGAAATTTTGCCATCAATATGATATTTCCTTTCAAGTTTCAACTACAGGCGGATCTACACTTAATTCAGTTGTGCTAAGTCACTCAATAATTTTGAAATTTTTAATCATGTATGTTAAAATTTAATTAAATTTAATTTCTTTAAAGTTATTATATAGTTCAACCTCTCTCATAAATTGCTAGATGTGTGCTTGTAGTCTAGTGGTTAGAACCCTTTTGTGATTGTGAGGACCATGAGTTCTAATCTCACTAATTACAAATTAATAATTATGTATTTTCAGTTATCAACTCCTCATAACTAAATTTTTGTAGTTCGGTTTACGGGTGCAAATGGATTATATACTGATCGAATAGTGAACCATGTATCCGCTTTTATTTTTTAGATACGGATACAGATCAGATATTAAACAAATATGGATACGGATGCAGATCAGATATTAAACATATATAATACAAATACGGATAACATTCGGAGACACAATTCGGATATTGTAATAAAATTAATTACTTATTATTCAACAAATTATTTTTCTCAAACAAAAATAATTCATAAGCATAATTCAAATGAAACAATAATCATACTATCATCTCCGATTCTATTCGAACCCTAAATTGATTTTTCTTCTTTGTTTTAGAAGAAAGGATCATATTGTTTATATTAATTCATATACATTTACTATTTTAGAAGAATACTAGGATCATATTGGGACAACATTGTTGACAGGAACTTTGATCCGTTGGGTTGAAACTTGAATCTGATTCAAAACATAAAAAAAATTGGTAATACAAAACGGTTCCATCATTAGGCCTAGTCATATAGCATTATGGCTAACTAGGAAAAAGAGAGAGAAAGCCAGTTTTCTAGTGACAGGAGAGTAAAGAAGAGAGAGAAATAGATTTTTTGCCTCATGAAGTCATGATGAATATTACTAAGAATTGTTGTGAATCCACAACACTAATCAAGTCTGGTGGTGTATATAATATATATTAAGAGATCAGAGAAAATTATAAATTGTTATAATCTTTATTTTTTCTGATTGCTGAAAATATATAATACAAAATCATGAATAATATATCACAGTATATAATTTATATTATATATATTGCAACGATAAGTCATAACCGTGTATTTAATTAAAAATGTCATGTCCTGTACAAGTTCATAGCGAAGATATATTTATCAATACTTTTTCTATTAAAAAAACCTTGAGTAAAATATAATATTTTCAAGCATGAAATTTACTTTTCCTAAAGACACAACGAATCAAAGATACACATTAGATACATTATTCTTATTCTAAGTTCACCAATTGTCACATTAGATACTTCAATTATTTTATTAATTATATAAAGGCTTGAATAATTATGTTGAATAATTACTAATAATCCTGCCCAATTAACGAATCACTAAGAATATTAACGGTTTGTGAAAATAAACTAACCACTAATATTAGTATTAGAGATTCATACTGAATAATTATTTTGTCTGATATCCATTAGACCTTCTTTAGGTTCGATGTGCTCCAGGACTGTCCAATTCGTTCTAAGATCCGTGCCCTCAGCTGTAATATTTCTATGCACTCGCGTCAATTTTTGTGCGCATGGATCTTAAAGCGTATCAGACAATCTTGAAGCCCATCGGACCCAAAATAGATCTCATGCTCATCAGACCTACTCTGTTATTGTCATTTTTATGTCTTAAGTGCAGAAAAATACAACTTTGTAAACAAAATTAAAAGCTAATCAACTTTCAGCAAAACAATTAGTTTTGATCTCTTTACTGGGCGAAAATACCGAACCGATATAATATATAAAATACAGACTTGCATTGTCCTTCAAAAATAATAAATTTTGAACAATAATTCCAAGAATATCGATAAAAATGCTCCTTTGAGTTGTATGTAATAAAATAAAGTTTCCTAAGTTGTTTTTGTTATACACACACTAATTGAGTTGGGCTGGACTGGGCTGACTAAATATATTAATTGGGTAAAGATTATGTATATCATGGTGAGAACATTTTGAAATTCAATTTTTCAATTTGGAATAGGTAAGCAAGATTTTGTGCAGAAAACGGTAAAACTACTTGAATAAGTGTGTGATATGCTTGGACGTCCAATTAATGTACGTAATGCATACAGTTTGTGTGATATAAAATGTATTTTGTATGAAAAATAATTTACGGCTTTTAAATATCTATGTCTTTCTATATATATATCAATGAAGGTGCAAAATATGGAAATTTCTTATTTAATATTATAAACAATGATATGGAGTATAATGTATTCAATTTTCTTCTATTAGATATTGGAGTATATCAAAAAATTGTAATTGCAATTGTTTTGTGCAACACCCACTAATTTTAATATTTTTTTATCCATAAATTATCTTGGACTTAATTAAGATATTATAAAATATGAAGGTTTAATATATAAAAGGAATAAACTTATCCTTCGAAAAAATAGCCAACGTGGCACTCCTTGCCACGCGGCTCATGCTAACTCCTCCACTCTAATCTTTTGACCATGTAAATAAGTCTCCTTCCCTCTCTCCTGATTCGGTTCATGGAAAAAAAAACAAAGAATCCGAAAATGAAAAGTAAAGACAAATGAGAGAAACCTAAGGAAAATAAAAAAAGAAATATTTTGATAAATATTTTGATACCGATTGTTACTCGATTGTGATCCGATTGAAATTATGAATGCGTCACATTGATTCTAAACAGTTGTTTTAGCTTGAATTGGATTTCTGAATTAATTGCTATTAGGTAACCGGACTTCTCTATAATTTATGTTTTCGATTTGTATTGTTGAATTAGATATTTCAACTGGGTATTGGATTATGAGGTATATTTTAACGGGATAACGGGTTTGAAGTTCGAATTTGATTACGAACTGATGAGATTGTGTGTACTGTGAATGTGGAAATTGTCTGTGACAGACATTCCAAATGTGTGAATACTGTGTGACTTGTTTTACTGATAACCTAGACCCAGGTGCTATTATTGTTAAATATGCAGGCATAATTTGATGTTAATTTGTGTGGATTAATCCAGTATGTTTGAATGGTTGTTTAAATAAGTCAATTATAGAGAAGTGCGTCGTTAAATAACCGGTTACTGAGCTTTGTAGCTTATTCCGTATTGTTTCTTTGTGTTTTTGTTTGCGACGTAGGTTGACGGGATGAAAGATGGATGCAAGGGTGACAGTAAAATTTATTTTAAAGAAATATAAAAAAGAGGATTAAAAAGATATATTTTTGGTTGTGTATATCTAAGAATGTGCATAACTAAAACGTTGTTAATATGTATTTTACCTCTCCAACAAGAATTTTCAATTACAAACAAAATTTATCAAACCACATGTTTTATCCATTAGACATTACAAAAAATATATTTACCTATCATCGACTCATTCCTAATTAGACAACAATGAACAAAATATTATTAAAATGAAAAACTTAAAGGGTGTTATTTTTTTTTTTCTGTGCTAATATAAAGGGAGTTAATTTTATGTACGCTTTTCAATGTTAACAAGTTATTGAGAAATAAATTAATATTAAAAAAATTAAATTCAAGAAAATGGGATTATTCAAAAAATTGTGTGCTTTTAAATTGTCACACCCTGAACCAGAATTTTGATTTTAAGATGGACGTTTAGTTATTTATAAAAACTCACAAATAATGACAGTGTACATATATGTATTTTAAGAAGAATTACATAAAATCTCATGAAAAATTACATGATCTAGCTAGGGGTGTCAACCGGTACGGTAGGGGTGGAAGCATTTTCATACCCGTACCTGTTACAAATTGTCCTTATCCGTATCCTATCATTTCCCACAACAAATTATCTTACCCATATCCTACATTTATCTGCTATGGTTGTTGGATAACGACACGGTAGTGGGTAAATAATGAGTAAAATATACATTCATTCCACACATGTATAGTACTTTATTGAAAAAAAAATTCTCATCATGCTATTTTTAATACTTATTAATATATATAATATATATAATTTTTTTAATTACCCGATCAGGTAACGGGTACAAAATAGGCTTTACATGTACTCTTACCCGTTTAGATAACGAAAAAAAGTCTCAATCTGTACCCGTACCCGATAAGTTAAGGAACAAAAAATCATAGTAGCGATATGACTCTGCCCCGTCCGGGATACATTATCTGTACCTGTCTTATCGGATATGATACAAATCCAGTAAACGAATAAAAGAGTACCATTGACACCCCTAAATCTAGCTAAATCAGTAACCGAACCAATACAATTCATCTATTTTTTTTATATTATTTTTAGTGGATTAGGAGTCACTGCTACGTCATTTCAATCAAACCAGGATCTTTTCTGATTATATTTGGAATTCATATATACTAGACAGACAAAAAGTATGGTCATATCATATTTTAAGTCACATAAAAATGAAACTGATAGAATGTAGGTAATTTATACAAATTCGTAAAATTATTAAATAATATATAAAAATAGTTGACAGGCAGTTCAATATTTTTTCGGCGACTGATAAACAGAACTGAAAAAACTATCCAAAGCAAAATTTATGAATTAAGGTTTGTATGTCCAATTTGTAACGCATATTATTGAGTTAAAACCAATATTTGTCCAATAATATATATCCAATATAATAATTGAGACCGAATGATAGTTTTTCATTCAACAAAGAAGAAATTCGCAATTACTAAATTTACATTTTAATGAGCAAAAAACATAATTAATATTACGGAAAAGTTCATAACATCTCCGTACAAAAAACCATAAAAACATAAAACTCCGCACTGGGATAGCAAAGTTATAAAGTTTATACAAATAATTGACATAGTTATCTGTGAAATGGAACGTTACATATATGGAGAATGAATCTTCAAGCTAGGGTTAAATCAGATTTTCTGAGAACTTTGAAAATCATGATATATAAATTGATTACTTGTAAACTGTTAACAAATTAATACGGGTATGAAAATGATTGTTTTGATAAATTGTGTTATACTTGTAACTCGTTCTTCCTAAATTTAAGAAGAGTTCTCTTGAAAGATTTGGTTTCTATCTTACTCTGCTTGTTCAAGTCTCTCTAGTCAATTATGTATGGATTGATAAAATTCGGCAACTGCGAAGTGTTTAATAGGAATTATTGTTATGTGTCTCTCTCTAGTTAATTATGTATTTCCCTCTCTCCTGATTAGGATTTTGAAAATCTTTGAGAAATGGAGCACGTACGCAAGTGCTATTTTGCAGTAAATCGAGTTGAACAAGTGATTAATTGAAAGTCATATTCATTTTTTCTATCTTCTTTATTGGGTTCGAACTCGAATTTAATACTGGCCTCAAATATGCACTTTACCAGTACTTTGTGCACTTGCTTGCCTTGTTGGTCGTAATACTCTGTAGAGTTTATATTGAGCACCGGTACCAGTAGATACCAGTACCTTAGATATTCTGATATATTAGAATTGAGTTACAGGGACCTATTTGCAAGAAAAGTATTAATCAGGATGAAATCCCCTTGTCAGATGAACAGAGCTGTAAAATGACTAATTAAACAATAATCTTCAATCTCACATGAAAAATAGTTTTGCAATACGTATCATTGGTATTGATAGTTTGATACATTTCTGTTTTCTCTGGTACTGATCCAGTTGGATTTGATAATACAAATGTGGTTAATATTAAATCACCAATATTCATTAGTAGATTTACATTATAGTTGGGATAACAATGAGTACGATATTGTGAAATGTCTTAAAATAAACTGTGGGTATAATTTGCAAAATTTCTATAAGCCGGTCACGCCACGTGAGTCACGCCGTGCCCAAACGTGCTGTGACGAAACAGTGACTAGTTTGACCATTTGATCATAATTTATGTTAGTTTATTCAAGATTCACCATTTAATCAAGATCTAACGGTCCTAATAACACGTGACTCGCGTGATGTGCCGTGCCGTGTCAAATTTTTAAAAGATGGTCACGGCACGTGAATGGTGACAACACAGATCACGCGAATCTTTATTTTGATTTTGTTATATTCCTTCTCTGGTTCTTCTCCTATCCTGGTATACGGTTTATTTGTTAAAATCTTTATTTTGATTTTGTTATATTTTCTATTTTAATTGGGAGATACATGCAGCTCTAAGAAAGCAAAACAGGTTAAATGTGGGAAGAAGGAACCACTGAACCCTGCCTTTAAAAACAGCATGAATCCAGTGCAATTTAGTTTTCTTGTGAAGATGAATTCTTTAAAAAAAAATTACTGTGTCTCGTTACTATTGTTTAATTACCTATGTCCTTAAAAAGTTATAGTTCTTCTTAGCTGCTACCAAGGAAGGAGTTTGTATCACATTGCATTTCATTTTGCAGGAAATTCAGCATTACATGCAGAAATTTACAGGAGAGATTTGGCAAGTTACTTGAGGAAGGGTCCGAGATGCAACTAATACTTGTTCCACATGGAGAAACTAAATCCGTGAAAGTAATTAAGATTGAAAACCAATATTGTTTCGATGGTTGGAGCATATTTTTAGAGAGTAATGGTACGACTCTAAATGAAAATGGTAGGTAATGTTTATATACAGAGGAAATTTTACATTTGATGGAAGGATCTATGATGGAATTACGAATTGCACAGAAGTACCTAAATCCATGTTCCCAACTATTATGACGTTGAAGATGGACCCGTCTTCAGATTTTATTGCTGAAAGAAATAAGAAAAGGTACCCATATATATCTACAGATGCATTTAATTTTTAAATATTTTTAGTCGAGTGTCGACACTCAGTGTGATATTGATTTAGAGTTTAGGGTTTATTGGTTTACATGTTTGACATCTGATTTTACAGTGCAGGAATTTTTCAGGGTAGCCTGGGATATGATCCTATCAGAGGACTTAATTTAGGGCTTATCTAGTTGGTTGTAGGGTTGCTTTGAATTTTTATAACCCTAAATCTGTTTATCTTTTGAGATTTGATTGGTTTTATATTATGTTAAGCGAACATGTAATGCAATGCTAAGCCTAACGTATGCCTTGTTTGTCTTTTTGGGATTTGGTTGGTTTTATATTATGCTAAGCAAACATGCATGTAATTCAATGCAAAGCCTAACTTATGGCTTGTTTGTCTTTTTGGGATTTGGTTGGTTTTATATTATGCTAAGAAAACATGTAATTCAATGCAAAGCCTAACTTATGGCTTGTTTAGTAGGATGATAATCTATTTTTGTATGTAGAAAGTACATGTTTAATGCTATATATTCGTGCTTAATTTCTTCTCTGGTGAATTATTGCTTGTGGTCATTTCAGCGTGTGTTCATAACATAAACCAATGCTAGAATATTACAAATAATTATCAAGTCTTTAGCTTCAAATGAAACCTGATCAGCTCACATTGACTTCTATTTTTGGTGCAATCGTAGTTCATAAGAATTTAATTTCAATCACATTTTATTAAAATAAATTTCTTATGTTGCTATAAATCCGGTGACAGATTTTTAACTTAATTATTTCATATATGGAGAATGCTAAAGGTTGAGAAATTCATGCTTAAAAAAAAAAAAAATGTAATTTTCAGTTTTAGACCAGGTTTTACCGAAATTTTCTTAATTCATTATATTTTTAACAAAATCAAAATCCCACTAAATGCCTCTTTATCACAGGTAATTTGGGTAATAACATTAAAATCTTTGTTGAATCTCATTTCAATACTAATTTTGCAAACTGCATCCAACATTATAGTTTAACACCAGTGATATTGGTACGTAGCATTGAGAATTTATAACCAGTCTTTCATGCTTTTTGAAAAAAAAAACACAATTACATTACTAATTTAAAAAGTTTACACAAACAAAAAGGTTAGATATTTTCTGCTACAGTGGTGCAAGCTTAAAACTTGAAATGCAACTTTTCAATTCTGGTTCATATTTTATCCGAATTACCATATTGTTTTTGCAAATTGCATGAAGTTAATTTAGCCAAACATTTTCATTCCGAATATAAATAGCATAACCAAGTAGATAAAAAGCAAAAAGTAAAACAAACATAACTTGATTAGCAAACATATTCATTCCAAGTGTGCAAAAGTTACAAAAGTTAACTGAAAGTAAAGATAACTTGTGTGCAAGTTAACTGAAAGTAAAGATAAAAGTAACTTTAATGTTGCTGTATTGAGTGTGAAATTCAGCGTAGTAGATTCACCCATCGTTCCTTCAAATGACCTCGCTGTTTGTCTCGCTCAGTTAATTAGCTAACTTGTGCGCCTCCCCTACTGCTTCTCTTGCAACCTTTGTTAACAAAGTGAATCCCTTGCATGTCTGAAAAGCTCTCCAAGATGATATCTCGTCTGGACAGTTCCCATTTACAATCGTTTGGCTGTCTCAACAGATATAAAAGTTACATGTTGGGTTTGAATTGCGCCAGCCTTGTAACTGTTTTAGGATTGCCAGTAAAACAAGTGCCTCAGCATGTAAAGAATATGCTGCCCCCGTTGGTTCATATTGCGCTGAAATGAGTTGCCCCGCATCCCCATAGATCACTGCGCCTCTGCTAGACTGGGCTGGCTAAATATATTAATTGGGTAGAGATTTCAATTTGGAATAGGTAAGCAAGATTTTGTGCAAAAAAGGGTAAAACTACTTGACTATGTGTTATATGCTAAGACTTTCAATTAAAGCAACACAATTTGTGTGATACGAAATGTATTTTGTATGAATTTTTTTTACTGCTTTTAAAATATCTTTGTCATTCCTTATTTATCGATCAAGTTGGAAAATATGGAATTTCTTATTTAATATTAAAACCATGATATGAACTACAATTTATTCAATTATTTTTTATTAGATATTAGAGAATATCAAATAATGATAATTGCAACTGTTATTGCTTGTGGATACCACATAATAGCTGAATTTTTATATTCAACTCAAAATGGTGGGATTAGAAACTTAAAAATTGCAAAATCAGAACTAAAAAAATAAGAATAATACATTATAAAATAAGAATATCATCATAATTGAATAAAATCAGTATTGATAAAAACACTACTAGAATTAACTATAAAAGTTGACTTTATTTAAAATATAATCTAATAAAATATAAAATTTGTGTTTGCTTCAAGATCTTGTTAATTGAAACCAACAAGGACAGATTTAATTCTTCATGCTATCTTTCTTGTTTTTTTATACATAATAGTTTTTTTTTTTCTAATAAAGGACGGTAAAAAAATATCAAAAAGGAGAGTCTGAAAGAATGCTTATAGGCAGTGGCTAACCTTGCTACGACTAAACAAAGGGGCGCACAAAATTTCTATGCTTGTCACATTTTTACATATTTTGCACAAATATGACACGCAATGTAATATGTATTTTAGTAAAATTTACGACATCCATATATATCTCGTTGTTTATTAGTTGGAGAAAAATAAAGGAACAAAACATAGTTGAAACCTATCATCATTATTATTGTACATTTATTACATTAATAAAGAAATTTAAACAAATGACAAAGCAATATATCATAATTAATGTAAGAGCAGTATATTACACTAATAAAGTAATTTAAAAAATTTGATTTGACTCATTATGTTTGTATAAACCCTTGTTAAAAATATAGCAAGCAAAAGAGTGTATAGTTTTTTATTGTGAGAGCAGACTTTGGTGGTTTTACCAAATTTCACAGTTAAAAAAATAAGATTCATTTCTTCGATCTACTATGTCTTCAGTATATATTAATTAGAAAATACAACCTTTCTCATTTCAATAAGTTGGATTTCAATTTTGATAATCTGTTCCCATTTCAATCTAATGGATTTCAGTTTTTATAACTTAATATATTTTAAAAAACAAAAAATATTACCTCTTTTAATTAAAGTTTTAAACAGTAAAACATAAAAAAAGCCTCTTATCTCGCATATAACAAGCAAAAAATATATATTTTCGCATAATAATCGTCATTATTTTTAATATATAGTATGAAATTGGTGACCATCCTATGTTCATTTAACATGAAAATCGTACAATATCACAATATGAATTTTTTTATATTAATCGTCATAATTTATGGGAAATAATATGTACTCGGTAATTTTCAACTCTCTACTCCCCAACACAATATCCAATTTATTTTTATATTAGTTTTCAAACATAAAAAAAAAAAAAAACAGTATTCATGCAACTAGATCTATACATGCTAAATATCCATGAGCAAATTTAAGAGTTATTAATAATTTTTGTTGTTCTAAATTTTCCAATCAAATTTAAGTTATTGAGTCTTAATCAGAAAAAAATTAATAATTTGTAACAGTATGCAAAATAAAATAAAATAAATTGATTGAAATCTGAAATAGAATTTTTTTTTAAGAGATTGTAATATGTAAGAATTTATCAAATAATATAGTTATATATTAGGAAATGAATAGAAAATTTAATGCATGATAATATTTATAAGCTTCTTGTAAATGATTTGGGGACTAAATTACAATGTTTAAAACATAATTGAAAATTTTATTGACGAACTAGGAGTTGAAAATTTAAAACAATTATAACATTAGTCTGAAAATTCGAAACAGTCAGACTTAATCGAATCATGATATTTATATCTTATAAAATATAAATTAAATTAAATTACATATACATAATTATATACATAAATTCTTCTCTTATTAATATCAAACAAGTTGAGGGTCTATTTAGCAAAAGTCCAACATACATGAAAACAAGCTCTCCCTCTCCCTCTCCCTCTTCATTTCTTCTCTGCTGGTCCGATCTCCCCTGTGTGTGTGCTGCCAAAAGAAAGAAAATGAGAGAATTCCTCTCTTCTTTCTCAAAAATCTACCAAAAACCTTGAGGAATTGAAGAAAGAAGTGGAAATGGTTGATTAACTCTCTCTCTAGTAGCCATATAGTTCTCCAATTGGTATATCATTTTTCTCCTCTTCTCTCAAAATCTGAAATTTATCTCAATTGTTTAGGGTTTTGATCAAATCTGAAATTTTTGTATAAGTTGTGAGTAATCTATCTCCATTAAGCTTCTATATTGTTAATTTGGTAATTCCATCTCAATCTTGATTTTCTATCTAGGGTTGGTCTCAAATCCGAAAATTAGAGAGGAGTTGTGATTAATCTAGTCTAATCAAACAAATAGAGGTGTTAATTGGTAAGTTCCTCTCTCTTATAAAATCTGGAATTTTTTTTGGTTTTGATTGATTTAGAGTTTGTGTAGTTGGAGAAATTGATTGGTTACCTCTTAGATCTTTTATATGTTCAACCATCAAATTGGTATGAGAATCAATTAGTAACCATCAAGTAATTAGGGTTTAAGAATAAGTACTTTGAATTTTAGCCTCCAATTTAATTGGGATTTTGAACAATGAACTTTGATTATGTTGTAAGTAATGATTTCGGCCAAAGGTAAGTAGAAGGATTGATGACCAAATCTGAAATTTTGATGTATATCTCATTTTTCTTTGTATCTTAATTGGATGTTAAGTAATAAAGGTATATGGATTATGTTAAGGAAACTATAAAGAAACTAATATAACTCAAGTAAGCATATCGATCGTCGAACAAAGATTAAATCAAGTATGTATGTTGATATAGGTGTAGGCTCGGGTGAGCAAGAGTTTGCGGGACCTTTCGAGATGTCCGAACCATAAGTGCGAAATACGCTCTTCGTAATCAGGTGCGGGGTTCTTGGACTTGTTTGATGTTTCATTTTCAGGAATTAAATTATTTTTCGATTGTCATGTTGTATGTTGATTGCTGCATAATTGGAATTGTGTGATTCATGTGCATACCTCAATTAAATTAGAACTGAATTGTTGTGAGATGGTTGATTTGCATATTCGTATGGTTGTCAATTGATGTGTTCTATTCATTGTTCTATGTGTGAATGAATCTGCCAGGCTGACCTGTAGAGGTAGCTGGATAAGGTGACGGTGACCTATCCGTTGACCTGTTTCTGAATTTGCCAGGCTGACCTGTAGAGGTAGCTGGATAAGGTGACGGTGACCTATCCGTTGACCTGTTTCTGAATTTGCCAGGCTGACCTGTAGAGGTAGCTGGATAAGGTGACGGTGACCTATCCGTTGACCTGTTTCTGAATTTGCCAGGCTGACCTGTAGAGGTGGCTGGATAAGGTGACGGTGACCTATCCGTTGACCTGTTTAATGAATTTGTCAGGCTGACCTGTATAGCCGACTTTGACCCTATTTGAATGAAATTGCAAAGTTGAGCTTATGGCTGACTTTGACTCCGTGGAAATGCATTTGTAAAACCGAGCTGTATAGCTGACTTGGAACTAGACTTTAGTAAATGGTTAAGTCAAAGCACTGCAGATGGGTGTCAGATAAATGGTTCAGCTCGGTGGAACATCTGTAGGTGTCAGTAACCCTACAGATGAGGGTTTGACAAAGGGTCCAGCTCGATTGAACATCTGTTGGTGCTACCAATCATAATAAAATGAGTTAGGCCAATTACATGTTTGTTTGAGTTCATCTTGGAAATTCTGTGAGTTGTATTTCATTCGATTATTGTTTTCCAGCATGTGCATTCACTTATATATTGTGTTAGAGCTGTTAATGTAATGTTGTATGAATTTCATTTTTGGATGTGAATTCTGATTGCAAGTCCAATAACCTAATTGTGGCAAATAGCACTGAGGAATAATTTATTATTTCTCACCCGTTTCCCCTTGTGGGATTCACAGGTTTGTTAGACGAAGACAGAAAAACGCTTTTGGGGTTATAATTGACAGCAGAGCCACTTAAAGGTATGGGATTTGGGTTTATTATATCTGACAGGATGCAGAGAATATATCTCTAGCATCGTCCACTGTAAAATGTCAGATAATTATTGTAAATTAAATTGGGATGTGGAAAAAAATAATGGATGCTATTGGCAATGCATAAAAAGATCCATGCCTTATGTTATGTATATTGAATGGTAAATAGACGCGGTAGGAATTGTCGCACCTCCGGATTTGGGGTGTGACATAATTTGATTTGATGATTATGAAGAAACACTGAAAATGTTAAACATGTACCCGCGATAAGTATTATTAAATGAGGCAAGAATTGGCCCGTGCTACCACTTACAAATTGTATAAATTGTAATATATGTACTATATGTCTAGATTATCACTGTTTGGTATCAAATTTTGACTGTTAAGTACTTTTATTAGATATTATCATTGTATTATTATTTAATTTAGAAACTAAAATATTTGAATAATGAGTAATATTAATATTTTTAAAATCAATTGTAATTATAATTATTTGATATTCTCCAATATCTAATAGAAGACAATTGAATAAAATATGCATTTATGATATTAAGATAAAAAATTTCTATATTTTGTAATGTGATCGATATATAAGAAAACAAATGGATATTCATAAGAAGTAAAAAAAAATCATACAAAATACATGTTGTATCACACAAATTTCATTACTTTAATTGAACGTCTTAGCAAATGACACATATTCAAGTATTTTTACCATTTTGTGTACAAAATCTTGCTTACCTATTTCCAAATTGAAATTTTGAGTTTCAAAATGATCTCACCATGATGCACATAATCTTTACCCACTTAAAATATTTAGCTAGCCCAGCTCAATTAGTGTGTGTGTATATAAGAAAAACAACTTGACGAAACTTTTTTTATTACATATAACTCAAAGGAGCATTTTTATCATTATTATTTAAATTAGAGTTCATACTGAAGTACAATTTAAGTCTCTATTTTATAATTTATATCGCTTCATTATTGTCTGTATAAGAACACGCAATACAAAAAAATTTCCCAGTAAAGAGATCAAAATTAATTGTTTTGCCGAAATTTAATTAGCTTCTTATTTTGTTTACAAAATTGTCTTTTTTTTTTTACTAAGACATGAGGTCGAGCCGAATCTAAAATACACAGGGCAGGGCTTATCTAGAACAATTAATCTTAAAAAACCTGCTAACAATCGCTCTGAATATCTAATACTATTAGTGATTAGTTTATATTCACAAACCATTAATATTTTTAGTGATTCCTTATTTTATTTTATTTTATATGGTTCACATTGTCGACAACACATAATTCATACTTTATAAAAATAACATTAATATTACAGAAACTAATCGGAGAGAAGAAAAAAAATTATTTCCTAAGGATTATACATTTACCAAGAAATTCAAGATATTTTATTCCATAAAATAATAGATTTTTCATGGAGATGAAATCCTTCCCTAGTTCCTACACATGATGGAATCCCCACACTAGCTAATTCATACCATAAATAGAGGTTAATTTGAATTCTTTCCATATTTTTGTTTATCATACTTTTTTATAGCAATCAAAATCCTCAATGAAAGAGTTATAAATTATTGTAGCATGCAAACTGTGCATGATAAGTTCTTGATTGATATAATGATTTCAACACTTTTGTATATATATTGACCCTGTAAAAGTTACTAATCGATCACCACAAATCTCAATATAAAATAATTCAAATATTATAAATCTATATATGCTCAGTTTGAAGTTTCAAATCAAGTCTATTTTTGAAAATATTTTTCCCAGTATATATATATATGATCCTCCCAATTTATTATTATTTTCTTTTTGGAATTTGCATGGCGGCTTATATCCTCCCAATTAAATGCATATTAACAACAACATATCAGGTGACAATCTTATCTAGCTCCAAATTGTTGGGTATGTAGTGTTATTGCATTTGGCAATTCAAATACAAAAGAAATTGAACAAAATAAAAGGGTATACTTTAGAGGTAGGATAAGTTGATAAATTTAAACTTTTATAAAAGATAATAATTAATTGAATAAAGAAAAGGGATAAAAAAAAAAAAAAATTGGTGTTAATGGGTAAATAAGAATGGTGATATTTTAATAGAGAAATTTGAATTTTTTTTTATGGATACAATAACAGTTAATCATATATTTTAACTCGTACTAAGGAATTTATGTTCCGCTGTCTTTATTTGTGAATTGAGATAAAGGAAGCTTAATCATTGTGTAAAGATAGCTTAAGGCATAAATTAACATTTTGGAAAAAGAAGCATTAAAGGGTGTTAATTCATAATAAAAAAATTAATGCTCGTAAGAAATAAACGGCCAAATATGTTAAAGAAGATGTTTTTGAACAAGATAAAAAGAAACAGTAAAATAGTGAATTACCAAGTAATTATTTAGTAACCAATTGCTAGGCGCCTAGGACAGGAAGGAAATGGGGATGTAGTTTTGGGTCCTTAATGGGCTTTGCCGGTGAGAGTTAAGCCCGGCCCATTGTATGAAAGAACCTAATTACAATTTTGTAAACAAAATGGGAAGCAAATCAAATTTTCCTGTATAGACGATAACAGTCTAATATAAATTATTAAAGACAGACTTTAATTGTACTTTAAAAATTATAATTTTCGGACAGTATTAATGGTACAATTAAACTATAATTTAAAGAATTGTATGTAATAGAAAAAGTTTCCTCAAGTTGTTTTTATTATACACACTAATTGAGTTGGGCTGGCTAAATATTTTGAGTGGGTGAAGATTATGTATATGATGGTGAGATCATTCTGAAATTCAAAATTTCAATTTTGATGACAACCAATTTTTTGTGTATAAGATGGTAAAATTATTAGAATGCGTATGATATGTTGACTTGTCCAAATAAAGTAATGCAAATTGTGTGATACAACAAAATGAATTTTGTATGAAGAAACTTTTACTGCTTTTAAAATATCCATTTCTTTTCTTCTATATCTAAACTAGTAGCAAACTCATAGAGAATTTCTTGCTTAATATCACATTATATGAAATGAAATATAATTTATTTAATTGACGTCTCTTAGATATTGGAGAATATCAAATAACTATTCTTACAATTAGTTTTTAAAAAATTGTTGTTTTGCATTTTGAAAATTGTTCAAAATTTATATTTTTTAACTTAAAGTAATAATATTAAAATAATATCTAATTAAAAGATGTAAAATGCATATTGGTCTGTACTAAATTCACGGTTAAATAAGAATATTGTATGGACATCTATAATAGATCAAGTTGTACAGCAGGAGTAGTTGAACTTTGTTATCCAAGAACAATATTATGAGAGAATATCTGTTTAGTTTTAAAGATGTTGCAAATAATTGATAATTAACTCTTCGAGAGACACCATTATATAATTTTTGTTTTTGTTAATTATGTTTGTGAAATACAAAAAATTACATTACATGATTCTAATTTTATAAAATAAAAAATTTATAATTTGTATTCAAACTTGTTGGCGCCTCACGAACATGATTTAAATATATTATTATGGACTTTATTGCCTTTTTCTATTCATCACTTGCAGAGAAATATTGGATGGACTGCCAAAAAATTTTGTGTACTCTTTTTTTTTTCAATATATACTGTAATTTTGTTAAACAATTTTATGAAGATAAGATAATTAAGAAAACATAAAATAGTGATATTAATTACCAATTAGTTATTTAATAACCAATTACTAGGTGCCTAGCACAGGGAGAAAATAGGGATTAAGTACAGAAAAAAAAATACAATTTTATAAACAAAATGGGAAGCTAAACAAACTTCGGCGAAACGACTAATTTTGATCTCGTCTGTAAAATACCGTTGCTCAGTCGATACAATTTGAGAAAATGTCTCTTTACTGGCCAGGAAAAAAAAGTTTGTAAGGAGAGATATTTTCCACGATATCAGTCTGATATGAATTATTGAAAACAGACTTTAATTGTACTTCAAAAAATTAATAATTTTCGGACAGTATTAATGGTATAAGCTAAAATTCAAAGAATAACGATAAAAATGTTCCTATGAGCTGTATGTAGTAGAAAAAGTTTCCTCAAGTTGTTTTTGTTAATTATACACAAACTAATTGAGCTAGGCTGGGTGTATATTTTAAGTGGTAGAGATTATGTATATGATGATTAGATCATTCTGAAATTCAAAATTTCAATTTTGATGATAAACAAGATTTTGCATACAAGAGTACAGTAAAATTATGAGAATGCGTATGACATTTTCATGAGGCGTCCAACTAAATTAATGCAATTTGTGTGATATAAAATGTATTTTGTATGAAAAAAAATTTATTGCTTATAAATATCCATGTGTTTCTTTATACACATGATCAAGTTGCACAATTATAGAAAATTTCTTGCCAATATGATAAACACATAATATGGAGTATAATTTATGCAAATGTCTTCTATTAGATATTGGATAATATCAACTAACTGTTATTTTATTGGTTAATTGTAAAAAGTCACTCTCTTATTCTGACAGCTAGATTTCTCTTCATTTACTAGTATGTGTGAAAAAAACTCAGTAATTGCTGGTAACAAGCAACAAATGGTAACTATATATGTTACCGACCTTGAGATGCTGATGTCGGAGAAAGATGCGCAAGTCACTGGCGGAAACAAAGATGGTGGAGCAAGACATAGTAGGAGGTGACGGAGAGAGGTGCTGGAGCGAGAGAGAGGAGGGGGATGGTGGAGAGTGAGACCACCCAACACCTATATACGCCTATCTACCCAAAACCTATCTACCGTACATACTGACATCTATCAATTAAACACCTATCTACTGTACATACTGACACTTATCTACCCTCACTCAGCATTTTATATAATATGATGCAAAATGATATCATTCTTCTAAGAATTATTAAAATAGAAACGAATTACTGAAATGAATTTGTTAATGGTGTTAGGATTTCTTGCCTTTAGTAGTAGGCAATTAGTATAAGTACTAAGTCTAAGTCCGGAAATTTCTGTTCTATTCTTTAGCAATATTTAATAGATTCATTCTCCACATACTATTTAGAGGGCAGTTCCTATACATACTTTGTTACAATAAGAATATGAAATAAGTTTGTACGGAGAGAGATTAATTTTCCTGTACAAATTATAATAGTCTGATATAAATTATTGAAATTATTAAAAACAGATTTTAATTATACTTCAAAACTTAATATTTTTTGGACAGTATTAATGATATAAACTATAATTCAAATAATTGGGTTCGGCTGACCAGGGCTGGTTAAATATTTTAAATGAGTAAAGATTATTATATCATTGTGAGATCATTCTGATATTTAAAACTTTTAATTTTGATGACAAACAAGATTTTGTGTAGAAGACAGTAAATTTCTTATAATGCGTATGATATTATGAGACGTTCAAATAAAGTAATGCAATTTGTGTGATATAAAGCGTATTTTGTATGAAGAAACTTTTGTTGCTTATAAATTATCCACGTGTTTCTTTATACATCTGATTAAGTTCAAAATTTATAGAAATATTCTTGCTAATATTATAAACACATTATACGGAGTATAATTTGTTCAATTGTTTTCTATTAGATATTGGAGATATCATGTAACTAATATTGTATTTGGTTTTGAAATAAATTGTTGCTAAATTTGAAAATTATTTAATTTTTTTAACTTAAAATAATAATATAATGATAGTATCTAATTAAAAGTAAATGGAATGTTTTATGGCAAGCAACAAAGCAAAATAATACCTAGACATTCAAAAGAGTAACACAGTAGCAGTTACCGAGGACAAACATTTCTGAAAACCTTATAACTTTTAATGTAATTTTTTTTATATAAATTATGATTTATACAATTTATATATAACTAACTTTCATGTATAGATATAATAACATAATTTATTTGTTTGTTGTGCATTAAGGAATAATTTTTTTAACTTAGTGACAATAAAATTTATAATAAAAAATATAACAAAGAGGATTACTAAATTTATTTATTTTTGCTTGTATATATCTGAGAATATGTTGCATAAAGGAACTTTGAAAAAAAAAATACTATATCTCTTGAACCAATGTTTGGTTAGTTTTTTTTTTTTTATTACAAAAAGTAAATAAAACCCTGTGTTTGGTGAGACCGAATCAGTGAGGTACCGCATCTCATTAACTTAAATTCAAATCAACCGCTTTAATCTAACATAAATTTTAAAAGGACCAAGTAAATTTTAAACAAGTCCAAATAAAATTCCAACCTAATTTTGAGTAACTCTTCTGGATGCAGTATTGCAGAGATTTTAAGACTTGTATTTCTCTACTGCAGTCTTTACATATCTCTTATAGAAGAATAAATTTCTATAAATATGTATATTAAGTAGAACAATCATGTATGCAATTGTTTGTTAGAGAATATTAAAATTTTCATGATTTAATTAGCAACCAAATATGCCCTTTAAGATTTGCACGCACGCAGCTATTTTGTTCCTCTTATCACACGCAATACTTTCTTATTTGACATTTTCATCTTGAATATTTTACATGCATAAATACGTAATAAATCAAATCAGATAAAACAAACTTCCCAAGCAGCCCTCCCTTTTCTCTCTTTTACATTTTCGTCCTTGGAGATATCTCCTTGCCTTCCTGAGCTCAGCTAGCTGCATCAACCTCAGCAACCTGCACTAGTGGAAAATATGGAATCAGGATCGGTTATATATGCATATTAGTATCGGAATACAACCGATCCTGATGAAGGCGATACTGATACTTACAATAATCTGGATCGGTTAAATAACCGATCCTGATAGTTACTCTCAGGATCGGTTGTTTCAAACAACTGATCCTGATGTTATACTATCAGGATCAATTTGTTTGAAACAACCGACCCTGATAGTTACTATCAGGATCGGTTCTGTTGACAAAACCGATCCTGATATATATATATATATATATATATATATATATGAGGAGGGATCCAATTACACCTTTTTTGGTGACACATCATGACACCATTTTTTATATAGGTCAATTTTGCGATTTCAAAATCCAAACAGTCGATCCGAACCGTTCAACATGATCACCATATTAAAATGTGCTTGGAGATCAAATTTTACATTTTTTTGAATTTTTTTACTATTTATTAAGATGGTTACAAAATCGTTATTTTTCAATGGTCTGAAAACAACGATTTTTTGTAACCATCTTAATAAATAGCAAAAAAATTCAAAAAAATGTAAAATTTGATCTCCAAGCACATTTTAATATATCCATCATGTTGAATGGTTTGAATCGACTATTTGGACTTTGAAAATAATAGGTGTCAAAGTGTGTCACCAAAAAAGATGTAATTGGATCCCTCCTCATATATATATATATTTTTTAATGTTGGTTCTGAAAAAAAAAAAGTATCAGGATCGGTTCTGTTGACAAAACCGATCCTGATACTTTTTTTTTTTTTTAATGTTGGTTCTGAAAAAAAGAAAAAAGAATCAGGATCAGTTTTTTTGAAACAACCGATCCTGATGTTATATTGGATCTAAAAAAAATATTTTTTTTTATTTGGCCAGCTTCCATATATATTTGCTGGCCAGCATAAATTTTTTTTTTATTTATCATTGATTTATTGGAGCTCAAAACCAATTAAGAACACAAAATAAAATTCATGAAACACAAAAAGAAGTACAATAGTTGAAGAAATTTGGTGCAATAGCAAAATAAAATTGAAAATACAAATGAAAAAAGATAGTTGATCGGCCGGATGATTAAGATAAATAAAAAGATAGTTTCAAAAAGCCTTGCTCAAATGAAAAAAGATAAATAAATAAATTGAAAATACAAAAAAAAAATGTGTTTTAAAAGTATAATAATGAGAAAATTAGATAAAGCTAATACCGTGATAGTTGATCGGCCGGATGATTAAGTAACTTGAGCGAGATGTCCTCAAAACTGAAAAACAATATACAAACACCATTAATTAATTTTTGAAACAATACAAAAAATTAAAAATTGACACAATTGAGCCGGAGGTTCGAGAGGCTCGGCTTTGAGAGGGAGAGACGGAGACGGAGAGAGAGAGACACGGAGGAGAGGGAGAGACGAGACGGAGACAGAGAGAGGAGAGACACGGAGGTCTGAGGATTTGAGAGGGAGAGACGGAGACACAGAGAGAGAAAGACGCTAAGTTGAAAATGAGAGGCGCGAAATGAAAATAAGAACTAAGTAGGAGTTATCAGGATCGGTTATTTCGAAATAACCGATCCTGATTGTTTTTGTAAGTACAAAGGCGCGAAACAGTAGCATTAGGATCGGTTATTTCAAAACAACCGATCCTGATACTTTTTTTATTTTTTTATTTTTAATGTTGGTTCTGAAAAAAAAAAAAAAGTATCAGGATCGGTTCTGTTGACAGAACCGATCCTGATACTTTTTTTTTTTTTTTAATGTTGGTTCTGAAAAAAAAAAGTATCAGGATCGGTTCTGTCAACAGAACCGATCCTGATACTTTTTTTTTTAATATTGGTTCTGAAAAAAAAAAAATCAGGATCGGTTTTGTTGAAAAAACCGATCCTGATACTTTTTTTTTTTTTAATGTTGGTTCTGAAAAAAAAAAAAAGTATCAGGATCGGTTCTGTTGTAACAACCGATCCTGATTCTTTTTTTTTTCAGAACCAACATTAAAAAAAAAGGAATTAGCATCGGTTGTTTGTTAGAACCGATCCTGATAGTATCAGGATCGGTTCTAATAAAAAACCGATTCTAATTGTTCATAAATTAGGATCGGTTAACCATAAAACCCGATCTGAATAGTTTTTAGGATCGGTTTTCTTAAAAAAACCGATCCAGATAGATATTAGAATCGGTTGTTTCTTATAACCGATACTATTAGGCCGATCCTGATTCCAGTTTTTCCACTAGTGCTGGTTCACCGGCCGGTAATACCCAGTTCGGATCGGGGATCCATGACCCCAAATAATTTTTGGCATTAGACCTGGTAACCCGTTTTTAATATTGTTGTTGTTGCATATATATTATATCCCCGACTTCACTAAATAGGAAGATATTAATTAAAGATATAATTGATATAAAAACATAAAAAGTTTGAACATCTAAAATATAAAATATTAGTATTGGTTGATGTTATGAACAAACACTGAAATGACCACAATACACCACAAGCAAATAATTCAACAGAGAGAAGAAATTAATCACAAATTGCATTAAAACCAGCCATAAGATAGGCTTAGCATTGCATTACATGCTTGCAAAAGACAACTACCTTTAGGGTTATAAAAATTCAAAACAAACCCTACAACCGACCATATAAGCCCTAATTTAGGTCATCGATCTACCTCTCGTCTGATTTGAACTTATCCCATGCTTCCTGAAAATGTGAAAACAAAAGTAATTTAAGCATAAATCATTTGCAGGAGAAGGTAACTTTAGTTGGAAGTGTGCTGAACACATGAGATTTTGCTTATTTTTTTAAAAATGAAGAAACATATACGTTTAGAATAACAGAGACTTTATCCAACAAGTACTTCTCCTTAATTGAAGCAACTCTCAGGTGTAACATGTCATGATGCACACAAAGCAATGCCGTTTTGTATACTTTTTTCACATCAGCTGTTGTGACTAGCTCTGTGAGAAATATCGGTTGCCAATTGCTTTTTGGTCCCAGTATCTGCAAACAATTGTCAAGTCGAAGTTGCATCTATTTGTTAAAAAAAATGTGAAAATACAGTGTCCTATGAAAGTATGTTGTAAATTATATTGGTAAGCAAAAAGATTAGAAGTCAAGAATTTCTAAAATATCTCTCACATATTGGAGAGTACAGAGCAAGGAACATAGATTGCCTTCTTTGCCTAGAGACCATTTCTCGATATCTGTATCAACGTGCTCAGCAATTCTCTGCATGTCAAAAACTAAACCTTTCAATTTCTATCAAAAACAAATTATATTAGAGAGAGAGCGAGAGAGAGAGAACAATAAAAGCATCAAGCCGACTTAGCGTCTCTTATATGATGCAATTTATCGTCAAAAATTTATTACTCGCAGAACAAAAGAAAAATGAAACTAGATATAAAATTAACCTTGATTTTTTCATTGAGAGTCTCAATTGACGGTGCTTCACAGGTATGCTAAAAAAACCAACTACAAGTAAGTAATCACTAATTACAAAAAAAAAAAACAACAGCAATCATATACATGCAAACAAAGCACAACTAATCAAGTAGACTTTGGAGATCTTTCTTGTCAAAATTCTATACTTAAACCCTAAACTGTAAATCAAGACGTACCGCACTGTGTGATTCCTAGGTATTCCTCTCTTCTTGGGTGTGATAATGGGTGTGATATTGGAGGTCTCAATCGTCTTCTCCTTCCAAGGCCTGCCTCTGCCTCTCTTCTTGGGTGTGATATTGGAGGTCTCAATCGGCCTGATCTCCTTCCTAGGCCTACCTCTGCCTCTTTTCTTGGGTGTAATATTGGAGGTCTCAATCGGCGTCACTCTCCATGTTCGAGTTGATCCTCTCTTCCCTTGCCTTTTCGATGACCAATGGAGCTTGATCCATCTCAACCTCAATCGACCTATACTTCCATGATAGATCGAGGATGTAACTAGCTTTATGTTTTTAACAAATTAGGATAAAATTATATTCAGGACTAGGGCTTTTAAAAGATACTTCCATGAGAATTTAAATTTGGATATACAAGTCATTTTATTCAACCACATGTAATTGTTCCTTCTTTCGCTGAAAACATATATGTAATCGTTGACTATTCAAAGGCAGCAAAAAACAAATTTGGCTATTTTTTGTGATTACATATGCCACCATGCAGACTTGTTGTTCCTTCGGAGCTTTGTAAATCGTAATAATTGCCTATATAGCCGTGAGGGTTAAGCTTGCAAATCTTAAAAATATTCTTCGATGCCACTTTTAGCAAACTCCAAAATTGAACCAAATCAACCTCAAATTAACACTGAAGTTTCAAAATTCTGAAATTATGCCATACAGGGAACAAGGATTTACTACTGTAGGGTTTCACACATCAAGGGAAAGGGAAGAACAGGATTCAGCAAAGGAGGCGAGAGACCTACATGCTACATGCGTAACAACTTCGGCGGAGAGACCAGTGGCAGAGAAGGTTTTGCTAGGGTTTTACTGTTTTCGCAAGAGATGGAGAAGAGGAAAGAGCGAGAGAAGGAGACAGCAACTACTCGGGAGAGAGAGGGAGAATCAAATTAAATGGCGCAATATCGAAGAGAATGGGGTTAAATGAATTTTAACGCGGAACAACATTTTTGGAAGAATTTTTTATTTAGTTAATTTGAAAGGTTTATGTAATTAAGTATGTCACTTTATGTAATTTTTTCAATTTGTACAATTGCTAATTTTTTTTTGGTGCATTTTTTTTTCAAAAAAGCTACTTTCTAAGTACCATGCATTAGTAATTTCATGTTCTTTTTATTGATTATTTATTTTCGTTTCCTCTGAACAACAAAAATTATTTTCCAAAATGAGAGCAAATTACGTATCAAATGATGACAACTCAATACATTTAACAACTGACTAATAGAATTAAACCATAGTTATCAATTTAACAAGGCAAAAACATTAATCCAGAAGGAAGACAAAAAATAAAAATGAAATTTATAACCATACAATCTCATACATTTGAATATATGATGATTATCTAATATTAATATATTTCATACTAAAACCTTTCAAATATATTGATTTGAGCCCAGTATTGATATTTGCTCTAAATCTCATTTTTCTGCCAGGTTCTTAAGCTCAGCCAAGAGACATGGATTCATTTGCATTAGTTTAACATATCCTTCGCTGAAAAATAACGAAATCGAATTGCTTTTATCAACAACGAACAAGAGACAATGTTTCTTGAGCTCAATACAGCTGTGTTTCTCGGCTAGTTCCAGGATAGAAAGAACTGTGTCCAAAGAGATATGCTTAAATAATTCATACTCGCATTTAGCTTTTAGCTTCTCCACTGCATAACGGTCAGCTGCCGCTAGCAAATGTTGAAGGAAGACAGTAGACGACATCGGCTCTTCACAATCAATAAGGTTCTTATTAATCGATAAGAAATCATTATACATAAAATCGATCAATGCCTTGAATACTGAAGGCATCATCTCACTTATCTTTATGCAATTAAGATTTGATTCTGCCATTGAACCAAATAGTTCTGCTTCAAATACTGGTGAATGAGCAGCCAAGATTAATCTATGCGCAACAAAAATCTTGCCATCTACATCAAATGAGACATCAGTACGTTTATTCTCCTCTCTAAATTTTTGAAGGCGCTCAAAGCCAATGGAACTAGTTTTCCAAAGTTCTTCTGAATATGATTCATCTTCCACAGTAATTTTAACTCTTAGTACAATATAACAATCTTTGACATACATTTCCTCCAATTTTGCCCGATCGAAAAAGTTCAAACAACCAAAGGTGAGTGCACGTGATGTAAATTTCTGTGTGTGTGATATCTTTTTTATAGAAATTGATGGAATTCTCTGGTTGTCCAGTAGATTAATTTCAAATGTTGCTCTAACATCAGCAGATTCTCTAAGCAGCTTTAGATAGACCGACACATATTTTCCATTGTTATCTTTACTACCTTGAGGGTAATACATAATAATCCAATCATGTCGACCAACTTGGAAATTTGGTGAGGTAATCCACTGACCGACGGCCATATGCTTAGCTCTTGTGTGGTTGATTTTGATTTGGTAGAATCCTTTAGCTCCTCTAGCTGCCCCAATGTTGGAAATATCCATGACATGGAAAAACAATTAGTAAGATATGAGGAGAATAGAAAGAATGACACAATAGTGATGGGTATCTATCACAAATATTCTGCATTGCTTATATAAGTAAATTGTAACTTTTTGTCTTCCCTAATCACACTAATTAACTTTTGATTAACTTCAACTACAATGCATCTAATATAATCTCTTCAGATTCTTTATGTGAATTTATGTGAATTTAAATCATGCATGGGATATAAATTTTAATCATTAAAGATGACATGCATGAACCATTTGGCTACATTTAGGGGACATGCATGAACAGATTAAGGTTCTTTGCATTTCAGATTCCAAGATCGATGAGACTAAAACTTTAAGACGGTTATTTAATTAATTTATATAATTATCTAGGAAATTATAAAGTGCATCCGAATAAGATTAATTAAACAGTAAAAGTGTTGATTTCATGTATCAAAAAATACAATTTCATTTTATTATTTCTTGCATACTCTGAATTTTAATCACCGTATCATGCAAGGTGATCCCATTATTCATTAATTAACATAATTAATCTTGCAAAATGAAAACTAAACTAAAGAATAATATAAATGAATCAAAACAATTCTCACTCCAGATACACCAATATAAAGATATTTGACGCGCTAATTAATTAATAAAGGAGCAACAAAAATACAAGCTTTTCTAAATGCCTCCTGCTTGGCCAAATTTCTGTAACATGTTCATTAATTTCATACATTGTTACAAATAATCAATCATATGTCATATCATTCAATACCTGAATATCTAAATTATTATTATTACGAATATAATGTAGTTTGCCCCGAATTTTTTATACATAAGAAAATTAAAAATATATATTAAAAATAGGAAACATCGCATGCGAATTTGAAAAATGAGAAGGCAGTAAGGGGCCATGGCGTCCCTGCGGGACGCCATGGCATACTAGAGACTGTGGAAAAAAAAAACAAATAAAAAAAATCAAATATGGAACGCCATGGCTCAGACCAACCCGGAAAAAAGAAAAAAAAAATGGGACAGGTCCATGCATGCCTCCCTCTATTTTAGTTCGGCCATTTCTAATGAATATTATTGGGAATGACATAGCCATGGCATCCCTGATGCATTCCCATGTAATATATCACTACTTTGTAATATATTGCGAGAGATGAAGGTTGCGTTGGGCTGAGCCATAGCGGTCCAATTTTTCATTTTTATTTTTATTTCTTTTTTTCGGGTTGGTCTGAGCCATGGTGTTCCATATTTGATTTTTTTTTCGTTTCTTTTTTCCACGATCTGGAGTGTGCCATGGCGTCCCGCAGCGATGCCATGGCCCCCTACTGCCTTTCTATTTTTCAAATTCCCACGTGATATTTCCTTTTTTAATATTTTTTTTCTTATGTATAAAAATTTCGGTAGTTTGCTTCTCTCTGATTGATTATTATTATTATTAATTGCATAATTTGTTTTGCTCGGACAAGCCTCCGTTTTTTGTTAAACAAGGTTCCTTTTCGCTCTCGCCTAGAGATGTCCTGCCATCATAAATCTCTATATTTCGGCCATCTCCTTGTACAATATGCAAATCATGGCAATATCATCATAAAAGAAAATAGAAAGCTACTAAATTTCCGGTACCATCTTGTATTTAAGTACATTTCCAGTAGAGTGAGGTTATGTTACTATGCATAGCGCATATGTTAATCTGAACTGTTCAACATAATTTCCACATGAAAATGTATTTGTAGATCAAATTTACTTTTTTTATAATTTTTCCCCAAATTTTTAAGATAGGTAAAAAATCACTTGATATAAAGATTCTAGACCATTCCATAGTGATTTTCTATTTGTCTAAAAATATTAAAAAAATTCTAAAAAATTGTAATAGTTTGTTTTTTCATATGAATATTATGTTGAATGGTTCAGATCAACTGTTTGGACTTTTAAAGTGGAAACATTGATCCATAGGACCACAACCTCACTCTTTGCAGTGCAGCTACCAAGTTTCCAGATTTTTATTTTTTGTACCATCTTTGAATTTGTACTAGGAAAGAGTGGTACAAACAGTTGGTGAAATTACTAAGCAATTCCCATTCAGATATTAAGTATATATTCATTACAGACTGTCATTCTAGACATATCTTTTCTTTTACTCTTTTTTTTTAACAAAACAAAGAATTCAAGGTAAAACTAAAATATTAACAGGTTCTTGGACTATAACTTAAATCATTTAGATCCACAGGTAAAATTCAATAATGACTGATGGCAATTTATCTGATCATCATGTATTAGCTGATTGTAATTAACTTAATTATTGTTGATGAATATGGTATTGCTAGAAGACGGCGGTGTGGGTTAGGTCACAGTGGTTTAAGAATTTATAGGTTAGAGACAAGTAATAATGGGCAAAAGTGAAGTTTTAAATATGTATTTAATATAGAAAATAACTAAAATTACAAAAATGAATTTTCTTTCCGAGAAAGTTATCTAGGGCTCATCGGCATTAATAGTTAATAATATTATTTTGAAAAAAAATTACAAAAAGAATTTTTCTTCTGGACATGATTCATCTTCCACAATAATTTTAACGATGAGTACAATGTTACAATCTTTGACGTACGTTTCCTCCAATTTTGAAATATTGAGGTGGTAACTAAAAAAGTTTTGGCAATATGAACTGCAATTCCAGTCTTCATGGGTTGTACATTTCTCCTTTATCGCATTCACATGTGTTAGTAATCAAAGTGGAAAAGTTAAACAAAAAATAAATAAACTGTACTAATACCAAGAAAATTTCAAAAGTGCTCCTGTTTTTCTTTTACATTCCTTCAAATCAAATAACTCGATATGAAGATGAAAAATTGGCAATTTTTGTTTTAAATTGCTGAATGAGCATTGAGAAAAAAATTGGACTTGAAGTTACATCTCTCATAATACTTGACCAATCAACTCAAAAATAAAACAAAAATTGTCTCTAAAGATTCAATTGTACCTCTCTTCATAATATGAAAATTAGATGAACTAATGTCTTAAAATTGTAGCTCCATTTCGTTGCAAATTACATAATTTAGAAAGGTTGAATTGGATTAAAAACATAAGAGACGCGGTCTACTCTTATTTAAGTCTTCTGCACTGTTGATCTAGACTTGAATTTATTATTGTGGCCCTGCTTGCCTAGAAATTGTTGAAGGTCAATACCAAATGCAGGTCTGTAGTCATTCGTGCTTAGGGGTGTCAATGGCACCCTTTTATCCGTTTATCCGACCAGTACCGTATTCGATAAGATGGGTACGGGTAAGATTTTTTTTTTGTAAACTTATTGGGTACGGGTATGGGTAAAGTTTTTTTTTCCGTTATCTAAACGGGTAAGGGTACAGGTAAAGTCTATTCCGTACCCGTTACCTGATCGGGTAATTATAAAAAAAATTATATATATTATATATATTAATGAGCAATGAATATTAATTCTCCAACTATTCTTGATAGTTGTGTTACGCTTAATTAACCATAAAAACACATAAATAAATTTCAGCAAATCCCAATAAAGTTTATTTTTTTCACTTGAATTCCAATAAAGTTTAGACCTTTAAAACACATATATATTTGTAAAATGAATGTGTTTTATTGTATTATTTAGTAAATAATATTTTTTTATTATAATAGCATCACTCGTTATTTACCCGCTACTATTTTGTTATCCGACAACTATAATGGGTAAGGGTAGAGTACGGGTAAGGACAATTTGTAACGGTTACGGGTATGAAAATGCTTACACCCGACCCTTACCGTACCCATTGACAACCCTATTCATGCATTTAATATTAATCAAGACTGTGTCAATAAATCCGTTTACATAATTATCAGACTTAATTGTATCAGATGAATAAGGCAGATATGAATAAATTATTTTCATTGATTTATTAGCTTATTAAAAAACGACATAAATTGAAAAAAAGAAAGTTTAGCATTGAAATATCAAGTTATTCTTTTTCTTTCTCCAAAATAACACAGTACTAATACCAATCAAATTAATCTCAAAAGTATTTCCGTTGTTTTCCTTTTACATTCCTTCAAATCAAATAACTGGATAAGAAGATTACAAATTGGCAATCCTTCTTCTTATTTTCAAATTGCCCAATGAGTATTGACCACAAAATATAGAATTAAAGTACATCTGTGTGAATTAGAGTCACTTGACTCGTTGTAAATACGTTTTTTATCAATTAAATTGTTAGTAGACATTAAAGCCACTAACCTTTTAACAAAAAAGTGCATATCTGACAATACTTGACCAACTAACTAAAAAATAAAACAAAGTTGTCTCTAAAAATTCAATTGTATCTTTCTCCATACTATGAAAATTAGATGAACTATTGTCTTAAAATTGCAGCTCCATTTCGTAGCATATTATAGAATTTAGAAAGGTTGAATTGGATAAAAAACATAAGAGACGTGCTCTACTCTTAATTTTAAGTCTTAGTCCGACAGGAAAACCTACAGGAGTACCTGTCTACAATAAATTCTACACTGTTGATCTACACTTGAATTTAATATTGTGGACCCTGCTAGCTTAGAAATTTTTTAGAAGTATTATTTTCAGTTGTTGAGGTCTGAAGCTTCGCATGTTTAAGTTGAAATAAAAAAAAAATTATAGTTAACCCGGGAGAATATATTTTAATATATATTTAAGCATTTAAGAATAATATGTCTAATTAATTTTATAAACATGTTCTTAGTTTGTTTCCTTTAGGATTTCTAGGATTCCAAATTTGTATAGTGTCATATCAATTTAATAGAAGGTTAGAATCCGCTGACATTTAAAAAAATATTGATACTCAATTTCACTATTCTATCACTATTTTTATCATGTTTAAAAAATTGCATTAAATTTTAATTTTCCACAATACAATTTTTAAATTTTTTCTATTTTACAACCTACAATTTTTAAAAAATAATAACTGAAATAAACAATATTTTGAGGGGAGTTTACAGCCAATATCAATGGATAAGTAAAGCTATGTTCATATTCTGTTTTTCTGCACTATTTGCTCTCTGCAGAGACCAAAAGATCACTTCAAGGACTAAAGTATAAAAGAGAGAAAAGGGAGGGCTTCTTTGGAAGATTGTTTTATCTTTCAAACTGGAAATTGGAAGAAGAATTCAAACGTCTTCATTCTGATAAGAAAATTGCTATGTGGCAGTAGTAAGAAAATTGAAATTGAAAAGTTAAATAAATAAAAGTCATGGAATTTCATTTTATGAGAAACACAAATAATATTAATTATTATAAAATTTGCAAATTTTGAAAGAGAAATAAATTAAATTTTTCCGTTGGACAGGATGCAGTCACAAAATTAAAACTGAGAAGTTAAATAAATAAAAATCATGTAATTTTATTTTATAAGGAAAATTATAAATATATTTTGAAAAATAAATATAAAATTTTAATTTATGAAGAAAGGAGTGGTGACAAAGAGAGATAATTAATTGGTGACCCAGGATGCATATTTAAATTTCCTCAAGCTAGATGAGGATATTTTTCTCCACAAAGAAAGGAGTAGTTTTGCAAATAAAAGATTATATCGCGAGTATTTTCCGTGTACAAGATGATTAAATGGTCACCGTCAAATAGAGATAATTAATTGGGGGGGGGGGGGGGGGGGGGGGGAGAGAATAGAATGCAAGATAGATGGATTGATTAGAGATTGCAAGATAGATTGAATCTAGTTGCAAAAGAGAGGAGATGAATAGAGATTGAATGCAGTAACAGAAATAGATGGATTGAATTTAGTTGTGTAAAAGGTTTAATAGAACGCACTAGTCTAGAGCTTGACTTAAAAATCACAAGTCTTCTGCTTTACTGTAGAATAACAGATGCTATGTGCCATTCACAGAGTTACAATCCCGGCAGGTGAATAGAATGCACTAGTCAGTGACCCGCCACGCTGTCTGTAAATGCTGTACTGGATTTTCTGAGAAACACTTTGTTGGTGGAACACTTATTGCTTCAATTACTTTTGCCCCCTGACTGTCAGAAGCACTTTATTCACATTTGTTTTTATTAGAATGAAACACAAGGAAACACTACATGTGCCCAAACAATAATGCACCTGCAAACACTACATGTCACTGTCAGAGCCTATCAATGACACACATTACACAAAACAGAGGATCGGTGACTCATCCAAATCAACGAGTTTAAGATTAGAGTTTGTTTTACAAAATTGTTCACAAAATTGTATTTTTAATTAACTTTACAAGTGGTCGAACCGGATCCAAAATTAGTAACCTTTCATACAACGGGCGAAGTAACTCTCACAAGCGATCCAAAATTAGTACCCAAAACTTCATCCCCATTCCCTTCCTGTCCTAGGCGCCTAGCAATTGGTTATTAAATAATTACTTTGTAATTCACTATTTTACTGTTTTTTTATCTTGTGCAAAAACATCTTCTTTAACATATTTAGCCGTTTATTTCTTACGAACATTAATTTTTTATTTTATTATGAATTAACACCTTCTTTGTCCAAAATGTTAATTTATGTCTCAAGCTATATATCTTTACACAGTGATTAAGCCTTCTTTAACTCAATTCACAAATAAAGACAACACAACATAAATTACTTAGTATGAGTTCAAATATATGATTAACTGACATTATATTAATCGAAAAATATAAAATATCAACATTCTTATTTACCCATTCAAATTAAAGATGCTTTTAGTGCTCTGATACAGAGGAGAGTTCAAATGTCAACATTCTTATAAAATATCAACATTCTTATATGATTAACTGACATTATATTAATCGAAAAATATAAAATATCAACATTCTTATTTCTATTTCTTTTAGTGCTCTGATACAGAGGCTACAGATGTTGTAATATGACAATTTTCATTTAATATATCCTTGAGAGTCTCTCTCAAGCTTTTCAAAAAAAAAAAAAAAAAAATTAAAGATGCTTTCTTTTATCATATATCTTTATGAGGAGAGTTCAAATGCACCATAATTTTTGTGCTCCAACAATATGCTCTACATCTTTTATTTCCATTTTGAAAGTCCGAACAATCGATCCGAACTGCTCAACATGATATGCATAATAAAATATGCTTGGAGACCAAATTTTATATTTTATAATATTTTTTTACTATTTTTTTAGATAGGTACAAAATCACTTTTTCAAGGAGATTCTAGACCATCTGATAAAGTGATATTGTACCTATGTAAATACTAGTAAAAAAATTCTAAAAAATATAAAATTTGGTCTTCAAGCATAATTTATTATGAAGATCATGTTGAGTGGTTCGGATCGACTGTTCGGACTTTCAAAATGGAGATAAATGATGTGGAGCATATTGGAGCACAAAAATTATGATGCATTTGAACCCTCCTCTTTCTTTATTTAATTTATTATTACCTTATATAAAATTTTAAATTGACCAATATATCATATCTCTAAAGTATTAACTTTTATTTTATTAAACTTCTTTTGTATTGGAATTGCCAATGCAAACACCATCATCCGCAACTCCATCCAGTATCACATCCCCACTTGGAGCTTCGAACTTAACATAATAATAAATTGGGAGGATGCAATACTGAGATAAGAATGTCACCTGCTATGTTGTTGTTTATAGGATATAAGCCCACATGCAAATTTAAAAAAAATAATAAATTCGGAGGATCATATACTGAGACATATATTTTCGAAAATAGCTAGACAACTTTATTTGGAACTTCGAAATGAGTATATATATACATTTATAATAGAGGAGGGTTCAAATGCCTCCATTTTTTGTGTCTCTATCATGTCTCTATTTTTAAAAACTTTAATAACTCAAAATTTAAAACTTAAAAAGTCAAAATAAAACCATTAGATGTGATCTATGTTATTTTCTCTATGTGCTCATAAAAAATTATCACATTTCAATTTTGTTTTTATGTGAATCAATAAGTTAAAAAATCAACGTCTATAAATTATCTACAATAGTACGTTTTTTACAAGCTCTTGATGACAACCAAAACAAAATTCAAATGTCATAATTTTTTACACATGCATAGATAAAATAACATATATCACATCTAACAGTTTTATTTTGACTTTTTAAGTTTTGAATTTTGATTTATTAAAGTTTTTAAAAATGGAGGCATGGTGGAGGCACAAAAAATAAAGGCATTTGAAATCTGAGGTATGGTCCGAGATTTGTAGGTACTTTTTAAAACTTTGATCATAAACGAAATCATACCTTTTATGATAAACCTCATTACTGTGTGGTACTGATATTGTTCAATTTGACTAGTCTCATACATATATTAGACCTTTTATGGGTCATATTCAAAAGACTCGAAGGTGCGTGCAAAGTGAGTAACAATTGTGGTCCAATATCCCGTGCAACTTTCATACCCAGTCATCCCCTGCCCGGTTTTCAAGGGTGGAAAATAAAGTATTATTAAAAATTGAAGGAACAAATTAATTAATAATTTCTGTAGTCCATACAAGACGTAATAACATTCAGCATTAGACGACTCAAAAGGAACAAATTAAAACTTCTTTCTAACCATACATCTCCCTTTAACTATAAGAAGAGCACTCTGAGAGAGGGAAATCCATTGCCCTCATTACACAAATCATGGAACGTTGTTATAACTATCTCATTATCTACTTCCTCTTAAGCTTATCCTCCTATTCTCTCGCTGCCATAGTAACCACTAGTAAAACTGATATATCAGCACTTCTCTCCTTCAAGTCCCAAATACATGATGACCCATTCGGAGTCCTCTCCTCATGGAATGAGTCACTGCACCACTGTCAATGGCAAGGGATCATGTGTGGCCGGCACCATCCTGATAGAGTGACTGCTCTCGTTCTCGACTCCAAACAATTGTCAGGTTATATATCTCCATCTCTAGCAAACCTCACGTTCCTCCAAAGGATGAGTCTCTCTGATAACCAACTGAGAGGTAGCATCCCGGTAGAGATTGGATACTTGGGTAGGCTACGTCTTGTCAACTTGAGTGTGAATTTACTTGATGGTAGCATTCCATCTACTCTAAGTAATTGTTCAAATCTAGAATTTATTTCTTTGAGAAATAATAATCTCCATGGGACCATCCCGTCTAACTTAGTGCAATGCAATGAACTTAAACTAATCTGTCTGGCGAATAACTTCCTCTCAGGAGGCATCCCAGATAATCTAGGGAAGCTTACAAACCTCCTGTTGTTTAGCGTTCATGATAACAACATTTCGGGTGAAATACCACACTCCCTTTACAACCTATCGGCATTGAATTCTTTGGAACTTGATAATAACAACCTTCATGGAAGTATCCCCGTAGAAATCGGATTCTTGGGTAGGCTACGTTTTGTCAACTTGAGTAGGAATTTTCTCGATGGTAGCATTCCATATACTCTAAGTAATTGTTCAACACTAGAAGTTATTTCTTTGAGAAATAATAATCTCCATGGAACCATCCCATCTAACTTAGTGCAATGCAAAGAACTCAAAGAAATCAATCTGGCGAATAACTTCCTCACAGGAGGCATACCATTGGAATTCGGCCTCCTCCCACAGCTCCAAATATTATCACTGTATGGCAATAATCTCACAGGATCAATTCCTTCCACCTTGGGCAACCTTAGTAGCCTAATATACCTTTATCTTCACCAAAATAATTTTGATGGCGATATTCCAGATGATTTAGGCAAACTTACTAATCTATCAGCACTTTATCTTTACAATAATAAGTTCACTGGTTCCATCCCACCTACCTTAGGTAACCTAACCAAACTATCATTTCTCTTTCTTGACCAAAATAGCATTAGTGGTCACATCCCGCCTGGCTTGGGTAACCTTACTAATTTATTGCAACTTGTTATTTATGAAAACAAATTATATGGTTCCATCCCACATTCCTTGGGTAATCTTCAAAGTTTAACAGAGATTGATCTTTCCGAAAATATGTTAAGTGGATTCATCCCAGATAATCTAGGGAAGCTTACAAACCTCCTGTTTTTTAGCGTTTATGATAACAACATTTCGGGTGAAATACCACACTCCCTTTACAACCTATCGGCATTGAATTCTTTGGAACTTGATAATAACCAACTCTCTGGCCGAGTCCCTGAATTCTTGGGTACAATGAACTTACAATTCATTTTTCTCTCGAATAACAAGTTAGTCGGAGAGATTCCTTCTAGCATTTGCAGTACCAATTTCAAAGTGTTGGACATCAGTAAAAACGAACTAAGTGGTATTCTACCTATTTGCATTGGGAGAGCTAACCTTTCTGTGTTGAAGTTAAGTGAAAATCAATTAGAAGGATCCTTACCGTTGGAGATATGTGATGTTCTAGGCCTTCGGTTTCTTGACCTTTCAGATAACAAGCTTTTTGGTTCTATACCTCCTTGCTCAAATCAGTCAACCTTAGAAATTGTGAATCTGAGCCACAACAATCTTACCGGAACATTTCCAATAACATGGCTGAATATTTCTCATATAAAGGCCATAAACATTCGGAAAAACCATATGACTGGAGAGCTTCCAATTAGGATTGGTAAGGAATCCAATATCGGAATATTTCTAGCAAGTGAAAACCTATTTGGAGGACCGATACCTGAACAAATATGTCAATTAAAATATTTACACATACTAGATGTGTCCCACAATAATCTTTACAGACAAATTCCATCATGTATTACTGATATGGGATCAGCAGAACACAATTTTCAGCCGCCCAATGTCACCGAATCAATAAATTTTGAATTTGAAATAATGTCAAAAGGAAGGATATATTCCTATGGGGGAATTTTTTTACAAATCGAGTGCATAATAGATATGTCTTCCAACAAACTAGTAGGCAAGATTCCCGAAGATATCGGTAAAATGAATTGGTTGATAGCACTAAACTTGTCAAACAACCATTTAAGCGGTTCAATGCCGAATTCCATATCCAATTTGCACCAATTGGAAAGTTTGGACCTCTCTCACAACTCTTTGACAGGGGATATACCGAGAGAGTTGACTAAACTTACCTCATTGGAATCCTTTTCTGTGGCATATAATGATTTATCCGGTAGTACATTAGGTGTGGAAGCACAGTTTAGTACATTTGGTAATAGCAGCTATGAAGGCAACCCGAACCTTTGTGGGCCTCCCCTGTCAAAAAGTTGTGTCTCTACTATTGGTACAACACAACCTTCCCCGAATGAAATGAGTGACGACCTTAGGTATGAAGGCACCGATTTTCTCATATTGTTCGGTTCTTTTTCTCTTTTCTTTGTGGTCAGTTTTTGGGGCTTCATGACCATTCTTTATTTCAAAAGAAATTGGCGCTATGCTTTGTTTACTTTGGTGGACCGGTATGGTGATATGATATATGTGAAGGTTGTTCGTTCAGCTAGAATGATTGGAGTAGTTCGAACTCAAAGAGGTAATTGAAGGACCATTTATTTCAGTTCTGGTTCGGAACGGTATGTTTTATTACATGTACTCTAAATAAGCAAGTGCCTTGTGTTTTATGTACTCTGGTTTGGAATGGTATGTTCTGGGTGAATTTCATATATGTATTTTATGTCTATCATATATTTTTGAATTTTTCAAGTGCCTTATAAGTTTCACCACTTGTGTACTTGGGACCATTATGTTAAAACAGACAATGCACAGTCCGTGTGTGAAGGTGAACGGACCGTGTACCTGGCCGCCAGACCAGATATGAAAGGTGGCAGTTGGCTCTTGTGGTAATATGGAAGGTGGCAGCTGGGATCCGTTGTAGATTTACATTATGTTTCTGAGTTATTTTGTTTCTTGTTTTAGAAGATTGTAATATGAGAAAAAAAGGAAAGTAGGATATTTACAATTTGAGGGAGGTTCTTTCTATAAAGCCTTTCCTCCTTCCTCTGTAAGGATTATTATTCTTGTCTAAGAAATAAAAAGCGTGTGTGTGAGTGTGGAGGACGTAGGTACCAAGTTGGTACTGAACCTCGTTAAATTCTGTGTTCAAGTCTTTCTATGATTGCTTGTACACGGACCGTGTCCAGTAGTACACAGACCGTGTGAGAACTTCCGCTGTTCAAATTCTTACACATTATGCGATTTTGTAAAAATGGAAACATTACATGATTCTATAAAACAACGCTCTTTGTATTTTCTTTGTTTAATTTAATTTCCACTTTGTTCATTGTTAACTAGCTACATGCAGAAGCCGACAACTTTAGGTTTCTATAACATACTGGTACCATTGCCCTTCGTAAACAGAAAAATTTACCGGTAAAGAGAAAACATATTATTACACATGGTTCTGAAAATCGGAATTGGAATCAAAATCGGTCACTTGATCATGGAATCAGAATCGGATAAATCACCGAAATCAGTTGAATCGGATCGGAAACTCGGATTTTTTTTGGCAGAAACTTGTTTTGTACTAAAAAAATAGAAAAAAATTAGTATTATTGGATAGTTAACAGTTTAAATATTAATAACACTCATAATAATTAAATTTGAATGGATAACAATTAATTTGTAGTGTAATTACTTAAAATATTAAAATTATTTAATTTTAATATAAAATAGACTATTTCATAAAATAATAAAAAAACGTGAATGATATTCACAAAAGAGAAATAAAATGTTTAATTTCTATATTTTATATTTTCTTAACAATCAAATTTATAATCTAGTACAATCCATTCTTTACTTTAGTCAAAAAAATAGAAATAAACAATAGTACTATAGTGTATGTATCGCGTTCACTCTAGTTAAATATAAAAAATATAAATAAAATAAAACAGTAGAGGTTTCGCAGGCTACATGCTAAACAAGCACACTTTTGAGTCTTTGACTAAGTATTTTGTTCAACAGACAAAACAGGAAAAAAAAAAATTCTTGGATCACGAAACAAAATGGACAAGGTTTATCATGAACCACTAGAAATTCAAATTTTCTATAGTACAAAATTTTACACCAAGTCTAGCCACAGAAATAACCCAAGATTCTTCCTCCTAACTCAGCCAGGGACTTTGCCTTTTCCAAAAAAAATTTGAGCCTTTTGCCATTGGCAGATAATTCCAACAAACAGTATTAATAGCATTTGCAATCGGGTACAAAACGCAAGAGATGACATTGGATACACAGCACTGTCTCACTAGTGGAAAAACTGGAATCAGGATCGGCCTAATAGTATCGGTTATATGAAACAACCGATTCTAATATCTATCTGGATCGGTTTTTTTAAGAAAACCGATCCTAAAAACTATTCAGATCGGGTTTTATGGTTAACCGATTCTAATTTATGAACAATTAGAATCGGTTTTTTATTAGAATCGATCCTGATACTATCAGGATCGGTTTTTACAAACAACCGATCCTAATGGAACACATATTAGGATCAGTTGTTTGTAAAAACCGATCCTGATAGTATCAGGATCGGTTCTAACAAACAACCGATTCTAATTCCTTTTTTTTTTAATGTTGGTTCTGCAAAAAAAAAGTATCAGGATCGGTTTTGTTGAAAAAACCGATCCTGATTTTTTTTTTTTCAGAACTAACATTAAAAAAAAAAAAAAGTATCAGGATCGGTTTTTTCAACAAAACCGATCCTGATTTTTTTTTTTTCAGAACCAACATTTAAAAAAAAAAAAAAGTTATCAGGGATTTTTTCAAAAAAACCGATCCTGATTTTTTTTTTTTTTGTCAGAACCAACATTAAAAAAAAAAAAAAAAAAAGAGTATCAGGATCGGTTTTTTCCACAAAACCGATCCTGATTCTTTTTTATTTTTTTCAGAACCAACATTAAAAAAAAAAAATTATCAGGATCGGTTATTTCAAAAAAATCGATCCTGATTTTTTTTTTTTTTCAGAACCAACATTAAAAAAAAAAGTATCAGGATCAGTTTTTTCCACAAAACCGATCCTGATTTTTTTTTTTTTTCAGAACCAACATTAAAAAAAAAAAAAGTATCAGGATCGGTTTTTTGAACAAAACCGATCCTGATTTTTTTTTTTTTCAGAACCAACATAAAAAAAAAAAAAGTTATCAGGATCGGTTTTTTCAAAACAACCGATCCTGATTTTTTTTTTTTCAAAAACAACTATAAAAAAAAAAAGGTATATATCTGGATCGGTTGTTTTGAAATAACCGATCCTAATGCTAATTTGACGCTAGGGTTTAATTCTGTTTCGCGCCTTTGCATTTACAAAAACAATCGGGATCGGTTATTTCGAAATAACCGATCCTGATAACTCCTGCTTAGTTCTTATTTTCATTTCGCGCCTCTCATTTTCAACTTAGCGTCTTTCTCTCTCTCTGTGTCTCCGTCTCTCCCTCTTAAATCCTCAGACCTTCGTGTCTCTCCTCTCTCTGTCTCCGTCTCGTCTCTCCCTCTCCTCCGTGTCTCTCTCTCTCTCTGTCTCCGTCTCTCCCTCTCAAAGCCGAGCCTCTCGAACCTCCGGCGCAATTGTGTCAATTTTTAATTTTTTGTATTGTTTCAAAAATTAATTAATGGTATTTGTATATTGTTTTTCAATCTTGAGGACATCTCGCTCAAGTTACTTAATCATCCGGCCGATCAACTATCACATATTAGCTTTATCTAATTTTCTCATTATTATACTTTTAAAACACATTTTTTTTTGTATTTTCAATTTATTTATTTATCTTTTTTTTTTTAGCAAGGCTTTTTGAAACTATCTTTTTATTTATCTTAATCATCCGGCCGATCAACTATCTTTTTTCATTTGTATTTTCAATTTTATTTTGCTATTGCACCAAATTTCTTCAACTATTGTACTTCTTTTTGTGTTTCATGAATTTTATTTTGTGTTCTTAATTGGTTTTGAGCTCCAATAAATCAATGGTAAATAAAATAAAAAAATTATGCTGGCCAGCAAATATATGGAAGCTGGCCAAATAAAAAAAATATTTTTTTTAGATCCAATATAACATCAGGATCGGTTGTTTCAAACAACCGATCCTGATAGTATAACATCAGGATCGGTTGATTCAAAAAAACTGATCCTGATTATTTTTTCTTTTTTTCAGAACCAACATTAAAAAAAAAAAAAAAAAAGGTATCAGGATCGGTTTTTTCAAAAAACCGATCCTGATAGTAACTATCAGGGTCGGTTGTTTCAAACAAACTGATCCTGATAGTATAACATCAGGATCGGTTGTTTGAAACAACCGATCCAGATTATTGTAAGTATCAATATCGCCTTCATCAGGATTGGTTGTATTCCGATACTAATATGCATATATAACCGATCCTGATTCCATATTTTCCATTAGTGTCTGTTGAATAGTTTGAACCAATGACATAAGTGCTCAACGCTATCGGTTATGAGCCAATAGCATATATTTATACATTTACTATCAGAACGATAGTCATTGGTTCGGTAACCGATGACGAATTGCAATTTGAACCGACAGCCAAATATTTTTTTGTATTACTGGTTTTTGTAGTAGTGGGGGTTATATGAAGGTAGTAAAAGAAACGTAGATCAATTCCTATCTATTAATCTGAAATTGAAGATAATGAGACAGTAATTAGAGCCCCGCAATTTCTCTAATGATTTGTAGAGGAAAAATTTAGCTAACGGGCTGTCATGTGATTTAGTTTTTATGTTAATAAATGGAGGATGTGTAACGCCCGGCACTAATTTTCTTTTTCAGTTGACGACACTAATATGAAACGCGTCAACATATGTTAATTGGGCCTTATCTTCCTTTTCTCTTTTTTCTTCATATATTCGTTAGTGCGTCAATTATAAAATACTATGTAACACGTCAGTCAACAAGAGAACGCGTGTGTGAAAAAGACGTGCAGGAAATTATAGGGTAGTGGAGTAAGAGTATTTAAAATTAAGGTTTCTAAAATTTTATAGGGTTATAAGACGTGTTAATCTCTTTTTAGAAATTAAGGCCTCTAAAATTTATAATTTCACATCTCTGAAATTAATTTTAGAGATTTTATTAAGCCACATCAGCAAGAAATGAAGAAGTAGAAATAATTTGAGTCAATTATTTAGTCAGGATGAAGTTTATAAACAATTTCTTAATAAGAAACTTTACTGCATAGTTTCTAAATAAGAAACTCTTCCACATCTCTCAAACTGAATTAAAAATTGCTACATCAGATTAAAAACTCTAATAGTACCAGGGATGTAAATGCTCTTGGGAGGCTCACTTTCCACGTGCACTCAGCTTCCAAGATGGTGATCAGTACTATATTCGGTTCGGTAGCCTTGGGCCCTTGGCAATTTAGAATTTCATATTTAAGCCAGAAAAGTTAATTGCAATTACATTTTTTGTTTGCATATAAAACCCTCTTAAGATGAGAAATTGCAGGAACTTTTTCTAAAGTGTATAGTTTAAATCTTTAATTACAAGTTCATTTGTCCGTTTAAAATATATTTATTGTCCACCTTCATAATTGTTTTAATTATATTTGATTTTTGACCCCTCAAATATATATGGGAGATTTTTATATTAAATTGAAACTATATATTTTGTGCGGAGTACTATTTTTTCTTCCAAAATGTTTAAATATGAAATTAATCTGTGCTTCAGCTTTCTCATTTAGACTGAATAAGATTATTTTGGCAAATAGGTTCTGTAACAATCATTTTTCTTTCATGTGTTTGCACATTAGAAGTTTTGCAACTTAATTTAGTCAATCGTGCTTCATTACAAGTTATATGTATATGACAATTTTTTTACTGGATTGATGAATAAAAAAAAGTTCTCTTTAGTATTTTATAAAAATATTTTATTCATTATTTTGTCATTAAATCAATTGGACAATTAGGCCTAAATATGGACTCAATTGAACAACGATAATATGGTATCAAAACAAATAAATTAAGTTGTAGCACATCAACAAGCATTGTACTAGATTGATTAAATTTCATCTCTAGCTTTCCAATGCTTTGAACCAATTGTGTCGACGGAAAGGCTGCGAAGGGATAGATGGGCTTAAATTTGTATTAAGAGAATTTGATTCAATCTTTACTATGATATTGATTCAATCTTAATCGTTGAGAATTTGATTCAATCTAAGATATAGATGGGCTTAAATTTGTATTAGGTTCTATTGGTTCCTTTTTATACATCAAGCACATGTGCAGGCCTACATATGAGGTTTATGAGTTTATTGCCTAAGAGGGTTGGGTTTGGGCCCAATATCAATTGGGTTTGTGAAAGTGTTGAAAACTACGAGTTAGTTCCTTATGAGGCGAAGAAGAAATCAGCTAATTCATCAATAGAGATCCAAAAGCCTATCAAGAGACGAGTGATCCAAAGCAATCTGCGACGAGAAATCGCAGAATTGGGGATGACCGTTGACACAGCACATTTGAACGGAAAGAGAAGGAATGAAGTTGGGCAGGATGGTCAGGCAAAAGGGTCAGGCGCTTCAATTAGTTTCAGAGGATGACAGTAGGGTCCAGGAGATAACGGGTAGTAAGAATGAAATAAAACAAAGCGTCGCTGACACGGGGGGCCCTAGTACTCAGACAGGAGAGATCTCCCTTGGATTCTACTGGAGGGGAGACAATGGCTAACGACTCGCTGACAAGCGCTGGAGTCGTTGGAGTCTGTTAGGCCATGTCAGCATTCACTGCTGAGGTGTCCCGCCATGGTTAATTTAGTTTATTTTCAGTACCAAGTTAATTACTTTTCTTTACTTTTCACATCGCCTATATAAGGCAAGAGCATCTATGGCTTTGTATCCAGAAATTACTATATAAAATTGGCGAATTGCTTTGTTTTGAGCATTCGAGTTCTTATCAGAAAGTTTCGTCTTATTTCAAAATTGATTCAAATTACTCATTCTTTTCTATCCGATTGTGTTTGTTCTATCAACGAGCATCAAGCTCGTTGCAAGTGGTATCAGAGCAGTTGCTTAAGATCGCAACTGGGGTAATAGAGAAGAAATAGAAGATGCCGCCAAAACGAATACCTGAGTCGCATGAAGATGTGGTGGTGCAGTTGGATCTGGCAACCATGAATGATAAGATCAATCAACTAGCAAAAGAGGTGCAGACTGGCTTTCAAATGCGCGATGAGCAAGTTCAAGCCTCGAACCGGTTACAAGAGGAGCGGTTCCAGCAAATGATGTTGATGATGGAGGCGATGAATAAAACTATCAAAGCAAGCATGAATGGCAAGGGTATTGACACTGGCCAAAGCAGTCAGAGTGGTCATAGATCGATGATTCTAGATCAAGAAGAGGGCAGACAAACGGAGTATGAATATGAAGATCAGACGGGTGGTGGAAGGAATAACAGACCTCCCGATTCAGTACAAGCACACAGGGTTTTTATGCCCAGGATCGAAATACCAGTGTTTGATGGCACGAAAGCTGGTGACTGGCTTGAGCACTGTAAGTTCTATTTTGAATATTACCAAACCCCTGAAAGATACAAGGTGAATATGGCCACCATGAATTTTAGTGGTGATGCTGAAGAATGGTTCAGCTGTTATCGGGTTGAACACCCGGATCCACCTTGGCCTGTGTTAGTAAATGCTATTTTCGAGCGTTTCAAAGTAAGGACTCACCAAAACCCAGTGGTACAGTTCAAGAGGGTGCAACAAACTACCACAGTGGATGAATTTGTGAGAGATTTTCAAAGGGCCAAGGCCAGATTGATGATGGAAACAGGTATAAAGAATGAATTTTTCTTTGTTTGGAGTTTCATATGTGGACTGAAGGAAGAAATCCAAAACTCCATTAACCTTTTCAAACCCAAAACTTTGGATGAGGCTTTCAATTTAGCCTTAGAGATTGAAGTGGTAGTGAACCCAACAGAAAAGAAATCTGGATTTCTAAAACCTCAATACCAATCCAATTTTAGACCCATAAACTCCAACCAGCCGAAATTCAATAAATTTCCAGAGCCAATAGTAAGAAGGGGAATTGAGACAGCACCAACTCACAAACTGAACCTGAATCCTAAACCATCTAATAACCAATACCAAAGACCACCTCAAACCTTCACCAATGAACAGAAGAGAGCACTGGGGTTGTGTTATAAATGTAATGAGAAATGGCATCAAGGTCATAAGTGTACAAAGGGATTTCATGCAATTGAAGGTGAAGAAGAAGAGGAAGGAGTAAATGAAAATTATGAAACAGATATTCCTGAAGAACAAGAGGAAGAAGAGATCATAGAAGAGCATTTGGTGACACTGAGTAGTACTGGTAACAAGGGGTTTAGTAAAACACTGAGGTACAAGGGTAAAATTGGAAATATTCCTGTTTGTGTTCTAGTTGACACTGGAGCTACACACTCCTTCATAAACCCAAACCTAGTAGAAGAACTGAAGTTGTCCACTGTTACTACACCTCCTAAAACCTTTAGAAGTGCAGGAGGAGAGAAGTTGAAAACTGATCAGATGTGTATGAAGGTGAAAATTAGTATACAGGGACATCAGCTGGAGGCTGACTTAAGAATTTTGAAGGTACCTGGTTATGATGTGGTTCTAGGTTGTGATTGGGTAGCTGATAGGGAATATGTTACTATTAATTTGAAGAAAGGGATGATGACCCTAGAATTGAATGGGGAGGAAGTTAAGCTATTATGTTGAAAGGGTCAAAGCTGAGGTCAAGGTGATAGATGAGATCACAGATGTACTTAAGGAGAAGCAAAAGGGTAGTGAGGTGTTTGTAGCACAACTGTTCAAATTGGAGGAAGAGGTGCAGGAAGAGAAGAGCATGATTGCAGCCAGCATACAGGAGATACTAGAGGCCTATTCTGAATTGTTTGAAGAACCAACATCCTTACCTCCCAAAAGAAATATAGACCATAAAATCAACCTAAAACCAGATGCAAAACCTATCAATCTCAGACCTTACAGATTTTCATATTTCCAAAAATTAGAAGTGGAGAAGATAACACAAGAACTGTTACAAAGGGGATTTATTCAGCCAAGTACAAGTTGTTACTCCTCACCAGTTTTATTAGTGAAGAAGAAGGATGAAACATGGAGAATGTGCATAGACTATAGAAGGTTAAATGAGGCAACAGTGAAGAATAAATACCCCATACCCTTGATAGATGATTTGTTGGATGAATTGGATGGTGCACACTATTTCTCAAAGCTTGACTTGAGGTCAGGCTATCACCAGATCAGGATGGAGGAGACTGATGTGTACAAGACAGCCTTTCAGACACATGAAGGATTATTTGAATTTCGAGTTATGCCCTTTGGGCTTACCAATGCACCTGCTACTTTTCAGGCTTTGATGAATTCTGTCTTTAAACCTTATTTGAGGAAATTTGTATTAGTTTTCTTTGATGATATATTGGTCTATAGCAAAGACTTAAACTCACATTTACAACATCTCAAAATTGTGCTCCAGACTTTGCTAGAAAACCAATTATTTGTCAAGAAATCCAAATGTGATTTTGGGGTGCATAGGGTAGAATACTTGGGTCATATAATTTCTAAAGAAGGGGTAGCCACAGATCCCAAGAAAATTGAGGCAATGACCAGTTGGCAAAGCCCTAAGAATGTAAAGGGATTGAGGGGATTTTTAGGTCTTACTGGTTACTATAGAAAGTTTGTGAAAAATTATGGCCTCATCTCTAGACCTCTAACAGACTTGTTGAAGAAAAATGCATTTAGGTGGAGTGAAGAGGCACAACAAGCTTTTGATCAATTGAAGCAAGCCATGGTGACAGCTCCAGTTCTCAAATTACCTGATTTCCAACAGCCATTTGTGGTAGAGACAGATGCAAGCCAGGAAGGTATTGGAGCTGTATTGATGCAGAATAGAAGACCAGTGGCCTACATGAGCAAGAAGTTGGGTAGTAAAAATCAAGCACTTTCCACCTATGAAAAAGAACTCTTGGCCCTCTACACTGCTGTAACCAAGTGGAGGCATTATCTAATTGGTAATGTATTCACTATCAAAACTGACCAGAAGAGTTTGAAATTTTTGCTAGAGCAGAAGTTGAATACCCCTATGCAACACAAGGGGTTGAGTAAGCTACTTGGGCTCAATTATAATATTGAGTATAAGAAGGGAGTGGAGAATAAAGTAGCTGATGCACTTTCCAGAAAAGAAGAATTAGAGAGAGAGGCTGAAGGTGGTGAAGTGAAGGAAGGGCAATTTGGGCATTCAGCAAGAGAAGAGATTGAATTCCTGATGGTGAGTGAGCTGATACCAGTGTGGGTGGAGGAAATCAAAAGAAGTTATGAGGGTGATAGTTGGATTGAAGGTTTAAGAGAGAAAATGAGTAGGAGTGACAAAGAAAGCACTTCTAATCTTTCTGAGTGTCATGGTATTGTGAGGTATAAAGGTAGAATTTGTGTTGGGACTCAAGGTGATTGGAGGCAGCAAATTTTAAAAGAATTACATGCATCAGCATTGGGAGGACACTCAGGCATTACAGCCACCTATCAAAGGGTAAAGAGACATTTTTTCTGGCCAAGTATGAAGGAGAGTGTACATACCTTTGTTCAACAGTGTGACAATTGCCAAATCAACAAAGTGGAGCACACTGCATCACCAGGACTACTCCAGCCTTTACCAATTCCAGAAGAAGCTTGGGCAAGTGTCAGCATGGATTTCATTACAGGCTTACCTAAATCCAGGGGCTTTGAGGTAATTCTGGTAGTTGTAGATCGTTTAACCAAATATTCACACTTTATTGGCCTAACCCACCCCTTCAGTGCTGCTACAGTGGCTCAAGCATTCATGGATTTTGTGTATAAGCTTCATGGGTTACCAATTAACATAGTATCAGATCGGGACCCTATATTCACTAGCAGATTTTGGAAGGAATTGATGTTGAAATTAGGAGTGAGGTTGAATATGGCTACAGCTTACCACCCTCAGTCGGATGGTCAAACCGAGAAAGTCAACCAATGTCTGGAGCAATATCTAAGGGGAATGGTGCATGATAAGCAAGGCAAGTGGGGCAATTATCTGTCGCTGGCCGAATGGTGGTATAATACGAACTGGCATAGCGCGACAAAGCTGTCGCCTTTTGAGGCTCTCTACGGATATCCACCTCCTTTACTGGCTCTGGGTAGTGCTCCCAAGAGTGCAGTAGAATCTGTAAACTCCTTCCTGAGAGACAGGCAGGTCACTCTAACTCAGCTGAAAACCAATTTGAAGAAAGCTCAAAATCGCATGAAGAAATGCGAAGACCAGCACCGAAGCGAGCGGAAGTTCTCGGAAGGCGATTGGGTCTATCTTAAATTACAGCCTTATAGGCAAGTAACAGTAGGAGGTCTGCGTAACCAGAAGTTGAGTGCGAAGTATTATGGACCGTTTGAGATCTTGAAGAAGGTGGGTACTGTTGCATACGAGTTAATTCTGCCTGCCGGTTCACTCATCCACCCCGTTTTTCATGTGTCTCAGCTGAAAGCCAAAATTGGAGATACTCAAATACCTTCCCCCTCTCTACCATTAGTGACTCCAGGTTTGGAATTAGAAAGAATTCCTCAATTGGTGCTGGGGAGGCGTATCATCAAGAGACGCAATGCGGCAGAACCACAAGTATTGGTACAGTGGAAGGATCAGGCCCGGGAGGATGCAACCTGGGAGGACTATGAGGAGATGATGAAGAATTTTCCTGATTTCATTCGTGAGGACACGAATTTTCTGAAGGAGGGAGAATTGCGACGAGAAATCGCAGAATTGGGGATGACCGTTGACACAGCACATTTGAACGAAAGAGAAGGAATGAAGTTGGGCAGGATGGTCAGGCAAAATGGTCAGGCGCTTCAATTAGTTTCAGAGGATGACAGTAGGGTCCAGGAGATAACGGGTAGTAAGAATGAAATAAAAGAAAGCGTCGCTGACACGGGGGGCCCTAGTACTCAGACAGGAGAGATCTCCCTTGGATTCTACTGGAGGGGAGACAATGGCTAACGACTCGCTGACAAGCGCTGGAATCGTTGGAGTCTGTTAGGCCATGTCAGCATTCGCTGCTGAGGTGTCCCGCCATGGTTAATTTAGTCTATTTTCAGTACCAAGTTAATTACTTTTCTTTACTTTTCACATCGCCTATATAAGGCAAGAGCATCTATGGCTTTGTATCCGGAATTTACTATATAAAATTGGCGAATTGCTTTGTTTTGAGCATTCGAGTTCTTATCAGAAAGTTTCGTTTTATTTCAAAATTGATTCAAATTACTCATTCTTTTCTATCCGATTGTGTTTGTTCTGTCAACGAGCATCAAGCTCGTTGCACAATCTTCAATTCACCCTCCAATGTGATTTGCATAACAATGTTGTTGTTTCATAAGAAGAAAATATCTACCAAGATTTTTTTTATTTGAAGAGATTATCCATATTCCCATCCAAACTCTTGAATTAGTTATATTTTCATGAAAAAATTGAAATGTATTTGTTTTTTCCCATTTGAAGTCAGATTTCTATTAATATCTCCAGTTTTAAAATTAATTATTTAAAATATATATTAATCTTAATTAAATTAAATAATGTTCAAATTGTTTTTCTATTCAAATGGTCAAAATAAATAGAAAACAAGAATCATAAATCCAATTGGAATTGGAACTTGTGACATCAGAAATCGTTTCTTCTTGAAATTGTATATAATTGATTTGGAGAGAAAGATGCGCACGGATCTTCAGAGATTCTGCAAAGACCCATGAAGAATTGATAGAGGAAATGGCGCAATTGCTGCACTGCCAAATAGAACCATTGGGAGAATCATGACCAGACAATAAAATTTGATTTTCTGCACTTTTTTACTTAGATCTTTTATTTCTATTCCCTTACTTAATTTTATTTTTCTTGAGCTCAAGCTTGTTTGAGCATCTTGTGTTTTTTCCTCTTTGCAACAACAAAACTTTTGTAACCGCATTTATCAATCAAATATGGGCTAGATCCTTATTTTTCTTAAAAAAAGAAAAAGGAAAACAAAGTTCTCAGTGCCAATGTCTGTCTAAATTGTACACTGTTTTTCATGTTACAGCAAGTACCCTTTGACTTCTTCTCATAACATGCACGATCAATATCCTCTAAAGTAATGTAATCGGTAAGTTTAGAATTGAACCGTTCGATCTGAATCGGAGTCAATTCAGGCCTATTTGAAATAAACTGGCCGAATTCAAACTCAAATGTGAGGTACCTTATGTGCTATGAATTCAAGATCAATTGGGGTTAATACTCGATGAAATGTTTGTACATATCAAATTACAAATCATCTTGTTATTTTTTTTTTCATATTGACTTGTAGTAACCAAAACAACCCCAAGAATGAAGTCCCAGGTAAAAATCAACTGTAGAAAGTGAGAAATGAAAGAAGCAATTCAATCTAAATGCCAAGCAGGGTTTAGTAGACAACTGGTTTCCAAGCCTGTAGTAAAATAATACAGTGTGTACTTGTACCAATAGATCAAAATGGTGTTTCAAACCCAGAACTGAAATTCTTTAATTACCATTTAAATATGATAGTATGTAAACTCATTACACATTTCCATTTATATACCAGCCACTACAAGTCACCCATGTGTCTGTATTAATCAAACAGCAGCAAGTAAGACAAAGATTCAGTCAAAATAATAGCAGTAAGATATAGAGACAGAGAGGATGACTATCAAAAACAACAGATTATTAAATTGCAGTGTGGTCAATAACTGCTCAAATGTACTTACACAAATCTTAAATAAAGGAAAATGTAAGAACCCTACAAGAAAAGCATATCTAGATAAATGGAAAACAAATAATGGTCCTGTAAATAAAAAACCCAGTACAACATAAGAATTGCTTCATTTCTTTACATAATTCTCTAAACTGAACAATAGTGCAAGCACAAATACGTACATCAACGGGCTGATTGTATAGATCGCCGACATTATGAAAATTATATATGGATATAGTACTGTGCCTGCCCTGATGTCCTTGGGGTTTACATCACTAGCTACATCTGGAATGCGTTTCAGTATTTTTGATTGCACCCTGAAACTCCTATATGGTACTATGACAATTAAAACATTGCTGGCGAGAACCAAAAGGAGAGACAACACAAGAACTACAACCCCAATTTTCCCAATAGGAGCTAGCACCAGATACAGACCTAATCCCAGTGAAATGACCATGCATTGTGCAGCAAGAGTAAAAAAATTCATGGAAATATCAATGTACTTTTCCATCATATCAGAATTATGAACCCTTGAGCTGTATATGAGAAACATAGTAGCCAAGAAGGAATAAAAAAATGCAAAGAAATCTGCTAAGATGAATGCCCGGAACATATATTTTTTCTTTCCTAGAATTGGGGAGCCTGTATCTTGATTGGTACCTCCTGGAAGAGTAAAAGCTGCAGCAAATGATACTGTTGCAATAAGTACAGAACCCAGGCCCCCTAATTGGGCTTTGGACATCAAACTCTCTGGTGAGTTCATTTTAGCACCTCTTGCGTCCATTGCTGAAATGTGGTCCTCATTGGTGCCTCTAATTAACTCTGTTTCTGACATTTGATCTTTAGTGTAGTGCTGAAACCAACCTATACTGAAACGAGCTCCTCTTTTTTTAACGTAAAATTCACCAAAGTAGTCCCTTCTCTGCAATGTGCCAAAAAAAAACCTTAATTATAAAAGGAAAAGGAATACATAAGTTGAAGTCCAAAAAAAATTAGAAAACCACACAATTAGCTCTATATGTTTAAGAAGTGTACATTTAGGTAAGCCCTACAAGAGAAGAGACTACTTTAAGAAATGGCCATTGCACCAGTTAAATATGCAATGGCAATAAGCCGGTTCGTTGGGCGCACACTTCCGTGCACAGGCGCAAGCATCAAATAGAAAATAAACAACATGCTTTGGAAAAGGTGCAGAAGTACTGAAGCCAACATTTGAAAAATCTTGGATTGACGCAATAAATCAAGTTCGGCTGTCACCTATTTTACAGAAAAGAAAATTTGATCAAGGTGGATGAGAAATAGTAAGAAGCTTAACCTGAGTGTTACTTGCAGATTTCCTGAATTGAATCACTGAAAGGTCGAAAGCTGTTAGACTTTGCTTGTTTTGTAAAGTAAGGTCCAATTCATTGTTCTCCAAAAGAGATAGCATAATATTATTATATTCATGTTTTGCCGCTAAATGTAATGGTGTGTTTCCTTTGTTATCCATTGTATTCAACATTTTGTTCCAGTAGAAGATGGGAAGCTCCTTTTTTGAATCAAGCAAACTAAAGATACTAAAGATAACATTTGACTTCTTCCCTTCTATGGCAATGTGTAGGAAGTTCCTTCCATTACCATCAAGTAGATCACAAGAATCAAGGCACCTTTGTAAGAGAAGGACAATCATTTTGACATGGCCCATTCGTGCAGCACAGTGCACAGGAAATGATCCCGCTGAATCTTTGATGTATGCCATGGATGGATCTTTATCCAATAGGAGTTTGGCAATCTCATAGTTTCCAGTTGATGCTACTAAGTGGAATGGATTTCTTCCTGTTTCATCTGCCCACTTATCAACTGGTTCTGAGTACAGTTTTAATAGTTCTTTGGTGAGTCCTGTCAATAAGATAACACAGAGAAGTTCAATTAGGCAAACCATAGTTTTAGTTTTAGTAAGCAATAATTCCTTCCTGGCTGAATGAGAAGCAGCTGACTGAAAGGATTTTGCATCCATTTTTTACACTCTATTAGCCACACCATTAGTGCATTTCAAGTTCTGAGAAGTTGTATTTGGCAGGTTGAGCTACGATATCTTGTAAGCTGATGTAACTGTTTTGAATGAAGTAATAAAGCCCAATGGACATGAAAGTTTGCAAAAAAAAATAAAAAACAGAGAGAGAGAGAAGGAAATATATTGATGTAGCTATTTGTGTAGCAGGAGTCTGACACAGGAGCTCGTATGTCAGTTGTTCAAAAGTATTAAAATTAATCCACATGTTTAATTAATTTAATTTATCATAAATTATTATTTATCATTGATCACTTTGTTTTAAATTGTTGGAATTCTAATTATTTAGATTTATCTTACTCAACCTTTTTATGCAAATATGTATTTTGTTCGTTTGCCAATTTAAAGTTTGAATTTCCTTAGAATATGATTCTCACTAAATTATTGTTTAAAGGTACATTTTAGTTAAGTGTTTTATTTAGTTTCAAAATTTAATCATCAGTAAATATTATTTTAGTTAACTATTAATCATTGTTTATAATTAATTAACCCATTTTAAAAGTATGGGTTATCACTAGGGCTGCACAAAAAATTCGTAGTTCGTAATTCGATTTGAGTTTGATTCGAAAAATTTCGTAAAAAATTCGATTCGAAATTGAGTTCGTTCGAAATTAATTCAAACCAAATTAGTTCGAAATTAATTCAAACTAAACTCAAACTGAACCTAGTTCGTTCGAAATAGATTCGCAAACCAAACTTAGTTCGAAATTAACTCAAACATGAACCGTTGATTTCCGCTCCCAGTCCGTAATTGCTCTCACTTCTAACTTAAATTGTTGTACTTTGAATACTTTGGATATTAGAAAACTTTGGTGATGTTGCTCATGTTGACTATTTGGAAAACTCTGGATACTGTTATTGTACTGAACTTTAATTGATTGTACTAAACTTTGGTGTTTGATATAAATTTTGGTATTTGTAATGAACTTTGATATAAACTTTGGTGTACTGTGTAATTAGAATTCAGAATGCTTGAATTTTTACTGAAGTGCTGTAATTTCAAACTATGGCCCAGCCATACTTCATAACTCGTAAGTCGTAACAAAGTTCGTAAAAATTCAAAATTGAGTTCGTAAAAAATTCGATTCGAAATTGAGTTCTTTTGAAATTAAATCAAACCAAACTTAGTTCGAAATTAATTCAGACCAAACTCAAACTGGGGGTAAGTTCGATTCGGTTAGGTTCATTTGTAGCCCTATATGTATATGTATATGTATTTATGTTGGATAATTGTTGAATTATGGATGTATGTATGTTGAATATTGTTTTATGTATGTTGAAATGGTATGATGTGTAATATTGTATGTTTAATGGCTAGCAAATATGGATGCTAAGCAATTATATATCAAATGAAAAAAAAATCATATGCCATTCTAAATAACAAACTGTGTATGGTTTTCAAAATAATACACGGATGTCATATAGAAACTGTGTATATAACTCTTGTTATTGTACACGGTTACAAAGACCATGTAGAAATCAACATTTTCAGCGCCTTTTTTTTATGGTTTGACACGATTCACGTCTATGAACCGTGTATGTTAGTACGATATAGATATGGTTTGGAAATTGTGTACAATGTACCCTCCTATTAATACACGATGCTTTCAGACATGGTCGTGGAGCCGTGTGTCATTAGCTTTTCGGACCGTGTATAGTTATGTATTATGTACTAGTGGCAGCCCGCAATTACTTGTACTAGTGGCAGCCCGCAATTAGACACTGAACCAATAAACCGAAGTTAATATCGGTTTAACTAAATAAATTGGTGTGAAAATTTCAATTAATAATTGTAATATGAATTAGTTGTGGGAGTACAATTTCAACGTGGGTGTGAAATTGAGAACTGTTAGCCATTTTAATTCTTGAATTCTGAATTTTTGACCAAAGAGTATATTTGGATTATGATTCTGGTAATATTACAATAATAACGCAATATTTATAAATATTTGATTTGTTTGATTTCTTCGATTTATTTAAAATGCATCATTGGTTTTGCACCCCAACCATATCCCACATCTCTATCTCCGTTTTTAAAGTTCAAACAGTCGATCCGAACACTCAACATGATCTCTATATTAAAATGTGGTTAGAGGCCAAATTTTACCTTTTTTGGAAAAAAATTACCATATTTTTAGATAGGTACCAAATCATAGCTTCTGAACCATCCAAAAATAGTGATTTTATACCTATCTAAAAAAATATAAAATTGGTCTCTAAGCACATTATAATATAGATATCATGTTGAGAATTTCGGATCGACTGTTTGAACTTTGAAAACAGAGATAGTGATGTGAGGTATGATTGGGGCACAAAACCAATGATGCATTTTAACACTACTCATAAACAAAAACTAAACTAACTTAACCAAAATAAATTTTGGTTGATAAAATTATAGAAACTGGATCATCTGATCAAACTTAGCAAGAACCTGTTGTCTCAAGTTTAATATAATAAAATAAAATCAATCGATATTGTTATGTACCTGTGTCTTGGAGCACTGCAGCATGCAACGCTGTCTGCTTTTCTGGTCCTGAGTAAAAATCTGGTGTAATTTCGTGTTTTAACATTTTTGCCACCATTTTATTTACCATATAGAGCGATCCCCTTGCAGTAGCCAAATACAATGGAGATACAGAATCATTGTTGACCAGGCCTGCCAATTCCAGATCTTTTTCCATCAGAGTCGAGACGACTGCTTCATGATCACGTCTAGCAGCTTCATGTAAGGCTGTTTCCCCCAGGCAGTTCTTTTTTCTAAGCAGCTCTGTCAACCCATCCTCACCAAATGCCGACTGGGCACATTGGATCAACTTCAAAATGGTATTTGCATGCCCAAATCTTGCAGCATGGTGGAAGGGCGTCTCCTTTCTTACATTGTGTGCCTTCAGCAGTGAGCTATCTTTGGTACAGATTGTAGCCACAAGATTAATTCCGTGGCCATTGGCAGAGAGTATGTGAATAATAGTATCCTCCATACCTGTAAAAGGAATTGTCAATTGTCAATTATCATATTGTGCCATATAGATCAGATCTTAGGGCAGATCAGGACGGTATGGCTTAGGATATATATATATTTTCAATCAGTCACATATGGGTCATGAGTGGGTCCTCAGTGTTGAAGTTAGCAGCATCAAGAAAAGCCTTTGGTACTACTTTGAAGAGCAACAATAAGACTATTTCTTTTAATAATAAAAAAGGTGCTAAGTAGCCTGGAGCATGAACAATTTCAGAAGAGGCCCAAGTTGATTCTGGATTGTTCAAGAAATTTACGAAACGTACTAGAAATCACTATTGTATTGTAGTATTTGGTATTTACTATTTAGAATCATCAACATAGTTGTATCATGTACAATCTAAAAAAGTCCTTAGTCGACTTTATACGTACTAGTTTATATAGGTGGTAGAGGCTCAACTATGAGAGTGAGAAAGAAATGAATCAAAGCCTTTGCAATCTACACTCTTGTAATCTCCACTTACGTAAAAGAAATTAAAAGTTTACTCATCTTCTCTTCCAATACCAGTATCATTTCCATCACTCAGATCTGGGTCAAATTAAATCAGGTCATGGTGGAATCCATGTTTGGACTTATATTGTAGCTCTGTTTGAGGATCAATTGGGTCGAGCTTTATTAGATTGTGAGTTATTAAGGTTGGATCACATGAAGTGATGGTTCAAAGGGGTTTTGTTTGTGATATAAACTGTGTTACGTGTAATACTAGCATCCCTGATTCCGGCCTGCACTTTTCTTTAAGTGTGCTAAATCAGTGCATGTTTGGACAAGGGTAGCTTTTCATGTGGGTACCAGTATTATGAAAGCAGAGCAGACGGTATGTTTAAAATGGAGATATTGGTCCATAGCATAGCCAATATGCGCTATATATATATATAGAGAGAGAGAGAGAGAGAGAGTTAATGGCTAATATACAAATGTTTCTTCCAAGACTCAGGAACAAACGGTTCGGTTCTCCAATTTTCAAAGTCCAAACAGTTGATCCAAACCGTTAGATATTCAATCTATATTAAAATGTGCTTGGAGACCAAATTTTACATTTTTTATAATTTTTTTACTATTTATTAAGCTGGATTGAAAACCGCTGATTTTATTAAACTTATGTATCATTGAAAAACAGCGGTTTTCAAACCAGCTTAATAAATAGTAAAAAAATTCTAAAAAATGTAAAATTTGGTCTCCAAACACATTTTAATATAGATTAAATATCTAACAGTTTGGATCGACTGTTAGAACTTTGAAAATCAGAGAACCTAACTGTTTGTTCCTGAGTGCAGGAACAAACATTTGTATATTAGCCATTCTCTCTATATATATAGTACCATAGCCCGACTCATTTCAATTTCTTTATTTTCTTGGCACTAAAAAAATAGACCAATAGTTTCCGACATTTTTATTAATACCCAAAGTTAAATATAGATTAATAACCAGACCCATCAACTTTTATTAAAAATATCCAAACCGGCCATTTAATGCCTAGACCCATCACAGCTGCAAAATTTGTCGGCAGAGCATGTTGAGTGGACACCGTACGATGAGCTGTACGAGGAGGAGATGCTACCGGCGAGATGTCTCGAGTCTCGGGAGATGTGGTACTACAGAGGGTCACTCGTACATTTCTGGGTAGTGGAGCACCACTATCTGGATCGTGTACTCCGCCAGTTTGGACATCCGCCGTTCATTCCCACAAACCCATCTTTGCCGAGGTCCATGATCAGAGTCAAAATGATGATGAATTACGTAGGGTTTTGGCTTAGGTTTTGCATATTATCTCACACTTATGTTTAATTAATTAGAGAAAAAGGTTATTGTCACCCTTCTTTATGTTTTATTGCAGAAAACAGGTTTTGGGACTATTTCACATCAAATGGAGCAAGAATCAGGTCAATCGGACAAGCGACGCTCATCGACTAAGGCCCTGTTACGGTCCGTACCAGTTGATATGGACCTAGCCGGATACGGACCAGGAGATGGTGTGATACGCATTAAAACCCTCAGTGACAAGGTGTGAATACGGACCGTATCACCTGATACGGTCCGTAACCAAGGCGCCCTTTGGGGAATAACTGCCACAGACGTGTCCAGATCGTGTTTCTTGGCCTCCACTCATCTCCAGACGTCCCCTCACTCCTATATAAGGCCCCTGGACAGAAGAGGAACGCATCTTTGTAATTTTGGTAGTTAGGGTTAGATTTGATTGAAGTGAGAAAGAGAGGAGTCACTAGTGGAAAAACGGACATCAGCATCGGCCTATTAGGATTGGACTTTTCAATAATTCGATACTGATCTATATCTGGATCAGGTTTTATAAACAACTGATCTTGAAAGGAACAATCAGGATCGGTTAAATATTAACAACCGCTCTTAAAAGTGCTGGCCATATCAGGATCGGTTCTTTACAAAGAACCAATCCTGATTATCTACTTATTAGCATCAGTTCTCTTAAATAACCGATCCTAATTACTATTAGCATCGGTCATCGCAGTAACCGACCTGATTATCCATTTATTAGCATCGGTTTATAAATTAACCGATGCTAAATACTATTAGCATCGGGCATTAAATTAACCGATCTTGATTTATCCATTTATTTTCAAAACTCAGCGAATCCGGGGCTCCTCAAATTTTCAAAACTCAGAATCTCCGGGGCTCCGACTCTCTCTCTCTCCGTGGCTCACTCTCTCTCTCGGGTTCTGTCTTCACCGCTCACTAGGTTGAGGCGAGGGTTGGGTGAGGCGGGCGGCCATGAGGTGTTGGGTGAGGTGAGGCGGCCGCGAGGTGTTGGGTGAGGCAGCTGTGAGGTGTTGGGTGAGGCAAGGGTTCCCACTCTCCCACTCTCCGTGGCTCACTCTCTCTCTCTCGACTGGGCTTTCTCGGGTGAGGTGAGGCGGCCATGAGGGGAGACGCGGTGAGGCGCCGTGAGGCGAGGCATATTTACGGGTGAGGTGAGGCGATTTTTGTCGTAGGAATTTTTGCCTTATTTGATAAATTTTTTTAATCACCGATTTAGGCAGCAAAATAGTGGTCATTATGTTAATCGGTATCACCGATTTTTTTTAATCACCGTTTCATGCTTCTTTCCTTTTTTTTTATTCTTTTCTAGTTTCTTGGAAAATCATTCATAAACTTGCAGCCACCTTGGACGGCCGTGAGGTGAGGCGAGGCAGCCACCTTGGTACAGGCTCCTACTGAAAATCATGAGTTCTTTAAGATATGAAACTGTCTCTGTCAGCAAATCTGTCCCAATGAACTATTAAAAGGACCAAAATACCAAAAGAATAGCGTAGTCATGTAAAGGACTTCAAAATACATAAAATGGACATAAATTTCATATTATTTGGTTTTTTCTTTGATTTTATATTGAATTTCATAGTTCAGCTTTTGAAATATGAAAAAACCAGTAAAAAAACCCTTGCTGTTCCAGATTTACTCCTGCATTTAAGCCCCTGTCTGGTACAGCTAGAAAGCCCCAAAATTCATGAAATTTTACCGGCATGTAGAATGTCATCTCCTGAGCATTTTGATATAAAGAACACTAAATTCGGTTTAGTAGATCTCTCAGGATGATTTTCTAAAGATAGCACTTACAGCAGTTTTCTGGAATTATAGAATATGACATGCTACAAACCTAACATGCAGTGTTCATTGGGTATTGGTCGTGCTTATGCCAAGATTAAGTGAATTGTTCGTGTTCAATTCCGATAAGAAGATTTCAACAAGACTGAAGATCATCGATGCGCTCGCGGAGTAAGTTTTTCAAACTTTCATTTGCTAATCATTTTAGATATCTCTTGTAAGTACTGATTGTTCACTCTATTGATATTCGAACAGTCCCTTCCTAGTGGAAACGTGTTCAGGAGGACTTGGAAAAACCGCTAAATTGAAGGTTACGTATTGCAAGGTAATAGTTATTATTGAATTTCTCTCATTGTTTGTAAATTGCTACTCAGAGGGACTTAGATGTAAAAAATGGTGAAATTTGGTTAAGATGTGATTATAGGGACCTAGATGCAAAAATTGGTGAAAATCTAGACATGTTATCTCACATGTTCTTCATCAGAACAGTGGTGTATGAGGGATCATAGAATTTTCATGTTGAATAAAATTCTCCTTTAATCGAATTTTGTGACTATTCTCCTTTACTGTTCTTACTCTTCTATTTTCAACTTTCTTTATTTTCTGTTTTAATTGAAGCTTTGGATGATAAATATGAGCGCTACATGATTTTAAAGCTTATTTAATAATAAGCAAACATGTTAGCTTGATGATCAAATAAAAGACCCTCTTTTTTTTTTGAAATATTTGACAGTGGCTGTCAAATTACAGAACATCGTACAAAGGAAAATTAAAAAGACATCTTCTAAAACTTGCTAAACCAGCCTCCGCCTTCTTAAACAAATTTGCACCACAAACCAGCTTCTTGAAGCACCCAACCCGCTGTGATCTCGGGCTTCAGCAACCTACTTTCAAAAATTTGTGTGTTACGTTGCCTCCATATACCCCAGCATGCTGCAACAAAGATCGCCCCATGTACCTTAGCTTGCTGTCTTCCCATACTTCGGAACCTGGTTGTAGAACAATTCCAGATATCCTGGATCGAATCTCCCCGGCTTAAGAGCCTGGTACCTTTCAAACATTCAATTTGTTGCCAAACTCGGATTGCATAAGGGCACTGAAAAAACAGATGTAGTGCCGATTCTACGTCACAGTTCACACACAGAGCACAACATAGGTCACACATTAGATTTCTCCTACACATTACATCATGGGTTAATAACCGGCCCTTGAGCAATAAGTAGAAAAAAATCTTCACTGTCTCTGGACATTTGAGGCGCCATATTATTTTATTCCTGCACACCACCTTCCCCATGCCAGCCAGAGTTTTGTATATGGATTTTGCAGAATAGTCCCCCATTTCTTCGAAATTCCAAAAAATGTAGTCTTCATTTGAATTGAGCTCTGGTTCTGGTAATTGTGCTTGCGGCACCAAAGCCTGTAATATGTCAACTGCATCCCGTAGCGAGATTCTCTGGAAATGGGGCCGTGCCCCACCCCCGTCAGCTGGTATTAGAGGCCGATCTGCCCATGTATCATACCAAAAAGAGATAGCTGAACCCTGGCCGATTATCCATTTGGTGCTGCGGTGAAAGAGGTTTTTTATTTTACGCAATTGGCGCCAAAAGAAGGAACCCTGAACTGACCAGATAAGGGGGCCGTCAGAATTCGACCCAATAAGCCGCAGTTTCATAATTGTTGACGACCATAAAGACTCGCGTTCCTTGTATGCTCTCCACCACCATCGGAGCAACAAAGAAGTATTCCTCAATCTTAAATTTGCAATCCCCATGCCACCCCACTTCTTTGGCAAGGTCACTGTGTACCAATTCATCAGCGGCACACCAAGTTTGTCAGACCCGTTTCTCCCCCAAAGAAAACGTCGTCTGATCTGATCCATGCGAGTGATAACCCATTCCGGCAAGGTGAAGCAAGCCATATAGTAGATAGGAATTGCTGAAAGAACGGATTCAAAATCAAGATCGGTTATACCAAAGAACCGATTCTAATTGGAGACAATTAGGGTCGGTTAATAGTAATAGCCGATGCGAAAAGTCCAAATCAAGATCGGTTAATTACCTTTAGCCGATGCTAAAAGTACAAATTAAGATCGGTTATATCAAAGAACCGATTCTAATTGGTATCAATTAGGATCGGTTAATTAAATAACCGATCTTGATTTGTACTTTTAGCATCGGCTCTTTAACCGACACAGATTAACTTCGACATTTGTATCGCCCGGGTCAGCATCGCCTCTACGTCCGATCCTAATGTGCGTAAATAACCGATCCTGATGTGTGTTTTTTCATTAGTGAGTGTTGTAATGATACCGTTCCGCGGCTAAGTTCTTTTCTTAGGGGCTAGGCCGTAAACCTTGTTACTCATGATGCTTTGATATATATATTTTATGTTGATTATGATTTCTTGTTGTTGATCGAAATGCTTTTGCAATTTATTCTCCCTTCACCTGATTTCGATGATCTAGTTTAATCCTAGGGTAGTGACAGTACTTTATTGGTAGAAAAACTATGATGGACGAGTTAGACTCGTTGGGAGCCATTAGATTTATGTGAAGAAAACCTTCGTGGGAAAACCATAAATCAGAATCACAAAATGCAAACCAAGTTCTGTCATTTACGTAAGATAAATCGCAGTGTCCTATGTAATAACTTGTGTATTTAAGGGATCTGTCATTTGCGTAAGATAAATCGCAGTGTCCTATGTAGTATCCCGGTGGAAGTCCCGTCATTTGCGTAAGTGACTCGAAGTGTCCTATGTAATGTCTTCCATTAACAACAACAGGAAATCAGACCCGACAGAAGTAGAATATCAAAGTGGATTAAGTAACAATAGTGTGCCGAAACCCTAGGAATTCTCATCTTTATCTTTATTTTAATTACTTTTAATTGTTGTCAAATTTACATTGATCACAATTCCAAACTCTCAATTTTCAGATTTTGTCTAGCCTTTCGAAAGATTGTGATTTAATCGCTCAAAACTGTAGACCAATATTCCCTGTGGATCGACCTCGATTATACTACTCGATAAGGATTGTGCGCTTGCGATCCGAACCGATAGCATTTCCGAGTTTATAAATTTTAAAAGAAACATCGCTCTCTTTTAAGTGATCAGTCCACCATCGTAGACCTGCACAAGTAAGTCGTATCTCTTTTCTACTATTCTTTGTTTACTTGATTTATTTGTATTGCATCTAACATGTTTCTTCCAGGTTAAGCCACGCATCGCGTACGGAACGCGACTGGAGCGAGCATCATCATATGTATTACACTACGTCGGCGGATCTGCAGCACCTCGACTTCTATCAGCTCCCAGATGAGGTACTGCAGACCCCGGGTGATCCCCTACTGAGGTATGAGGCTTGGTACTTGCGGATCTGCATGGTGACCGTATATCTGGAGGGTGATTACGGTGTCCATTTACGCGACAGGCTCAACGACAACGACGGTTACAAGCCCAACGGTAGAAAATGGGTTCGCAAGGTAATGCACATAAAATTATATGGTTTTTTTTCTAACTTATTACTTCATCAATGTTTGATCTAACAAATTACTTTTTCAGCTGTTGGCATCGCTTAAAGACGCCGCGCATGGGATCAGCATGTTAGGAAAGAAGAACTGGAGACGTCTTGGGTACAGTTACCTCAAGAAGAGTGCCAATTTCATTGAGGATTCCGGGCACAGTAGGCAGCTCATCACCATGCTGTGGGACGCCAGAGAGAACATCAATTGGCGTGAGATAGATGCGTCCGAGCCCGACGAGAGCCCGGTTATGCTGCGGGACATGCCACCTTCTCCCGAGGAGCAGCTAGAGTGGGACTACCATCGCTGGGTATTGTCCATGACTGGCTGGCACGCATTCTACGACGCCCATGGACATCCGGTTTAGCCCCAGGTATGTTTTATTTCATTAGCTGTTTGGATTAGTGCAAATTTTTCGTTCAGTTCTAATTTAGTAAATTTACTTTGTGATTGCAGGGTCCAGCCGAGATGCCGGAGATGCCACCACATATGCCGGAGACTGATCCAGAGTTCAGTGTGAGTCTGGACAAGCTCGGAATTTTTTATTATGGGATGCCGGCGATGGCCCATGATGCAGAGGCCAGTGGTAGTGGGGCTCAACATCAGCCTGACTATGGGACTGATTTTGCTGCATCTATCTTCGGTACACCCCCGTCGGTCTCTAGGAGTGAGTCTGCCTGAGATACTACCGAGCGGATGTATAGAGAGGCCGACGCTCGTGTGGAGACACCGAGAGATAAAGTTTGGCTGCGGCGAGCGAATGCCGGAGTACCAGCTGAGCGATGGTCCCCTTCTCCGTTCCAGCGCTGATTTTTTTATTGTTTTATGGTTTTATTGTTTTAATGTTTTATGTTTGGTGTTTTATTATTTTATTGTTCTATGTTTCGTGTTTTATTATTTTATTGTTCTATGTTTCGTGTTCTATGTTTTGTTGTTCTAACTTACTCAAAATAATAAGTACGCTAAAGTATACTAAAACATAAAAACTAAACTGAAATACTTACTCAAAATACTAAGTATGCTAAATTATACTAAAACATAACACATGAACAGAAATACTTACGCAAAATACTAAGTACGCTAAATTATACTAAAACATAAAAACTAAACCAAAATACTTACGCAAAATACTAAGTACGATGAATTATACTAAACACATAATACTAAATATTGTATTTATTTAAGAAACCGGCCATTAAATGGCCGGTTTCCTTATTTTATTTTAGACCCTATAAATACCCATCTTTCTCTCTCCCCCTCACAATTACCTCAAATCAGTCAAGAGGAAGGGAGAAAGGGACAGAAAGAAAGAGAAGGCGATTTTATTGGCGAAAAGGGCGATATTTGAATGAGCCAAAGTTATGAAAAATAGAGAGCGAGGTGGGTCGTCCAATCGTGGCCTGGCGAGAGGAGGGTCAAGTGATCGAGGTAAAGAGATAAGAGAGCAACCGAGGTAGGTCGTCCTATCGTGACGGCCTAGTGACCGAGATAAAAACCGAGATAGAGTCAACTAGTGATCGAGGTACAAATAAGAGAAAAAAGAAATGTAAATACTGCATTCCTACCAATAAATGTTACGTATGTATAATGGAGGAACATATTAAATCCCTACGGTATATTCGGTATGAAATTTCGGACGATGACTTCGTGAAAAATCCCTACGGCTATTTTTCAAAAAAGAAAAAGATTGATCCAGAGCCTTCAGCATTGGACGATGAGTTCGTTCCGTGTACTTATGCTGGTAAAGTTGTCACTCCGTCTGATGTGACTGGTCCAGATCCGGCAGAATCCGATGATGACTTTGTTTCATGTACTTTCAAGGCTCGTTCTAAGAAGTAGAACTAATTATGTTTTAAAATTTCGATGCATTTTAGTTTTTTCTAGCTTGTAGTCCATTCTAGTATAATTTGTAGGCTCTTGTGGCTAAAAAAAAAAAAATCAGGGGACCAGCCATTTAATGGCCGGTTTGGATATTTTTAATAAAAGTTGATGGGTCTGGACATTTTTATTAATCTGTAATTAACTTTGGGTATTAATAAAAATGTCGGATAGTTTCAAGACTAAGGTACCAAGCTTGGTACGTAGTCAATTAATGTTACTCCTGTTTTGGCAAAAGATAATGTTACCTGTTGCGCTTCTAAGGCACTTTGAGGGCTCCATTGGTGTGACATCCTCAACAGATACCTTTGTATGAGGGGGATGGTCGCCTTCATCGTTCAACCCCAAAAGCTGCCTCAATTCTGTCTCGTTGCCGTGCATAGCTGCCTTGAGGAGCTTGTGTGGCATTATCGGGCGCTTAGGCTCATTCTGAATCGCAGAGGAACTTGTTATCTTGGTTGCCATTAATTAATTCTGGAGCTTAGTCTATACTGTGTACTCTGATATGAGATATTGGGGAAGAAATGTATAGAGAATAGATCTGTCTTATTATTATTATTTAATTCAGTTAGAGACGTGGAGTATGCCGCTGGAATAGTGTGCCTCAATTATGTATGACGCTGGAATAGTGTACCAAGTCTTTAATTATTAATATTATTTAATTCAGTTGGTACCGTAGCCCCACTATTATTTAATTCAGTTGGTACCGTAGCCCCACTATTATTTAATTCAGTTGGTACCGTAGCCCCACTATTATTTAATTCTGTTGGTACCGTAGCCCCACGCTGGAATAGATTAGTGTGCTTAAAAAATATGAAGTCAACTACGGGGGGTTACACCGAAGTTTGTAAAAAACGATGATCTATTTCTATCTATAATCTGAAACCGAAGATAATGAGGCACTAATTAGAAGACGCCCACTATTTCTCTAATCATTTGTAGAGCAAATTTTTCGCTAACGTGCTGTCATATGTAATTTAGTTTTTACGTTAATAAATGGACTTATATGAAGCGTCAACACATATATCGCCGAAATTTTTATTTATATCCTCCATTAAATAAAGTTACACAAATACCCTCATTTTTTTTAATTTTTAAAACTGCCCCAACTCCTAGATTTTGGGCGGTTTTTTTTCCCCCTAGATTTTGGATAGTTCACTAGGAAACCCAATATAAACTTTTTGGAGTTGTTCGGCAACAAGGGATTAAGATTGAAAGATTAAGAGCTTAAGGAGCGCTAAGGAACTGATATTCAGTTGTCTTAATCCATAGATGAAAGCTAAATGAAAGGGTAGAGGTGTCTTAAAGTTCGGACAGAAGATTAAGATTCGAGCAAAATGAAACTAAAGGAGGTGATCTTAATCCGCGCTAAGGAACCAGTGTTCAGCAGGATTAAGCGGCTAAGGAAGCTAAAGGAAGCGGATTAAGGAGGTGATCTTAATCCGCGCTAAGGAACCAGTGTTCATTTTTTTTCTGTCCTCTACAATTCACTCAACTCAAAACGAAGAGAAGAAAAAAGGAGGAGAAAAGAGAGAAAAAAAATAGGAGAAAATGAAGAAGAAAGAAGGTAATTTTTTATAATTAGTAGATTACTCAAAAAAGTTTACCATTTGACAAATGTAGTTTTTAACCAAAAATGCGTTTGTGGGGGGATTCAAGTACGGTGCGGAAGGGGCACAATATAGTAAAACTCTCAAATATACATTCGGGATTACTGATGATCATACCTTTGAGGATGTGAAAGGTATGATTTACAATAATATTGGTTTTATCCCAGACCAGTATGAATTGGATCCATGTACCAGGATCAACAGCGGTAGGAGTACCAAATGTTACTTCACCCTATTTCCGATAAATGATCGGTATTTGAGATACTGGTATTTGAGCTCTACGTAAAGCAATATCTGGTTGAACCCGGGTTTGACAATTCAGGTCAAAATTTGAGTAATCACAACTCGGGTTATGACAATTATATACCAGAACCAGAACCTTACCCTGAAACTGCACCCGATTTTACCACCGAACCTGTGTAGGTCCGCGTACCAGCACCCTGACCTCAATCTAGACTTTAACCTAGACCTGTACCTGAACCTGAGATTGATGATGATGCCATTGATGCGGTACCGGATCGGGACTTAAAAACTGATGATTAACAAAAAAAAATTCTATAATTTGCAACTTGATCTGATGTATAAAGAAACACATGGATATTTTAAAAGCAATAAAAGGTTTTTCATACAAAATACATTTTATATCACACAAATTGCATTACTTTATTTGAATGTCTCATCATATTATCATACGCATTCTAAAAAAATTACCTTGTCATCAAAATTGAAAATTTGAATTTCAGAATGATATCACCATCATATGCATAATCTTGTACCCACTTAAAATATTTAGCCCAATTAGTGTGTATCTTGAGGAAACATGTTTTACTACATACAACTCAAAGGAGCATTTTTTATGGTTTGAATTATAGTTTATATCATTAATAATGTCCGAAAATTATTAATTTTGGAAGTACAATTAAAGTTTGTCTTTAATAATTTACTAGTATTTGACCAGTGCTTTGCTACGGGTTCAAAATTCCAACAGAAAATACAAAAAATAGAAGCAAATCAGACCAAATATTTTCATTTTTAACAATATTTGTCTTTTTAATTATAATTTCTTTTTATTCAAAAATAAAATTAACTATTTTATCATTACCTCTCCGTTAAATAGGAAGATAGTAAATATTTAGTGAACACATGTTAATTACTTTCTTATTTTGTTGTAATCAATAACATAAAATGAAAGAAATAAATGTTATCAATTAATTGTTTTTATGGCAACATTCATATGAAGAAATTGTAAGGAAAAAAATCAGTGTAGCGAGTGTTCAGATAACTAAATACAGATTTCAATACAATAAATGTCAATACATTGCCACATAAAATTACAATTGCAGAACCTTTTTATCTAAATCTTTTGATCTTAACCGTTTAAAATCCAACGAGTTAAATTAAGACATTACAAATCAAGACATTTACATGCTTAATATAAGAGGAGAGATCATATTGTTGACGGATGAGATCAAAATTAATCGTTTTGCCGAAATTTAATTAGCTTCCTATTTTGTTTACAATTTTTTTTCTGTACTTATACATGATGCCGTATTTACAAAATGGGCCAGGCTTAACTCTCACACAACAGGCCGGGTTTAACCCTCACATGTGAAGCCCATTTAGGATCCAAAACTCCATTTTCATTTCCTTCCCACAGGTGAAGATTTTGACAGAGCAGTTTTTAATTCATATATAACACACACAATAAAATTAAAATAACACTCTATATAACTTGTGCGCTACAATTTGATATAAAAACTGGTCGTTAGTGGGTTTTTTTAAGATTAATTATTTTTATACTTTTTTGTTAAACAAAGTTGGAGGTCAAGGCTTTATCTCTGTGATAGATTTGCGCATTGCCACCTAACTAATTAATTTTTAAAATAAATATGAGATATTTCATCTAGAATTCAAACATAGAAAATATTTATTTTTAATCACTATACTAAAAACTCATTCTTTTCTTTTATAAACTTCTAAGTATATTGTGTTGAATTAAATTAATTTTCTTGTTTTTATAGTTAGATCTGCTATTTACTTTTGACAAACAATTTAGGTACCATTATTATCTTAGATAAGATCAAAGGGTGGATGGTGAATTGGCAGATAAGTCTCTAATTTTGTTTACACAATGCCATGTCAGAGTCTCCCAATGAAGTTGGACTCTAATTGTATCCACTGTACATTTGCTATGAGTACCCAATATTGCACTCTTTTCTGTTCCATTGAATACGTCAGACAAAACAAGTTTGATTCAATACAGAAAAAAATTATTACTCTAATTTGAAAGAGATGAAATTCATTGAAAATACCCTCAGGGATGCCATTAAAATTTAGAAATTGAGACTACCCTCAATAGCAAGCATTAATTGCATTTTTTTTCCTGAATTGGGAAAAAAAAACTCGAAACTTATACAAACACAAATTGTGTAATTTAAATTATATTTTTTTTCCTCAATTTTATAATTTAGTTTCATATTAAAAATCATCTTTCATTAAGTGCTTTTACTATGAAGAGTTCTAATACATTCGAGAAAGAACAAAATAGCATAATTGCGTTTATCATACTCCTATGGTCTCATTATGTCTAACCTACATCTATGGTCTCATACGAATTTAAGGCTTGCTTGCACAAAGAAAGTCAGAACGGATAGAGAAGAAAATAGATTTCTCAGTCCATAAAAAAGAGATTGAAAAGAGACAAAAATAGAATATATCTCATCATATTTATTTTTTATAAACTTTTTATAATATTTACATTTTCGCAGTTTCTTAATAGTATTTAATAACTTAAAATGTTAATTGTTTTGTAAAATTGTTCAGGGCCACAAATATTTTGCTAAAAGGTAAATGAATTAAATATTCATGGTTAAATATAAATACAAGTTGTGGGAAGAAATACACCGCACACGTTTAAACGAGTGTAGAAAGGCATCCCGGCCGGTGTGCTACTTGGATTGTTAATTACAAATTGGGTGTCTCCAATAGCTTCAAAGAAAAAACTGAGCCTGAAATTCATACGTGCACCGATAATTAACTCGAATTGCTGACTTAGTATCAAAGAAAAAAAAATATTTGACATTTCCAGCACCTATTCCAATTAAGGAGATTAACAAAATATTGTTGTTATATTATTAATGAATATGAATATTTTCATTAGATATTATTGTTATATTATTATATAACGTTAGAAAATAAAAAAAAATTGAATAATTTTAAAAATTAACAATAACAATTTTATTAAAGCTAAATGATATATCAATTATTTGATATTCTCCAATATCTCATAGAAAACAATAGAATAAATCATACTCCATATCATTTTGTATAAGTTTGCAACTCCATCCGATATACAAGGAAAGAAATGGATATTTTAAAAGCATTAAAAAAATTCTTCATACAAAATTTATTTTGTATCACACAAATTGCATTACTTTATTTGAACATCTCAGTGTATCATACGTACTTTGTCATCCAAACCAAATTTTGAATTTCAAAATAATCTCACTATCATATACATGTGTTCGGCATTAACATTTTTAAATTAGAAATTGAGTCTTTGTCTAGATAGTTATTTGTACATTGTTACTTAGCTAACTAATTTTTAAGATAAATATGAGATATTACATGTAGAATTCGAACATAGAAAATATTTATTTTTAATCAAAATATTAAAATCTGGTTTTTTTTTTTGATATATATATATACACTTCTATGTGCAAGATAATTAACATTAGTCTTGTAGATAAGTCTCTAGTTTTGTTTACACAATGCCATGTCAAAGTCTACCTATGAAGTTGGACTCTTAGGGCCTGTTCGGCCCAAGGGAATGGGCAAATTTGAACTGATTTTTTACTGTTGACGTGGGAAAATAAAAATTCACTCTGAGTGAATTTTTTTTCCCACGTGAACAGTAAAACAGCCAGACTGGCCCTTATTGTATCCACTTTACATTTGCTATGAGTACCCAAATTGCACCCTCTTCTGTTCGATTGATTACGTCAGACAAAGTACAAGAGTTTGATTCAACACAAAAAAAAATTATTACTCAAAATTCTAAGAGATGAAATTCAATGAAAATACACTCAATAGCAAGGATGTCTAAAACTCCTTTTGAAATTTTCATTTGAATGAATGAGATATAGTGACATTAGATCTTTTCTCAATTTCTTAATAGTTATTTTAATAACTGAAAATGCGAAATTCTTTTTTGTATAATTGTGCAGTGTAAAAGAATTTTTCGCTGAAATTAAAAGTGAATTAAGTATTAATGACTGGATATAGCTATAATATATTTCGGACTTTTTTTATTCTTCAACATCTGACACTAAAACACCACAAATAAATAAATGTTATAAAAAATTAGAAGGTTATTATCTCAGGGGACAGTGTATGGCGACCCATACCAACTCCAGAAGAGCAACAATCATTTGTATTTGTCGATTTCTGTGTCTATTCTTCTATAGCACACTATGTAGCGAATTGCTAACTTACTAAATTACTACATTTTAATGTTGTAAATAAAAATATGCGCTTGTCGGACGGACATGGTACTGCCAAATAATTAATCGGAAATAATTGGAATTTATTGATCATAATCATAATAATCGGCCAAATCACTGCCAACGACTAATCAGCCAATTAATCAGTCTAAACAGTCATTTTTTACAACACTGCTACATTCATTTTTACACTGTCAATGACTGATGCACTACTTCTCAAGATAACACAAATTTTGAGTTTGGATCTGGACCGTCCGATCATAATCTGGACAAATCCTGTTCGATGTGGAATGCACGGTCTCTTTCATATTCGTGCTAAATCAGATCGGACGGTGAGGATCTAAAATAAAAATTTGAGTTACTTTAGGTGATTAGAAATCTTACTTGGACGGATAACTTCAGGCCGTATCTATGTAGCTGCTCTCGGTGCAAGGAAAATTTAGATATAATTTTTGGTGGATCATACCTGTCAGTGATACAAAATTTCTGCACGGTGTACGTATCAGGAGCACGTAAAATAGTCACTTCTTCTCTCTCGAACTAAACAGGTAAAGATTTCAACAGATCTGTTTTGGCTTCACGAAGCACACGAACTATATACAGCGCTGTTTCGATTCTATAGTCGTACGCTGCATGTAGCCAAAACTACTGTTAAAATCTTTACCCGACTAGACAAAGGAAACATTGCTTCTACTTGGTGAACTCTTATAACAGAGGCCTCTCTCTCTCTCTTTCTCTCACTCTCAAATATGGCATGGAGACGTCTCTCTCGATTGAACCTCTTTCGCGCCACCTCTTCTTCTTCTATCAACTATCTCTTCTCCAGTACTTCACCAGAGCTCACTCGTCTCTCTTCTCTCAGTGCCTCTTTATCCCCTCAATTTCCTAAATTGACTGGATTCTCCGGCTATTCTCATTACCTGAGAGATGATCGGAGGTGGTACTCGAGCAATCAGAGCCACGCCGAGGCAGCAGTGCCAGTAACTGGAGGGGAACTGGTGGAGGTCCCCCTGGCGCAAACTGGAGAGGGAATTGCTGAGTGTGAACTTCTCAAGTGGTTCGTCCAAGAGGTCAAAATTCCCATTTTTTTTTTTTGCAATTCGCTAATTTTTTCATGGTTTTTTGTTATATATGATTTTAATGAAGGTAGGGGCAAAATAGTCATTTTAATTGTTTTGCTAATATTAAGCTGTATTTTTAGTTGATTAGTAGAATAACTAAATCTAGAAGTTATGACGGGTATATATATAAACTTCTCAATTCTCAATTAGTTATATATAAATTGATCATGCATGTAGGCTAATTTATTTTAATGTGCTCCTGTTAGTATTTGAAGGTAGGGGTAAAATAGTAATTTAATTGTTTGCTAATATTAAACTGTATTTTAGTTGATTAAATTGTAAAATGGGTTATGGGGATATTAGTAAAATAACTAAATCAAGATGTTATGATGGGTATATATATAAACTTCTCAATTAGTTGTATATAAATTGATCATGCATGTAGGCTAATTTATTTTATCTATGTAGTTAGAATTTGTTTGAAATGATGTATGTTTATTTATTGATAGGGGGATGAAGTCGAAGAATTTGAAAGGCTATGTGAGGTACAAAGTGACAAAGCTACAATCGAAATTACAAGCCGATTCAAGGGTAAAATCCATCAAATTAATTTTACCCCTGGTGATATTGTAAAGGTACTATCTTTATACCCAATACTCTTTCAAAAAAAATTTAAAAAATTTATTTGCCCCTCTAAAATTCATAATATCATATTTACCCTTCTAAATATCAAAAACTCACAAATTTACCAATTTTATTGTCTTTTTCTGTTAAAACTGGTTTTAAATTTATTAAGTACCCATTTTACCCTTTATTAAGGAAAATAAAAATATGTAGTTTCAGAAAAATGTCAGTTTTTTTTGTCATCGGAGGGCAAATTGGTCATTTCTCTACTTCATATAATTTGGTTGCTGTCGAAAGCGCTAATTCCTGATTTAATGTCACATTTATCATGGTAGTATCAGTATGCATTGGAGAGTGGTAATAGTTATATGAAAAATAAGAATATTGTAAACTTGAAAAGAAATTATAAAATTGATGTATTCCAATTGATGTCATAGGTTGGGGAGACCTTATTAAAGATACTTACTGACAGCCACGAAAGCAATTCCTCAGACAGGACGTCTCCAGTTAGGACTGGTACAATTGGCACAGATGGTGAAAATCAAAGTGAAACACCGTCAGTTACTGGAGGTGTTCTTGCAACGCCAGCTGTCAGGTCGCTTGCTAAGCAACACGGCCTCGATATAAATTTGATTCTCGGGACCGGGAAGGATGGGAGGGTTTTGAAGGAAGATGTATTGAATTATGCAATTAGTAAGGGGCTTATTTGCACACCTGATACTGACAAGGTGGAGACTTTCAATGAAGGAAGTGAAGGTAGAGGCAGTTTTGTCAGTACCAGTGCATATCAGGATACAACTATTCCTCTCAGGTATGAAATCGGTATAAGGTTTTTAATTTTAAACAGTTAAGTCACGGTACCAATCCCGTACCAAATTATACATGGTTTCATTAAAAATTTGTTGGTACGAATTTATTTATTTATATTTTTAAATTTGGTTCTTTAGGGGATTTCACCGAGCAATGGTGAAATCCATGGTTCAAAAAATCGGAATCGGAATCGGAATCGGATTTTTGACCGCCGAGTCAGAATCGGATGAATCGGCCGGAATCGGAAGAATCGGATCGGTAACTCGGGTATTTTTGGCAGAAGCCTTGTTTTGTAGCCAAAAAATAGGAAAAAATTGATAAAAATAATTTGTAAAAAAACTATGTTAATTAAGACAATATTACACTCACATAATCCACTAATTATATAATGTATTACAAACATTACAAATAGAACACACTTTTACAAATAGAAATAGGGGCTGCATTGAAAAAAATAGGGGCTGTATTGAAAAAAACAAATGAATCATTTATTCGTTTGAAAATAGTAAAATTAATAAGGGCTGGATTGTAAAATAACCATTTATTCCGATCTCCTTCTTCTCTGCGCGATTTCCCGAGCTCCTGCGCGATGAAGCTTCTCCTCCGATCGCGATTCCTTCTGCGCGATGAAGCTTCTCCTCCGATCGCGATTCCTCCTGCGCGATTCCTTCTTCTCTGCGCGATTTTCCGATTTTTCGATCGCCTTTCTTCTCCTCCAGTCCTCCTGGTGAAGCACAGTCCAGGTTAGTTTTGTATGGAAATTTTTGCTTTAAATCGGTGTTTCTCGGCCGATGGAAATTTTTGCTTTAAATCGATGGAAATCGGCTTGAATCGGCTTGAATCGGCTTGAATCGGTGTGAAAAATCGGAAAATCGGCCGATTCCGCCACTGTTCATCCGATTTCTCTCAGAAAATCGCACAACCGAGGAAATCGGGTAAAAATCGACTCGGTCCCGTCCGATTCCGATTTGAATCGGCCGATTTGACTCGGAATCGGCCGATTTTCAGAACCATGGTCAAATCGATGACTCTGGCGGCACGGGTCCCGCATTTTCATTACCTAGAGGAGATAAATTTCAGTGCACTTGTGGAGCTTAAAGAAGCATTTAAAAAAGAAAATAAAGACCAAAGCATAAAGCACACATTTCTTCCTTTTCTAATTAAATCTCTCTCTACGGCCTTGACGAAATTTCCTCTTTTGAATAGTTCTTTAAGTGAAGAGACCAATGAAGTAACACTCAAAGGTACACCGGCATAGAGTTTTTTACTGAAAAAAATCATGGTAAACCAAAATCAGGGCCATTGGAAAATATATTTGTGTTTTTCCAGAGCCATGAAAGCTCTCTTCATGATCTGGATTGCAACTCAAAATGGAGGCCCATTATGTTTCTAATTCTCATGATTAGCTTTGTTGAAGAGCTTCAAAGGGGATGTAAAAAGATTAAAAAATCATATTTCTCTCATGATCTTTTGCCACCATGTCATGGAAAGCTAATGGACATGTTGGTTTTTATTCTGGAAAATCTCGTGGCTTTTGCTGGTACAGCAAGTTCAATACTCTGGTCAGAAGATGATATGGTAAAAGGTTCAGATTTACCCTCTTCTATAAAAGAAAAGTTGGGAGGACCACTAGTACAAGTGGTAGGCCACATCCGATAATTTTGTGGTGAAATGGTCATGGAGAAAATTCGGCTTCGACTCGGCCCACCAGTACAAGTGGTAGGCTACATCGAGTGAATCTAATTCCTTTTCGACGGATTCAGACCACACATTGGGATGGAGCACCTCTTTGATTCTAGAAATTGAATCGATATAATTTACAAACATGTCAGAAAGGGTTTTACAAGGTCTACACAGGTCATTAGCTAGAGAGAAATAACGAACTGAAAGCAAAAACTGCATATATCGCGAGAGTTTACATGGGTTGGCCAAAAACATAACAATCTTCTTCTCAGGGGAATTTTGTCGAACAGTTCAGAGGCACGGTCGTACACCTAACCATATAAAGAATGACGAACACCTCGAAGCGAATGGGGGCTCGGAAAGGACGAGCAGAAGGCGAGCTTAAGCTGCGGACGGTTGGAGAGAAGCTTGTCGCGAAATTGACGGAGACAGGAGGAAGAGGAAGAGGAAGAGGAGGAGGGAGATGAGAGGAGATGGCGGGGAGGAAGAAGGGGATTTTTCCAGCGGTGGCAAATGGGTTGGCGAGTTTCCGTGTTGCGAAGGGAAAATTTAGACGGCGAGGAAAGCGATGAGGGAGTGTACAGGTGGCGAGAGGGAGGGGTGACAGGCGATTTTCATTTTTGGGAGTAAATGGAGAGGCGGGGTGTTGGGCCTCGGTCAGAAAATGCTGAACCGTTGATTTTCCATCGGATGACAAAAAGAGGGCGTGCTACTGTTCATGATACAGTACCAACCCATCCAAAATTAAGATATTAGTAATGTGCCGTGTATGATTGATTTTTTTGTAGTGAATAACGAACGGCTGGATGCTTACTTCAATTAAGAAGAGAAATTAAAACAAGCCAGTTATTAGAAAGTAGCGAGCACCGATAAGTTAGTAGTATTACCTTTGGTTACAATCTATTCCTGATTTCAAATATCGAAGCACAGTTGTATATATAAAAAATTAATTATGTACAAACATTCCGTCTGATAGTAGTAAGAAAATTGAAATTGAGAAGTTAAATAAATAAAAATCATGTAATAAAATTTTTATAAGTAAAATTAAAAATATTTATAAAAATAAGAAAAATAAAAAAATAAAAGAAGAAAGGTGTGGTGACAAATTTAGAGAGAGGTAATTGTTGACCCAGGATGCACATTGAAGTTTCCTCAAGTTATCCTGGCAGCGCAAAGAAATTTCAACGAAATTTCCTCAAGCTAGTTGAGGATCTTTTCCTCCACAAAGAAAGGAGGATCTTTGCAAATACGGAATAACAGTCGGCATACCTTTTTATAAAAATCCAATATTGACCATTCAAAAGAAAGAGGATCTTTTCCCATGTCCCAACTTTCAACTTAACCATTCAAAAGAAAATACATTATAATAGTCCAAATACAAAACATAATAACAGTCAGCATTAGACGACTATATATGAGGGAATCTATTCTTGTCAACTTCTTTCTAAGCAAGCATCTCCCTTTAACTATAAGAAGAGCACTCTGGAAGAGAGAAACCCATAGCCCTCATTACACAAATCATGGAACGTTGTTATAATGTTCTCATTATCTACCTCCTCTTAAGCTTATCCTCCTTTTCTCTCGCTGCCATAGTGACCACCAGTAAAACTGATCTATCAGCACTTCTATCTTTCAAATCCCAAATACAGGATGACCCATTAGGAGTATTCTCCTCATGGAACGAGTCACTGCACCACTGTCAATGGCAAGGGATCATGTGTGGCCGGCACCATCCTGATAGGGTGACTGCTCTCATTCTCGACTCCAAACAATTGTCAGGTTATATATCTCCATCTCTAGCAAACCTCACGTTCCTCCAAAGGATGAGTCTCTCTGATAACCAACTGAGAGGTAGCATCCCGGTAGAGATTGGATACTTGGGTAGGCTACGTCATGTCAACTTGAGTGTGAATTTTCTGGATGGTAGCATTCCATCTACTCTAAGTAATTGTTCAAATATAGAAGTTATTCATTTGAGAAATAATAATCTCCAAGGATCCATCCCATCTAACTTAGCAGAATGCAAAGAACTTAAAATTATCAGTCTCGGGAATAACTTCCTCACAGAAGGCATACCATTGGAATTCGGCCTCATCTCACAGCTCCAATTATTATCACTATTTGTCAATAATCTCACAGGATCAATTCCTTCCACCTTGGGAAACCTCAGTAGCCTAAAATATCTTTATCTTTACAATAATAACTTCACAGGTTCCATCCCACCTATCTTAGGTAACCTTACTAACTTACTGCAACTTTCTCTTTCCAAAAATAAATTCTATGGTTCCATCCCACATACCTTGGGTAATCTTCAAAGTTTAATAGATGTTGATCTTTCCGAAAATATGTTAAGTGGATTCATCCCTGATGAATTGGAGAAGCTTCAAAACCTCCAGATTTTTACAATTTATCATAACAATATTTCGGGTGAATACCACACGCCATTTACAACCTATCAGCATTATATGCTTTGGATCTTAGTAATAACCAGCTTGATGGAACTCTCCCTCTCGATATGTGCAATGATTTACCTTACTTAAAATATCTACTCCTCTATTACAACCAACTCAAAGGAAGGATCCCACCATCCATATCCAATTGTTCTGCCCTTAGTGTGGTTTCATTACAGAATAATTACTTCAGTGGCATGATACCATCTACTTTTACCAACCTCACCCAATTGGACTTGTCATACAATTATCTAACTGGCATCTTGCCACCAGAAATTGGTAACTTGAAAAACCTACAATCAATTCGTCTCTCGAATAACAAGTTACTCGGAGAGATTCCTTCTAGCAATTGCAGTGCCAATTTTGAAGTGTTGGACATCAGCAAAAACAAACTAAATGGTATTCTACCTAATTGCATTGGAAGAGCTAACCTTTATGCGTTGAAGTTAAGTGGAAACCATTTAGAAGGATCCTTACCGTTGGAGATATGTGATATTCTAGGCCTTCGGTTGCTTGACCTTTCAAATAACAAGCTTTCTGGTTCAATACCTCCTTGCTCTAATCAGTCAACCTTAGAAATTGTAGATCTGAGCCACAACAAGCTAACTGGAACCTTTCCAATAACATGGCTGAATATTTCTCATATAAAGGCCATAAACATCCGGAAAAATCATTTATCAGGAGAGCTTCCAATCAGGATTGGCAAGGAATTGAATCTCAGAATACTTCAAGCAAGTGAAAACCAATTTGGAGGACCGATATATGATCAAATATGTCAATTGAAATATTTACGCATAATAGATCTATCCCATAATAATCTTTCTGGACAAATACCATCATGCATTACTCATATGGGATCAACAGAACACAATTTTTCTTCCTTGGATGTAACAATTCAGCAGCCCAAGATTAATAAATATACGAATAATACATATGTCATTGAATCAATAAATTTTTGATTTGAACTAATGTCAAAAGGAAGGTTAGATTTCTATGGTGGAAATTTTTTACAAATCGAGTGCATAATAGATATGTCTTCCAACAAACTAGTAGGCAAGATTCCCGAAGATATTGGTAAAATGAATTGGTTGATTGCACTAAACTTGTCGAACAACCATTTAAGCGGTGCAATACCGGATTCCATGTCCAATTTGAACAAATTAGAAAGTTTGGACCTCTCTCACAACTCTTTGACAGGGGACATACCGAGAGAGTTGACTAAACTAACCTCACTGGAATCCTTCTCTGTGGCATATAATGATTTATCCGGTAGTACATTAGGTATGGAAGCACAGTTTAGTACATTTGGTAATAGCAGTTATGAAGGCAACTCGAACCTCTGTGGCCCTCCCCTGTCAAAAAGTTGTGTCCGTACGACTGGTACAACACAACCTTCCCTGAATGAAATGAGTGATGACCGAACGTATGAATTAGGCACCGATTTTTCATATTGTTTGGCTCTTTTTCCCTTTTCTTTGTGGTCAGTTTTTGGGGTTTCATGGTCGTTCTTTATTACAAGAGAAATTGGCGCTATGCTTTGTTTACTTTAGTTGACCGGTATGGTGATATGATATATGTAAAGGTTGTTCTTTCGGCTAGAATGTTAATTGGAGTTGTTAGAATTCAAAGGGGTAATTGAAGGACCATTTATTTCAGTTCTAGTTTGGAAGGACATGTTTTATGACATGTACCCTGAATAAGCAAATGCCTAGTGTTTTCGTACGATGTTTTGTGGATCTTTGTGAAATTTTGGCTTAAAAAATTATTTGGGTGAACTTTCATATATGTATTTTATGTCTATGCATATATATTTTGAAATTTTCAAGTGCCCTATTAAGAGGCGTCTTTTTGTATTTATCCATTTAATAGTATAAAAATATATGCAGGGTTGCACATGAAATTTTAGCATTTGTTATTATTTTCAAATGTGAAAATTGCACCGCTTTGCAGAGACTATCAGAACCTTTGACTAAAGAAAACACGTTTCATTGTAGACCCTCTGAAAGCTTCTGATGGTATTCTTAAATTTGATAATTAAATATTAAATCAATGGTCAATGGACATCTTATAGTCCTGTGACTAAACCTTATATTCCCAACATAACAACTATGCTAACGTAAAATTAATATTTTCAACGACTCCCGTGCCGATCAACCCCTCCTATTTAAACCCCTTACATATTTATATGTGCTTCATCAAACCACAAAAGGTATAGGTAGTTAGGTACTTGCACCAAACCAAACTTCTATGAAAATGATGTTGAAAAGAGTTACACTTGTGCTGATCATAACTCTACTTCTCTCTGTTTCTCTAACTGAAGCTATAAGGCCACAACCAACTGAATTCAATAAGAGCTCTCCTGAGGTAAGCAAATGCACATATATCACTACTACAGAAATGGTCATTGTACACGGATTTGGCAATTTTATAGAAAAATCGTGTAGAAGCTGTAATTTTTTGGATGCCTGAAATATCTGTAGGATCTCTACACGGATATTTATTAAAGAATCAGTGTAGAAAGACGTGAGAGAGCTACACGGACGTTTACTAGGAAATGTACACGGCTTATTGTTTAAATAACAGTGGAGAAAGCCTTGAGAGAGCTACACGGATATTTAATTAAAGAACCGTGAAGAAAGGCAAGAACTGTACACGGATAAATATTTAAATGACCGTGTAGATAACCTGTAAGAGCTACATGGATGTTTAATAAAGAGCCGTGTAGAAAGGTCGTAAATGTACACGGTTTTTTGTTTAATTAACAGAGTAGAAAGCCTTGAGAGAGCTACACGGACGTTTAATAAAGAGCTGTGTAGAAATGTTATTTTAGGTTTTTGGTTATATAAAAGGCATTCTCCCCACCAGCGCCATTTTGATCAATTCTCTCCCTCTCACAGTTAACAATTGGGTTGAGATGTATGTTTATCAATTATGTCGGATCGCAACTTATATCATTATGAGCTACTGTTTATGGAGCTCACAGATGAGCGGTCCGATATAATTGATAACCTACATCTCGAATTCCCATGCGAAGTGCTTCATTTCCCCAATTATCTGATTTCTGCGCTAAAGTGTTTTTCGAGTGTAAATATGTTATAACTAGAGCCCGGATCTGAGATCTTGGAAGTTAATTTGTATTTCTCCTCTAGATCTTGCTAAGGTGTTTAGTTTAGGACATATTTACCAAAAGGCTACTTAGGTTAATGTAACTAAAGTAGTCCTTACTTTGGTTACATTAACCTAAGTAGTCTTTTGGTTAGTTCCTTGCATGTCCTAACTAATTCGGGCAAGCAAGATTCAGAGGAGAAATTATCTCTCTTTTGATCAATTTTACTGGACGAAGGGTTGGGTAAGAGTTGGGTGAAGGACCTTCAGAGCCGGATGAAGAAGTGAATGTGACCTTCAGAGCCGGGTGAAGAGTCGAATGAAGTCGGAGATCATCCGACTCTTCATTCGTCTCTTCATCCGGCTCTGAAGGTCCTTCATCGACCTCTTCCCTTTTTTTTTTTATGGTCCTTCATCCAACTTTTTACTCAACTCTTTCTTTAGTAAAACATGTATCTTCTCATATCATCCCCTCTGTAAACCCTACTGGCACCAAAAGGAAAGAACCACCCTATTCTAGTCCTTAATGGAATTTTTTAGTTTACATATGAATTTTTATTCCAACTTTTGTAATGATTTTGTATAATTTAGTGTACATGAATTTTTAGTTTAAATTGCTATGTTTTGGAATTCTGGATTTTAAATGTCTTTCTCTATTTTGGAAATTGTTTGTTTTGCTATCTGAAAAACATTGAAAAAAAAATTAGTAAAAAAAAAAAAAACAATGCTACACGGACGTTTAATAAAGAGCCGTGTAGAAACGAGAAATAGTACACGGATTTTTGTTTAATTAACAGTGTAGAAAAATAATTTACACGGCTGTTTATATAAAAGTCTGTGTGTCTTTCTACACGGATTTATAGCTAAATATCCGTGCACAAAGGTTATTAACTGAAAACAAAGATACTTGCTCGAAATAATGGAAGGCTAGCCAAAAAAAATAAAACAAAAATTAGGAAAAAAAAAAGAATTCTACATGTCCGTGAAGAAAGTTTATCTTTTATATTACACACGGCTGTTTATATAAATGTCCGTGTAGAAAGGTTATCTTTTATAAACGGCTACCTATATAAAAGTCCGTGTAGCTCTCGTAATGCTTGTTGTACACGGATTTATATATTATTATCCGTGTAGAAAGGTTATTTTAGGGTTGGAACTATATAAAAGGCCTTCTTCCGGCGCTGTTTTGATCAATTAATACTTCTCTCTCTCTCTGTATTAAATTGGTCTGATTTATGCGCACAAGGAACGAGGCCGGATCTGAGATCTAGCTTGGAAGTTAATTCGCATTTTCCTCTCTATTGCCAAGGTTAGTCATACATATATATATTTCCCTCTTCTTTATCTAATTTTTTGTTACTGATTAATATTGCGTAATTATTTCTGTCAATTATTATTTAATGCATGCGTGCTTGATTTGTTAAGATAATGTAAATAATTAGTGTATTGTGGTCCAATAACCGACCTACTGATGCTTTTAGGTCCATGCCCGTTCAAAATTAATCCAATAGGGATTAATTTTGGATAGTCCCCCGTCTGGGACTGCTCTTTGAATATTATGTCTCATTTAGGATGTGAACACATATTAGCGGGATTTAATTAGTATTTGAGAAAAGTTCGACAGTATTTCTCCTTATTGCTCCTACGAGTATGTGGTTTTTACGCATACTTGGGGAGTTAAGGAGAAATGCTGCCGAATTTTTCTCAAATACTAATTAAATCCCGCTAATATGTGTTCACATATGAGGCATAATATTCAAAGAGTGGGTTAGGATTGTAAACCAGCCCTTTATAAGCCAAGAATTTGGAACAAAATATATGCTGACCACCATATATGTTTAATTGGAATATTTTTTTGTTTACTTTAATTTACAGATGGATCGAAGTTGGATGTGCGAATTGCGACGTGATAGTGTAGAATATTTGGCTCGCGTTGATGAGTTCCTAAAATTTGCTGAGAGTTATAGAGTGGCCACAAAAGATAACGACATCTTGTGTCCTTGTAGATATTGTAAAATTTTTATAAAATTTGGGGATTCGGAAGAAATTAGAACTCATTTGATTTGTCGGGGATTTAAGAAAAGATATACATGTTGGTTTATGCATGGTGAGAAAATTAGGGAATGTAGTGGAACCAATAGAAATTTTGTTTTGGACGAGAATGATGATAATGTAGAAACTGTTGATAATTTTGAATTTGAATGCAACGATGATTTTGAGAATGTCGAGAATTTCGATAATCTTGATTGCAACGAGGATGATGAGGTGGAGATTGATGAAAATGCAGAATACGATTTTACTGAGAATCTAGAGGACATGTTACGTGATGTGGAATATGAAATTAGTGATAAAAATTTTAAAAAATTTCAGTATCTGTCTAATGAATCTAAAAAGCCGTTATACCCCGGGTGTACCAAATTTACAAAACTATGAGCTGTGTTGAAATTATTGAACTTAAAAGCAGACAACGGTTGGAGCGATAAGAGTTTCACGTCCTTATTAAAGCTTTTACGAGAGATGCTCCCAGATAACAACGAGTTACCCTGTACAATATATCAGGCGAAGAAGTTGATCTGTCCAATGGTTTTGAAGATTGAAAAAATACATGCATGTCCGAATGACTGTGTATTGTACCGTGGAGAGTACGAGGCCATGCATGTTTGTCCTAAATGCGGTGTTTCACGGTATAAACGCAAGGACCATGACACTGACAAGTGTGATGAAGGAAAAAAGGCAAGGCCTTCGGCTAAGGCGGTGTGGTATTTCCCGATAATACCGAGATTCAGACGGTTATTTACAAATCCCAAAGATGCAAAATTGTTGCGTTGGCATGAAGAAGAGCGCAAAAGAGATGGTAAACTAAGACACCCTGCTGATTCAATTCAATGGAGAAACATTGATAGACATTTCGAAGGATTTGGTGGCGAATCACGAAACCTTAAGTTAGGGGTGAGCACAGACGGAATGAGTCCGTTTGGAAGCATGAGCAGTCAGCACAGCACTTGGCCAGTTCTTATATGCATCTACAATCTTCCTCCTTGGTTGTGCATGAAACGCAGGTATATAATGATGTCATTACTAATCCAAGGACCCAGACAACCTGGAAATGATATAGATGTGTATCTCGCACCATTAATTGAGGACCTCCAGAAATTGTGGCGTGATGGCGTCTCGGTCTGTGATGCGTACGGCAAAGAGCAATTTAATTTGCGGGCCATGGTATTCTGCACCATAAATGATTTCCCCGCGTACGAGAATTTATCGGATTACACTTGTAAAGGAGCAAAAGCGTGCCCCTTCTGTGAAGATGACACGCAGGTGCTGAGGTTGAAAAATTGTAAAAAGAATGTTTTTATGGGGCACCGTAGGTTTCTTCCTGTTAATCACCCATACCGTAAGAAGAAGAAGGTATTCAACGGGAAAATTGAGCTTGGAGTGGCACGTCGTCCGTTAGATGGGAAGAATGTCTTCATGCGGATTAAACACCTTGCTGTTGTTTTTGGAAAATGTGCCAAACCACCACCGAAAGATATTTGGAAAAAGAAGTCCATATTTTGGGAGCTACCATACTGGGAATATTTAGAAGTGAGACATTGCTTAGATGTCATGCATGTTGAAAAAAATGTCTGTGACAGTTTGATTGGCACATTATTGAACATTTCGGGAAGACCAAAGACGGTCTTAAAGTTCGAGAAGACATGAAATTAATGGGAACACGACCCGAGCTTGCACCGCAGGATAAAGGGAAGCAAAAGGCATACCTACCCCCCGTAATGTGCACAATGTCGAAGATCGAGAAAACGAGCTTTTGTAAATGCCTTCATAGTATTAAAGTCCCATCAGGGTATTCTTCGAATATTAAGAAGCTGGTGTCGATGAAGGACCTGAAATTGATTGGTCTGAAATCCCACGACTGTCATGTTTTAATGACACATATGATTCCTATTGCAATTCGGAGAATTTTACCGAAGCTCGTGCGGCAAACCATTACGAAGCTTTATTTTTTCTTCAATGCAATTAATTCCAAAGTGATAGACCCGCTCAAATTGGACGCTTTGCAGAAGGAGGTCGTCGTTACCCTTTGCCATCTTGAGATGTATTTTCCGCCATCTTTTTTCGATGTTATGGTTCACCTTGTTGTTCATCTCGTGAGGGAAATTAAGATCTGTGGTCCTGCGTTCCTGCGGTATATGTATCCATTCGAGAGCTTCATGGGTATTTTGAAAAGTTACGTAAGGAACCGACATTGTCCCGAAGGTAGCATTATGGAGGGATATTCCACAGAAGAGGTAATTGAGTTTTGCACCAACTACATGACCGGTGTGGGTCCTATTGGCGTTCCAAAATCTCGATACGAGGGAAGGCTACAAGGAGTAGGGACAATAGGGTTGAAAGCCATAGTTGCTGATAACGATGACCTGCGAAAGGCACATTTTATTGTACTACAGCACATGGCAGATGTTGCTCCATATATAGATGAGCACATGACAATCCTTCGACAACAGAACTACACGAGAAGTCAGAAGTGGCTTACTGACGAGCATAACCGTTCTTTTATAGGATGGATGAAAGACAGAGTGAAATCACATCCCGAAATGTCCCCCGTAAATGAAACTGTTAGATTGCTGGGCGAAGGACCCCAAATGGTTATTAGAACATTCCAAGGATACGAGATTAACGGATATACATTTTACACTAAATTACAGTGTGATAAGAGCACGATGCAAAATAGTGGGGTGACGTTGGTGGCGACGTCTCAAGAATTCAGTAGATCGGGGGATGCCCGGCCTGTAATAGCATCAAAGTCTTATTACGGCATTATTGAAGAAATTTAGGAGCTCGTTTACAATCCTCACCTTAGCATTCCCTTGTTTCGGTGCCAATGGGTCGAAGACCGGGGTGTTAAAGTTGATAACGACGGGTTCACCCTCGTTGATTTTGACAAAGTCGGGTATGTTGATGATCTTACTTGCCAAGCAAGCCACCCAAGTCTTTTATGTCACTGACCCGAGTGATGATAGGTGGAGTGTCGTCCTATCCGAAAAAAGAAGGATTGTTGGGGTAGAAAACGTCACCGACGAAGAAGAGTACGACCAGTTCGAAGAGATACCTCAATTTTGTACTGATGTGCAAGCTGAGATAGCAACAATTGCAGAACAAGACGAAGCAAATTACATGAGATCTGACCACAATGAAGGATTATGGGAAGATGTTCAAACAGTGGAAAAAAAAAAGAGAAAAAGGAAAAAAAAATCCAATGTATAATATTTACTCCTTTTAAACTTGAAAATTTTAATATTTCTTATTTGGAAAAAAAAATTCAATGTATAATTTATTTCTTTTATAATATTTCAGAGAGCCCAATGAAGCTAAAGACTAAAGGCCGGTTTACAATCTCTGGATATTTCTGTCTCATTGTAATATTTTTATTTCGTTTCTAATATATTTTTTTTGCATCATGAGCAAGAACCAGATAGATTATTTTAGATATGTGGGCAGAGTGGTTTCCACAGTAATTTTTGTAAACTAGAACTATGGATTTGTATAATTTAGTGTAGGATTTTTTGTATTTATTTTTGATATAATCTAGACATGAATTTTTGTATAATTTTTGATATAATTTAATTAGTACGTGAAATTTATATTTTATTTGTTTAAATAAAAAAAAATCCACCTTTCTAAGAATAACTTTTAATTTCATTAGAAATTCAAAGGGAGCTACACGGACATTTAATTAAACATCTATGTACAAATACATTTATACGTTTCATTAAATGTCCGTGTAGAAATTCAAAGGGAGCTACACGGATATTTCATTACACATCCGTGTACAAATACATTTCTACATATATGTTTATTTAACATCCGTGTAGAAAGGTACTTTTTCCCCTTAAATTATTCTCAGAGAAAAGTAATCGAAACGGGGGAGTGATTATTTGAATTCGTTTCGTCTTTCTCATCAGAATTAAAAAGATAAGGCAACTTCTCGAATTCCGTAATAACCTGTTCGAATTAAACGTTTTAACTTAAAATTGGACACGGACGTTTAACTAAAAATCCGTGTAAGAAAAGTTTTCTACACGGTCGTTTAATTTTCAAGAGTTTTTTCGCCTTCTAAGAAACGTACACGGGCGTTTAATAAAAATCCGTGTACGAAAGGTTTTCTACACGGATGTTTAATTAAACGCCCGTGTAGAAATTGAAAATACTTTACTTGAACAACAGGGACTAAATTGCATGTTACAACAGCGTCCCTGTTATTTTGAAATATTTTTTTTAAAAAATATTTTGAAATAATTACTTGAACAGAAGGTATTTTTTTTCCGAAATATTATTCAATGGTTGTTTTATAAATTTGTAAACCCAGGTAAGGTCATATCAAGTAAAGTGTTCATTTATGTTTTCAAATCGGGTTATGTAGTGAGCATTAGGCATTCTATGATATTATTTAGACAGATTATTTAAGTTAATTTTAAATAAATTTTTTAAAATAATTTACTTTTTAGTGATTATCCATAAATGAATTATTTGTTTGTTGTTTTGTACTGCTAATTTATATCTATAATAGTATTTATTTAGATAGCATGAAGTATTTAACAAAATAGTTAAACGGATAGAAAACAAAATGCTGATTAAATTAATAACAAAAATATATTACATCAAAACAAAACGAAAAAAAAAAGCTAATTAACTTAATTAAACACTCCTTCACTGGCATGGCTGGATTCCTCCTTGGCTTGACCCCCTCCTTCTAATCCAGGGTCTCTTTGGCTTGATCCAGGGATTGCCCCTCCTTTTGTAGGGCTTTGGTGGTGGGTGCTCCCTTGGGCTTCGTCGTGGCACATTTGAGGGCGGCCATGGCCATGTCCTCCTGTAGTTGGGAGGAGGCATTTCATAGCCGGGAGGGACTTCGGGAGCATCTTCGGGAATGACATAGCCGGGGGGCAATGGCCATGGCACATTTGCGTCTTCCGGTGGCACCGAAGCGGCCATTTCTTCTTCCAAAACTTCTTCTTCCAAATCTCAGAGAAAAGTAATCGAAACGGGGGAGTTTCTCAGATTATATAGAATTAAAAAGATAAGGCAACTTCTCGAATTCCGTATGAAACCTGTTCGAATTAAACGTTTTAATTTAAAATTGGACACGGACGTTTAATTACAAATCTGTGTAAGAAACGTTTTCTACACGGTCGTTTACTTTTAAAGAGTCGTTTCGTTTTATAAGAAACGTACACGGGCTTTTAATTAAAAATCCGTGTACAAAAGTCTTTGTACACGGCCGTTTAATTTTCATGAGTTGTTTCGCCTTCTAAGCAACGTACACGGGCGTTTAATTAAAAATCCGTGTACAAAAGGCTTTGTACACGGATATTTAATTAAACGCCCGTGTAGAAATTGAAATATTTATTTGCAAGTTCCGCCAGATACTCGAAGATACATGGATAAAATAGTTTTCAAGCTAAAATAAAACTGAAATCAGGTTCCTTTTTATTTTTTAAGTTTTCCATTTTGAAAAAATATGGAATTTGAAAAATATGAAATTTGGAATTTTGAAAAAATTAATCTAGAAAAACCATATATGCGCGCGCATTTTCATAATTTCGCGTAAACTAATTATACACGGGTTTTAATTAAACGTGTAGCTCTATTACGTTTCTACACGGTTGTTTAATTAAATGTCCGTGAAGATTTAGTTTACGCGAAATAAAATGCGCGCCTCGTCTCTGTCGCTCGATCTTTTCAAAAATCCCCTCGTCTCCCCTAAAACCTAACCCCCCTAGTCTCCTATCTCTTTCTGTGGTGCTGCCATCGTTCTCTCTCTCAGTGCTAGCTCGGTCTCTGCTGTCGCTCTCCTCTGAACTCGCCAATTGAATCTCTAATCTCCTCTCGCGCGGTTGTTGTTCTCTCTTTGAAAGGTTCTCTCTCTCTCTCTCTCTCATCTCTCTCTCACTCTAAGTTGCAATGCTCCCTGTATCTTGGTTAAATCAAAACCCTTACCTCTGATTGTATTTTGGTTAAGTGAAAAGTTACCTCAACTGACCTATTCTGGTGACATGGACACCTAATGTTACAGGGACTAAATTGCAAAACCAACACTATGATTGAACAAAGGACCCAACAACACATAAGTTAGACCTAAATTTTACATTTCGTAGCATTTGTAATAATGTTTCTTTTTTGTAGAAAGAACCATGTCACAGTCAGGTGAGAATGCAGATATGATTTTGGAAACAGTGGAACCGCAGGTAGATATGATAGAGGAAAAGAGGTCCGACAATGTGCACGAAGACCTCAGAGGCGAAGGATTTGCAAATCGAGTTCAACAAAACCGGATGTCCGAAGGGTCCACGTAGGGCAGAGTACACAAATTGGTGTAACAATTTGGTGAAGCAGAAGGCATCTATCTTGGTTGAGAGGTGGGACAAATTCGATGACGAAGATAAGAACGAATGGTGGAACATTGTGAAGGTAAAAAAAAAGAACTGTACATGCATTATATATTCATTTTTTCTATTCTCTCTCTGTTTGTTATTTTTTTTTTATTAGATACAAGTTTTCTAGCATGTCTTAACCTTAGCATAGTTGGAATTTGCTTTTTTTTTGAATAAAAATGTGGGTCTAGCCCCCATTTGTATTGATATTAAGGTTCTGTTACAAGAGAATGGTAACCACCATTTGAAATTAAAGTATTTTGTTCAGTTTCATCAACCATCCAAAGATTCTTATTCTTGGGGGAATTTGCTTTTATAAGTAAATAATAACTTTTTTAAATTGCTATGTATCATGTAGTTGTCTTCCTGCAAGTTATATATGTCTATACCTGACCTGAAAACTTGAATGAACTTGCATGCAGTAATATTGTTGTCAATCATGCAGGCTCATTGGAACATCCAGGATGACGACCCAAAGTCCGCGAAAAAGAAAAAGACTCTGAGGAAAATGAATGAAGCTTGGAAGCAATTCAAGAGCACGTTGAAGACGGATTTCATGGAGAAAGGGAGAAATCCGGTAGGCTACTATAAATGGCTGAAACAAGAGGACTGGGAGGAGTTTCAAGCTTTGAAGTCCACAGAAGAGTTCAAGGTATATAAATTTAGCCAACTTAGTCTTTGTTCTTTATGTACTTATATTCCTTAAACTAGCTAATTGATTTACCTTGATGTGTGAAGATAAAAAGTGACCAGGGCAGGAGGATCGCGAAATTGAACAAGTACTCGCACAAATTAGGGTCAGGTGGTTATGAGGGTAAGTCAGCCGAATGGGCGGCAGTACTGGAGAACAACAAAGATTCTGACTCACCTGTGGTTAGGATCCAAAATCCTAGGGTCCAACACTGGCTCATGGGAAGATCTGAGGTAACCGCTGACGGGACGATAGTACTCCCAAATGACGTGCAACCCGTGGCTCAGAAAATGGTAAGAGTCTTTGTGGTAACTTCGTGTACATTACTTTGTCTTTTGCTATAACTATTTTTTTTAACAGTTGGATGTGGAGGAGGAGGTAAATTCGGGCTCCATGACTGTCGAAAGAGTGGATGATTCCTTATCCGCAGCGCTCGGGACTAAAGAACACACGGGTCGAGTTAGGGGTGTCTCGGTCTACTGTGGCTGGAAGGATGTATACGACGGACCAAAACCAAAAAGAAGACCGCGTGCCAAAGTTAGCTCGGACGAGATGGAATTAAGGTTGGCGCAGGTACGCCAGGAGGTACGCGAGGAGATCAGAATGGAGTACGATGGAAGGATGGATGCATTCGAATCAAGGTGGATCAACCAAATTACATCTCTTACGAAGCAATCCGAGCAACAACCTCCTGTTTCGCCGGGATTTCGGCGAAGCAGTCAAGCATCCGGGACCGAAGTGCTGGGCATGTTGGACAATCTACAGGTAATCACTACTTGTTCATAATATACCCGTAATTGTGACTTGTTCATTAACTAATTGCTGATAATTATTGCAGGAGGCCACGGCATACGACCTCGTCATGTGGCACGACAAAACTCCTCTGACCCTTGCTAAGGGTATTGTACATCCTCCAGCCGGTTCTCAGCTAAGGCCCAACCATCTCCCTGTAACGGTTGACATGATTGTGGCCGAATGGGCTGGCAGCATACCTCTTCCTGTCACTACCGACGACATGTTGGTGCTTGATGACGCCCGTAGACAGATTGTCCAATGGCCCAAGTGTCAGATTATTTTGGATCAGGTAATCTCTAAATAAAACACGGATATCTTATGTTACATTCAAATCATTATTTTGAAATAATTGAAAAAAGGTTCAAAATTTGATACAGACCCAAAGAGGCGTTTCCAACGCTGCGGATGAAGCTTTGTCACCGGTACGGCAAGGCTTTCTCCGGGCTGATGCGCATGAATCTCCTGCTGCGCCAGCCGCTGCCCCAGCCGCTACGGGGGTAGACCGTACGGGGCTCTCCGAAGAAGAGGTTAGCCGTTTTCCCAAGGATTTGCGGAATCTCCACGCCTGCCTGGTTAAGGCACCAGATGATATGCAGGACGTAGTATTCGCTGTCCCCCCGAGATTCTCCTACACGAAGGCAGGACGGTCCTGCTAGCTTTCAAAGAATTCTCAGACTTTCTGCATGCCTCGTCAAGCGATAAATGGCTCGATGAGGGAGTCCTGACCGTTTTCATCATGTAAGTGACCAAAAATCATATATATCATGTGTATAGCATTCAAATATATATTCTAATGTGAAATGATGATTTTTCAGGATGTTACAACAAAGAAAATATGTGGATTGTAGGAAAGATAAGGTGAACAAATGTGCATTCTTGGACCCCGGCAAAGCTAATGGTACGATGGTGGATTTTCAGCTGAAAGATACTGTCAAGTACTTGTGTTCAGCGATGCATAAGACTCGTTCGGGGAAGAAGAGATTTATGCTCCTACCATACCACCAGAGTGGCCACTGGTGTTTGATTGTGATTATGCCACTTGAAAATTTGGTTTTCATCATGGATTCTTCACAGCCCGAACCGGGCATCACTCCTCAGGACTCCAAAAGGATCTGCACTCCCATAAAAAAGTAAGCAATAGTAATTCACTTGGTTTGATTTTTTCCCAATTTATATATAACAAATTGTGGAATTGCTAATTACATTCACTCAATTTTGTAAGGGCTTTTCTGCAATATATTAAAGATGGAGGAATACAAAGCACGAATCCGAAGCATAAAAATAAGTTGTGTTTCAGGTGGCAGCCGGTGAGCACACTATAATTTTTATAATTTCATATTTTTTGTTCAAAAATTTATTGTCATTCTAACATAGGCCGCTAAATGAAAATTTCAGTGCCCGCAACAGTTAAAGGGTTGGGAATGCGGTTATTACACGATGATTTATATGTTTCACTTTGTCGAACACATGCAATTCGAATGGCCACGATATCCGGTATGTAATTCATATGTTTGCCTTGACTTGTCCATATAATCAATATTGATTTTCCTCTAATATTTTTATTCTACTAAATTTGTTTTATTAGTTGCATTGTTATAATTGCAATATTTATTTTTATAAAGCAAAACAGAGATGTAGTTGTTAGATTGTATTTTTCTAATAATTAACCTACATATTTTGAATTTTTGGTAGTATAAATCGAAGAAACTGGCAGGGCATTACGACATGGAACAGATAGATTTTTTTAGATGTATGTGGGCAAGGTGGTTTCAACAGGAATATTGTAAACCAGAGTATGGATTTGTATAATTTAGTGTGCATGAATTTTTGATATAATTTAGTGTACATGAATTTTTGATATAATTTAGTGTAACATGAATTTTGTTTAGGGGTTGTATTATGATATATTGGAAATTCTTTGTTATGGAATTGATTTTTAATGGCTAGCAAACGGGAGGCTAGCCAAAACATAAAATAAAAATTAAAAAAAAAATATTACCATTCTACACGGATATTTCACAAAAGTCCGTGTAGAAAGCCAGACAAAAAGCAAAATAAAAATATAAGATAGCTACACGGCTGCTTATGTAATAATCCGTGTAGAATAGTTATTCTACACGGATATTTAGATAGACGTCCGTGCAGAAAAATGATTGTACACGACCGTTTAGTTAAATATCCGTGTAGATCTCCAGGAATTGGACACGGTTGTTTATGTAATACGCCGTGCAGAATAACTATTTCTACACGGATATTATCCTAGAAAGTCCGTGTAGACAGAGTAATCCTACACGGCTGTTTATGTTCCAATCCGTGTAGCTCGGCTTTGGAGAGCGCCACCTGGCAAAGAATTGGACACGGTTGTTTATGTAATACGCCATGCAGAATAACTATTTCTACACGAATATTATCCTAGAAAGTCCGTGTAGATAGAGTAATCCTACACTGCTGTTTATGTTCCAATCCGTGTAGCTCGGCTTTGGAGAGCGCCACTTGGCAAAGAATTGGACATGGTTGTTCAAGTAATAAGCCGTGCATAATAACTATTTTTACACGGATAATAACCTAGAAAGGCCGTGTAGACAGAGTAATCCTACACGGCTGTTTATGTTACAATTCGTGTAGCTCGGCTTTGGAGAGCGCCACTTGGCAAGGAATTGAACACGGGTGCATGTTTATGTAGTGATCCGTGTAGCTCGGCTTTGGAGAGCACCACTTGGCAAGGAATTGGACACGGTTGTTTATGTACTGATCCGTGTAGCTCGGGTTTGGAGAACGCCACTTGGCAAGGAATTGAACACGGTTGTTTATATAATGATCGTGTAGCTCTCAGGAATTGCACACGGGTAAATATCCGTGTATAATTTATTCAGGGGATTATACACCCTCGCACTCCACACGGCAGGAAATCCGTGTAGCTCCCCTGTTTATGTCCGTGTACAATGACCATTTCTGTAGTAGTGTATACCATACAGTTTTTTTCTTTTTCTTTTTCATTTTTTGAAAGTCTTGGCAGGAGCTGCTAAGTTTATATATACCACACAGCCATTTTCCCAATTTTCATTTAAGCACTTTTCTTTTATCTAAAAAGCCATTAAGATGCCAGTATTCAGAAATAGTACATAATTTTACCACCTTTGAGTTCATACTTCTATCTGAAGACCTAACTAAATCCGAGGAAGAAAATACATTGAACTGGAGTTCCAACGGACAGTCCACATAAGGCCCAAAATTAGAAAGGATGAAAACAAAAACAGAAGCTGATTTGAGAAAACATGCTCCGATATACTTGAAACATATTTTGACTAGTCAAAGTGAAGTTAGCATGAAATATTTTAGAGTAGAACTAGGGTGTACCTAAGTTCACCGCGCCTCTTTGTTATCTCCCGTGCCACGCGCATGATACACACATGAACTTCTTAAATTGAATTCAAATCCAATGTAATACCTGAATCGTCCGTTTTAATCTAGCATGAATCTCAAAATGAACTTCTTATATTTCGAATAGACATTGAATTAATTTTGACATATATATTCTACACAGTCAGATAACTTAGGGATACTCGCTCACCTTATGTTAGCTATAATGAAGTGTACATCCTTCTAAAATTTGAACACTATATAATATATATGCACCTTGAAGGAATTATTTTCAAACTTAATGTGTTAACGACTAGAACTTGTATCTCGAACACTCATTCAGTCTTAACGAATAGACTCCTCTGATAGAGAAATGCGAAGACTTACTCGGTCAATAGTATCCTGACCATCACTCCATAGCAATCCTTTCTCTGTCAAATTTCTATTCTAATTTGAAGAAAGAATTTTCAAAATCAGCAGTCTATGATTTCTTTAGAAGAGGTCTACCTCTCATTAATTGCGATGTAATAATAACGACACCACTTGCTAAGAAATTTCACCTTAGTCCTCACATTTAAGCTTGTTTCAGTTGTCTGTTTGGTTTTTCTTATATAGGGTCTGGTTTTGGCACTTACAGCCAGCCTCATATAACCTCTCTAACTTACCAAGAGATGTCTCAGTTGAAACAAGCTTAAACTGGAAGGACTAAGGATAAAAATTACCAAGAGATGTATTTATATCACATCACAATAATCAACGTGAGACTTCTTCTAAAGAAAACATAGACTACTAATTTTTAAAATTCTTTCTAAGAATTTGAATAGAAATTATTTGAAAACTTCTAAAAAAATAGTAAATTTTTTTCAAAAATGGTAAAATTTGGTCTCCAAGCACATTCTAATATGGAGATATATTGAGCGCTTCATATTGACTATTTGGACATTGAAAACACAAAAATGACTTATGTAAGTAGAGTAGCCAACCTCTACATGTATGCATATACATACATATATACATACATGTGTGTGTGTGTGTGTATAAATTCATTCTTATATTAAGCATGTAGATGTCCTTATCCGCAAACGACTTTGATTAAAAGATGAATTTTGGATTCAATATCAGCCCTCCAATCAAATTGTTTACCTTTTTTTTTACGTGTAAAAGTCTAAAATTATTTAGATACGTATTTGCCACATGTGCTCGTCACATGTAGATGTCCTGATTTCTCCTTCTTTTAATTTTTTTTCCTAAACTCCCTTATTTGATTGCTAGATATTCGATTATCTAATTGGTACTTAGTTTCATTTTTATAAAGTGATTTAAGGATACATATTGCAATTCTTGATTTCAATGTATGTCAATGTGTCATGCGCTAATATTTACTAATTCAGTTATAAATTTATTAAAATTTATCGCTTAATTAGTATGCCGCCCGATTGAAGAAACTTTCTATAAAAATATGGATGTCAAGTTGTATTGATACAGAGGTGAATTGATAAAACTTTCTTATTTAAAAATATGGATAAATTTTTTGCGCTCATTATGCTATAATATAGATGAATTAAAAAATCTCTTTCAACTGATATGTTTAGTGGAAAATGATTCGTTATTCTATTTTGTTAGATTATCTACTTTCTTACAACTACAGTAGTAGAGTATTTTTAAATCCTTCAATCCATGAAGTTCAATATTTCATGACAAGATATCATACAAAATGACTTCCTAATTTTTCTTTGCAATTACTAAGCTAATTATTTACTTTCTTTTGCCTCGAGTATTCTATATAAACAGTTGAGAAATAAAGAGATAGTTTCATGCAACATTGGTGGACCCAACATGATAGTTTTTAATCTGGCTGGTGCTACAAGGATTACATTTCAAGAGCTTAAAGGATTTTCTAACTTCAATATATAGCAATAGTACCAATTCAATACTCAAAACTCATTAGTATATATCAAAAATATAGTTTACTGGGGGATCTTGAGCAAAGAATAAGGTATGAACTATATTAATTAAGCATTTCTAATTATATTATATGTTGCAATTGAATATTTGATTTCTTTTTTACTGACACAAAGTATATAATATAGCTACTACTATGATATCTTCAATTAACATTAAGTCGACATTATTTCTCAATGGACTTTATTATACTAATTGACTGTTTATTTATAATTTGGATTTAGAACCAATCTATTTTAATATCATTCATGGACAATGTTAAATAATTATTCTTCTCACATTTTGAATGATATTTTTTTTTGTTACCTTATAATATGTCTCTGTTGCAGTTCGGTTAACGTGCTTCCTCTATAATTTCAACAATATGCTCCCGGCCTCCAAAATCTATCGAATCAGTTTTAAAATACAAATCCAAACCATTGAAAATGATTTCCTTAATGAGAGCTTTATTTCTATATTAAAAATTAAAATTTGGAATTTATTTACTATCAAGTCAAGCAGTCAAAGATTTTAATAAAATAGTGCATTAAAATGCGCACAAAATCCTTCATATTTTAACCACTTGACTTGATAGTAAATAAATTTGAAATTTTAATTTTTAATATGGAAATGTAACTCTCATAAGGAGATCAGTTTGAACGGTTTGAATTTAACATTTCAAGCCGATTTAATAAATTTTGGAGTTGAGAAGCATATTGTTGAAATGCTAGAGGAAGTGTGTTAGTCGTCTATATATATATATATATATATAAAGACATAGACTGAGAGATAGAGAGAGAGATTGGCTAAGGTCATAGAGGGTTGACCAAGACCTTAGTACTACCAAATCAACTTTTGCGATTTCAAAGTTCAAAAATACGATATGAAGTGCTCAACTTGTTTTTCATACTAAAATGGTCTTCATATTAAAATGTTCTTGGAGACTAAATTTTACATTTTTTAGAATTCTTACTTTTTTTAAGGATTTTTAAAAATTATTTTTTTTCATATTTTTTTAATTTTTTTTATTAAAACACTTTGAAGGGCTCATTGGCATTAATAGTTAATGATATTATTTTGAAAAAAAATTACAAAAATAGTTTTTCTTCTGGACATGATTAATCTTCCACAATAATTTTAATGATGAGTACAATGTAACAATCTTTGATGTACGTTTCCTCCAATTTTGAAATATTGAGGTGGTAACTATAAAAATTTCGGCGAAATGAGCTGCAATTCCGGTCTTCATGGGTTGTTAATTTTTCCTTTATCGCATTCACATGTGTTAGTAATCAAAGTGGAAAAGTTAAAAAACCAAAAAAAACTGTACTAATACCAAGAAAATTTCAAAAGTGCTCCTATTTTTCTTTTACATTCCTTCAAATCAAATAACTTGATAAGAAGATGAAAAATTGGCAATTTTTGTTTTAAATTGCTCAATGAGCATTGAGAAAAAAAATTGGAATTGAAGTTACATCTCTCATAATACTTGACCAATCAACTCAAAAATAAAACAAAAATTGTCTCTAAAGATTCAATTGTACCTCTCTTCATAATATGAAAATTAGATGAACTAATGTCTTAAAATTGTAGCTCCATTCCGTAGCAAATTACAGAATTTAGAAAGGTTGAATTGGATTAAAAACATAAGAGACGCGGTCTACTCTTATTTAAGTCTTTTGCACTGTTGATCTAGACTTGAATTTATTATTGTGGACCCTGCTAGCCTAGAAATTTTTTCATTCATTTATTAGCTTATTAGAAAACGACATAAATTGAAAAAAAAAGAAAGTTTAGCATTGAAATATCAAGGTATTCTTTTTCTTTCCCTTGATTATTTTATAATATTTTCTATAAATACAAAATTCTCCAAAATAACACAGTACTAATACCAAGCAAATCTCAAAAGTATTTCCGTTGTTTTTCTTTTACATTCCTTCAAATCAAATAACTGGATAAGAAGATCACAAATTGGCAATCCTTCTTCTTCTTATTTTCAAATTGTCCAATGAGTACTGAACTCAAAAAATAGAATTAAAGTACATCTGTGTGAATTAGAGTCATTTGACTTGTTGTAAATACGTTTTTTTATCAATTAAATTGTTAGTAGGCATTAAAACCACTAACCTTTTTTTAAAAAAAAAATACATCTCTGACAATACTTGACCAACTAACTAAAAAATAAAACAAAGTTGTCTCTAAAAATTCAATTGTATCTTTCTCCATACTATGAAAATTAGATGAACTATTGTCTTAAAATTGGAGCTCCATGTCGTAGCAAATTACAGAATTTAGAAAGGTTGAATTGGATAAAAAAAACATAAGAGACGTGGTCTACTCTTAATTTTAAGTCTTCGTCCGACAGGAAAACCTACAAGAGTACATGTCTACAATAAATTCTACACTATTGATCTACACTTGAATTTAATATTGTGGACCCTGCTAGCCTGAAAAAATTTTAGAAGTATTTTTTTCAGTTGGTAAGGTTCAAATGAAGCTTCGCTTGTTTAAGTTGAAATTAAAAAAAAAAAATTTATAGTTAACCCGGGAGAATATATTTTAATATATTTAAGCATTTAAGAATAATATGTCTAATTAATTTTATTCACATGTTCTTAGTGTGTTTCCTTTAGGATTTCTAGGATTCCAAATTTGTATAGTGTCATATCAATTTAATAGAAGGTTAGAATCCGCTGACATTTTAAAAATTAGTGATACTCAATTTCACTATTCTATCACTATTTTTATCATGTTTAAAAAATTGCATTAAATTTTAATTATCCACAATACAATTTTTAAATTTTTTTTCTATTTTACAACCTACAATTTTTAAAAAATAATAACTGAAATAAACCATATTTTGAGGGGAGTTTACAGCCAATATCAATGGATAAGTAAAGCTATGTTCATATTCTGTTTTTCTGCACTATTTGCTCTCTGTAGTAAGAAAATTGAAATTGAAAAGTTAAATAAATAAAAGTCATGTAATTTCATTTTATGAGAAACACAAATAATATTAATTATTATAAAATTTGCAAATTATGAAAGAGAAATAAATTAAATTTTTCCATTGGACAGGATGTAGTCACAAAATTAAAACTGAGAAGTTAAATAAATAAAATTCATGTAATTTTATTTTATAAGGAAAATTATAAACATATTTTGAAAAAATAGATATAAAATTTTAATTTATGAAGAGAGATAATTAATTGGTGACAAAGAGAGATAATTGATTGGTGACCCACGATGCATATTTAAATTTCCTCAAGCTAGATGAGGATATTTTCCTCCAGAAAGAAAGGAGTGGTTTTGCAAATAAAAGATTATACCGTGAGTATTTTCTGTGTACAAGACTTGGTCACCGTCAACGATTAAATGGTGACCCAGGATGATTAAATGGTCACCGTCAAAGAGAGATAATTAATTGGTGACCCAGGATGCATATTTAAATTTCCTCAAGCTAGATATGTGGATATTTTCCCCAACAAAGAAAGGAGTGGTTTTGCAAATAAAAGATTATATCATGAGTATTTTCCGTGTACAAGATTTGGTCACCGTCAACGATTAAATGGTGACCCAGGATGATTAATGGTCACCGTCAAAGAGAAATAATTAATTGGTGACCCAGGATGCATATTTAAATTTCCTCAAGCTAGATGTGGATATTTTCCTCAACAAAGAAAGGAGTGGTTTTGCAAATAAAAGATTATACCGTGAGTATTTTCTGTGTACAATGACTTGGTCACCGTCAACGATTAAATGGTGACCCAGGATGATTAAATGGTCACCGTCAAAGAGAGATAATTAATTGGTGACCCAGGATGCATATTTAAATTTCCTCAAGCTAGATATGTGGATATTTTCCCCAACAAAGAAAGGAGTGGTTTTGCAAATACATAATTATATCGTGAGTATTTTCCGTGTACAAGATTTGATCATCGTCAACGATTAAATGATTCGCTAATTAATCACAGCATCTTTCTTTTTTCGAAATTATGTTTATTTATGATGTGTTTTGTTCAATGTGATAATTCTCTAACTCAAAAACTACTAATTTGTGTAAACTAATATATATATATTTTCATCTTAATTCATTTATCCTCAAATCTGTAAAAAAAGAAAATAACTAACTACAAATATCTTAAAAAAATCCGAGCGCGCCTCTCAATTATTTAATATCTAATTTCCATTTCCAGCACTCATATCTTGCGAGTAGCATTGTAAAAGATTATAAACAGAACTTTAATGGTTTGGATATGAATGCTGGATATGGAAGTTAGACAAAATTAGAAGATTTTTCATTTAAACTAGTTGGGGGGAGGGGGGCATAGATATGATGGTTCGGTGGATCAGAACATTTCTGTTTTATAAAAGGTATGCCCAAAGGTGGAGGTAGTGTGTACCAGCTGTGCTGCCCACCCCATGGATTTTGAATATTTTTTTTTTGTTATCCATATGTTATTCAATTGCTCACCATGCCAAGTAATTTATCCAATCCTGAGATCCGACCCAACAACAACCCATATTTTCTTTCTTTGTTTAATTTGTCCTATACTCAATTGGTACGGTATGCAAACTTTGAATTTTTTTTATTAAATCGCCCCCGTTTCCGCACCTTCCCAACCCCCATCTAAGGTAAAGTCCGAGACTTGTAGGTACTTATCAAAACTTCGACCATAAATGAAATCATACTTTTTAAGCAGGGGTGTTATGAATGACATTCTTTCATTTGTTTATCCAACTCATATCGTATCAGAAACAGGTAACATTAAGTTCTTTTTTTCGTTAGCTTGTCGGGTAGGTGTAAGGATAACAATTTTTCCGTTATGTACGGGTAAAGACCATTCTACCCGCTATCCTATAATTAAGATGATTTTTAAAAATGAAATTATAAATATAGATATATATTTGTATGAAGATGATACATGATACAATAAAGCTTTGTACTTTACTAAATTTTCATAATACAAATTATTTGTATTCATTATTATTATTTTATTTTTTTCTTGTTTTGAAAAAGATTTTATGAAAAACACAAATTGGAATGTCAATAGCACTTTTTTATCCATCTACTCAACCCAGACCGTAGTAAAAATGACGAATAAGGATAAAAAAAAAATTCATTAACTTATCGGGCCAGATAAAGGTAAAGATTTTTTTTTCATTATCATAACAGTTTCGGGTATTAAAATGCCTCCACTCCATCCGTATCGTACCTGTTGACACCCCTATTTTTTAAGTAAGATAAATCTCATTACTGTGTGGTACTGATATTGTTTAATTTTCTTATTGGTTCTGGGGATTTTTTTGACTAGTCTCATACATATATTAGACCTTTTATTGGTCATATTTAAAAGACTTCAAGGTGCGTGCAAAATGAATAACAATTGTTGTCCCATGTCCCAACTTTCATAGCCAGCTACGAGTCCAATCCAGTCAATTTCTACTTACCATTCAAACATAAAGGAACAAATTAAAAATTCTAATAGTCCATACAAGACGGAATAACAGTCAGCATTAGACAATTATTAGGGAATCTATTGCTGTCAACTTCTTTCTAACCATACATCTCCCTTTAACTATAAGAAGAGCACTCTGGAAGAGAGAAACCCATAGCGCTCATTACACAAATCATGGAACATTGTTATAACGTGCTCACTATCTACCTCCTCTTAACTTTAATGTAGTAAGTGTGTGTGACGAGGCGGTTGAGGGGTGATCTATACACAGGAAATAAATATTAACAGTACATGATTGAGAGGCGCAAATGACGTACACAGCTTGAACTAAAAAACTGCGTTTGGAAACTGAGCCGAAGCATACATGGACTCAATAGGAAAAATTGTGTATGAAGTAGTACATACGTACACGGTTCATTAATAATAAACTGTGTACAAATATTAGAGACTTCTGGACACGGTTCGATACAAACTGTGTGTGTAATATGCAGTATATGGTTAATGTTTTTCTAGTAGGGTAGATTGAGAGCCCCAAGTCAAAGTGCATCCATCCGCACACAGAATAGAACCAAATCTCTGTACTGGAACTGCTAGCGAAGCTAATACTCATATATGATTAACAAATAATTGGCAAAAAGAATTTAAATTTACCATCAAATTTCTCTCCGCTTTCCCGTTTCAATTTGAGAGAGAACGGCGTCCCCTCAAATTAAGTTAAAAAAAAAAAAATCGATTCCAAATGTTAACATTGTTATCATTATTATTTTAGTAAATAATCTAAATAAATACAGGTTATAGCCATAAAATTTACTTTCAGTAAAAGTAATTATTTCAGCAATCAGATTTATTATAGTTCCACCAATAGTATAATTAATAATAGAAATATTAAAGAAATTAAATTAATCTTGTTGAATGAAGAGATTGGGAACGAGTGAATGATACAAACCAATTAAATATCCTCTAATTAAATTTGGTGGAACAGAATTAATTAGGTGGGATGTCCGCAGGACTTGTCAATCGCAGTGAATCGGACTTGAGATCGATGTGCCATAAATTATAATTAATGGACAAAAGCGAACTAATAATCCCCCAACTGTTTAGTCTTAATTCAAACACGCTTCATGGAGGAAAATATGCATGGTCTATATTTTGCCAATAAACAGCACACGTTAATTAGAGGGACCCCGTTGTAAAACACTGTTTATTTGTCTGAACCTTGATAGCCACTGTCAAGACTTTCACAAAAAAAAAAAAAAACACTGGAGCACACGTTAAAGCCCATGAGAAAAGGTTCCCGGCTAATTCTTTTACAATTTTTGAAAATGTGTTTAACATGTTCTCCATCCATGTTAAAATGTCGTTTGGAGACCAAATTTTACATTTTTTGAAAATTATTTACTAATTCTTTTACAATTTTTGAAAATCACTATTTTCTCTCTTCTCATGAATATGTAAGGATATACAATATTGATTGACCAAAAGATGGAATTTCAATGAAAAAGGTTCAATAAAATTATTTTATAACTGAATTCCTTTGGTCGGAAGTCGGAACGAGTAATTTGTAAATTCAAGCATAAATGACAAACAAGCATCTTCACTCTAATTATTGTTTTTCTGTACTAATTAAAGCAGATTTAATGATATAAGACTCGTACAATATTATCCAGATTGATATAAGCAGATTGTATACAAATAAATTTTCCCGTGATTATTTCTGCCATACAGTTCATGAACATGTGGAAGCAAAAAATTAGAAATCTCAAAATTATCTTTTCAAAATATATTTTATAATAATTTCTTTTGATGAACATATATTATTATTTTTTGAATTTCATCTTCTCAAAATTATCTTGTATGGTCAATAATCTATTATGCTCCTTTATTTTCATAATATAGCTTGTTTCTTATTCATAGTCACATTAATATACATATTTTGGGATTTTCGATAACCATTTCCATATATAGTACAACCCAGCATTTATTTCTGCACATTCTCATAATTAACCATTTCCGTGCATATCCATGGGCATGAGTTCCCATAAATTAATTTGTCGGTTTCTGTACCCATAAAATCTCATGCCGAACAATCCAATGGCACCCGAAACAGGCTTAAAAGTACAAATAGTTTGTGTAGAATTTACGCTCATTAAGGATGAATCCTATACAATCATGTATAAACTAAAATTTTACAAAAAACATGAATCATACACGAATAGATGATATCTTACGTAAATTTATATCATAATTGTCAATTGAAAAATTACCTAGAACCCAAATAATATTCTATGATCGAGGGATGCATATTTTATGATGCTCCTGCGGTTCATTATCACACTTGAAGACTTTTCAACTCCCTCGTCAACTGTGATAGGTCATTGGTCAATTACCCAATTGCAGGACCATTAATTTAATTTATTTCTGACAAATTAATTAAGATCATCATCCTACTACTATAAATCAGGCCACATATGTAGTCTGTTCAAGCCATATTCAATCACACAATTAACAGAAGCAATGAAGTTATTATTGGCAGTAGCGCTGCTGGTTCTGGTTCCAGTACAGTGGGAGAATAGATGTGTGAGTGGGTCAGAGTCGATATTATGCAGGGAAGAGGAGAGATCCGCTCTTCTTCAGATCAATGCTGCCTTGCCCGTTCCTATTCAGTCTTCAGATGGCAAGTGGGAAGGCAAGGAGTGCTGCCAATGGGAAAGAGTCACCTGTGACCCAAACACTGGCCACATCACTAAACTTGACCTCTCCGCCGATGCAATGCTGCTCCAGGGTACTATTTTACTAAATGCAAGTATGTTCTTGCCTCTCCGTCAACTAAGATCTCTGTCTTTATCTCGACGTTCCATATCCGGTTGTATGGTTGGTGCAGGTATGAATCTTCACCATTAGATCTCTGTCTATAAAATTACTGAACTGTTAATTGCTCATATTTTAGGACAACTTATTGTTAAAATCTGACATGATTCCAGTGGAAGGTTATAATAAAATAATTTGAAACTATATATTCACCAATTAAGCCTCTACTATAAATTACTTTCACTTTCCAATTATATTCTTAGATGCGAATTTCCTAATAGAACTAGAGCAATACAAAAAACTAAAACAACCTCAGAAATATATATTTACGTTAGTTTATTAGAATAACTGATTAATTATAGGTTTGTTCGTGTTAAGTGTTAAGTGTTGGAAACTTGGCTAAATGCAGCAGCCTTTTTTCTGGTACGAACTGGTAAACAGAGAACTGCTGAAACAAAACTGCTGCTAAACAGAAACTGATTTCTCAAAATGCTCGAATTTTCTTACACCTTGCAAATCAATTACATAACAGGCTTACAGATTTATAACAAATACATCTATCTAATTTTAGAAACCACTACTTCCTACAAGAGCACTACAATATAAAATTAGCACCTATGAGCATAAATAACCCTGCTGACTAGAACTGCAGTTCATGCTACTTCATGCATAACATGCCTCTAATTACTGACTTTACTAAAATAGAAATTGCTAATTATAGCACCCACTCCTCTGATGAATTATAGCGACTTTTAATCAATTTTCAACAAGTGTTAAGAAGAGAAAGAAAGAAATGAGCAAATTCTAATGCAATCTTTCCTCATTCTTCTTCAGGACTTGAAATATGGTCCAATTTGACCAAGTTGGAGATTTTAGACCTTTCTGCCAACTACGTGGAAAGAAGCATCATATATGGTTTAGCTAGTGTTTCATCACTTCGTACACTTGATCTGCAATATAATGCAATAGGAATCAGTGATCTGCCCATCAACGGTATCAAAATTAATTTAACTAATGTTTAAATATTTAATGAGCTCCCTTCTTTAATTGATTAAGACCTTATCCATCTTTTCTATTGAATGACATATACTTTATCAAATACCTCCTATCCTTTTGTCAGGGTTTGAATCATGGTCCAACTTAACTAAGCTAGAGATGCTAGACCTTTCCTTCAACGGCCTGCCTACAAACATCTTTTCCTCCTTAGCCCATGTATCATCACTTCGAGCACTTTTTCTGGATTATATTAATATGGAAGGCAATTTCCCTGCCAAAGGTAACCTTTTATAAATGAACCATTTTATATTTATGGCAAGAGTAACATTTCTCTTATTTTTCCTCAATTTGATCGATATTTCAATGCCAAGATATGACAGAGCTTAGTGCACTGAATTTGGAGGTGCTTAGTCTAATTGGAAATTTGTTATCTGGGAGTATTCCCTATTTGGGACATTGGTCTTCTCTTAAAGCCCTTTCTTTGGAGGACAATTTACTAAATGGCAATTTAACATCAGCAGGTAATTTACAATTTATTACAAAATTAAACTAATTCTAATTAATGCAAAAGAACAAAATTATATTTTCTGCAGTCTCTCGACAACGGGAGATCATAGATGTTTGACATTGTAAGAAAAATATGATTAAGTGGCCCAAATTAAAACAGCCCATTTAATTAAATGACTGATGCCCAAATTAAAACAGCCCATTTAATTAAAGGTGCATGCATCAAATTAAAAGGTGCTATTAAAAGGTGCTATTTGATTAAAGGTGCATGCATCTCTGTTCAGAAATTATATGTGTTGATTAATTAAAGGGTGCATCTCCCCTATAAATAATTGCTTTAATGACAGGCAAAAATATACGAATTCTAATAGTAAGGTTGATCCTCTCTTCATCTATATTCAGAAAGAACAAAAGTTGTCATTGCTTAGAAAGAGAAAGAGGAGAGAAATCACTTTGCAGTTCTTCTGACGGTTTGTGAAGAACGTTTCAAGTATTGTTCTACACTTTACTATGGACAAAGGTATGAAATTAATTTGATTGATTTAACGTGGAGACTATGATTTCTAAGGTCTTTAATTTGTTTAATTAATTCTTAATTCCGCTGTCAAAAACTTTAAAGATGATTAGTTGTACTTATTTTAATAATTATGTATAAGTAGTTGATCACGATAAAAATCTAATTACATGTGGTATCAGAGCATGGTTTTGGAATTCATAATCTCCCGAATGAGTTACTTGTTTTATAAATTTATTATTATTATTATTTTTTTTTAATAATTTGTGATTGAAATTTGCGGTAACTTTGAATTATGACGGTATTGCTAGACACCAAAGTGTCCTTACCCTAAAGAAATCGAAGTATGGATTATATAGAGTTCATTAAATAGACTATTCTGAAAAATTCTTTTTTACCATAAGCATGGATAATTATGACGGCATTCTTTCCAATTAAAATTCTGAAATTGAATTATTATGAGTCTAAGAATTTTAGAATAGTTTTATTGCAATTCTGTTTTCTATAAACCGTAGATTAAAATTAATTGATCATTTATTAAGATTATATGATATTAAAATCTGTCATATACTAAATTTAATGGTTTAATTAATTAGTAGATTATGAGATTTTTGAATTGCCCAAAGGTTGATTACATTCTCATAATTTACACAACTTAAGTTGATAATTTACGTTATTCCTCAATTGTTGGTTACCCAAAGGCAACAACATGTATTGAAACAATAAAATTATCATATTAAAGTATTTTCTAGTAAAATATTATGTTTAATATATATCTTAATAAATCCCAAAGGATAATTAGGATATACATTAATTAAGTTATTGCTCCGAAAATCTGAAGTTATAAATTATTGCATTATGTCTCCTATGTTCTGATCTTCTCTTTGAGTTAATTTATATATATATTATATCTTCCAAAAGACATGACTGTTTAAATACACACCCTAAAACAGAAAATACATAAAAGATACATCAAAGACTCTAAAAACTCTAAAATTATAAAGAAAGGTCCAAAAGTCCATGAAGGAAGACTCGGATCGCGAATCTGAGCCCGCAAAATGGGCAAAACAAATCATAGATTGTTTTGGATCCGGTTTTGGGTTGTGGAGTTCCTGTAAAAATTTCAGCCCAATCCGACGGACGGATCAAAAGTTACGCCCCTTTTCGTGAAGCATGCGCAGGACCATATTGCTGATTATGTTTTCTGATTTTCTTTTCATTTAAAATTTCGGAAAATTTATTTCTTCTTAATTTTCCTTATAATCTTCTCTTTCCCTAATTTATTTTAATTTTTTCTTCTCATCTTCTCTATTAAAATTACAGTTAATGCACCTGTATCGATGCAATCGCATGCGTCATCTGTGACGGTCTTTAATGGTCTTAACTTTGCTGAATGGAATGAACAAGTCCAATTTCACTTAGGTGCACAGGACTTGGACATAGCACTATTATTTGATAAGCCCGATGCTATAACTGATGAAAGCAGCGAGGAAGATAAGGCCTTTATGGCAGAATGGGAACGTTCTAACAGGTTATGCCTTATGTTTTTGCAAATGACAGTTGATGGAAACATTAAGGTTGCTCTTCCGGACACGGATAACGCTCAAGAGTTTCTAGCAAACGTCAGGGCACGCTCACAGACAGCCGATAAGTCGCTTGCCGGTTCGCTTATGGCAAAACTTACCACCATGAAGTATGATGGTAGTCGCACTATGCATGCACATATCGTAGAAATGACGTCTCTCTCCGCAAAACTTAAGAGTTTGGGAATGACAGTTGACGAAGGGTTTCTAGTTCAATTTATTTTGAACTCTCTGCCGAATGATGTTTATAGTCCGTTCCAAATTAATTATAATGCTCAAGAAAAGAAATGGAACATAAATGAATTGACTAGTAAACTTGTTCAGGAAGAGGCAAGGCTTAAGGAAATGAAACCTAACACTGTTCATTTTTCAAAACTAGAAGTTGTGTCGGGTTCTAATGCTAAACCAGGGAAAGCTAAGACCAAAAAGAAGGGGAAAGCCTTTCAGGTGTCTTCTAAGGCAAGCTTCAAGAAAGAAGGGAACAAGCAAAAGTGCCACTTTTGTCGTAAGGTGGGTCACTTTCAGAAGGATTGTCTGAAAAGGAAGGTTTGGTTCGAAAAGAAAGGTATGAATCATACTTTTGTTACTTTTGAGTCAAATTTTATTGATGTTCCTAATAATACTTGGTGGATTGACTCGGGCTCTACAACTCATATTTCAAACAATTTACAGGAATTTCTTACGATCCAAACCACAAGCCAAAGTCGACAAAGTGAAAGATATGTAATTATGGGCAATAAAGACAAGGTGCCAGTGGAAGGTGTCGGTACATACCGACTTATATTAGGTTCTGGCAATATTGTTGATTTGTATGATACACTATATGTACCTTTGTTTTCTCGAAACTTATTATCTGTATCTAAGTTGGATGATTGTGGCTATGTATTTAAATTTGGATCTAAATGCTTTAGTTTATATAAAAATAATTGCATGATTGGTTGTGGCAATTTGATTGATGGACTATATAAATTAGAGTTAGATAATTCGTATATAGAATCTCTGATTACTGTAAACAATACTATTGGAATGAAAAGAAATATGAATGATGAAAAGTCGGCGTACTTGTGGCACAAAAGATTGGGTCATATATCCAAAGAAAGAATGCAACGTTTAGTGAAATCTGAAGTTCTTCCAAACTTGGATTTTACTGACTTAGGTGTATGTATCGACTGTATAAAAGGAAAACAGACAAAACATACTTAGAAAGGTGCCACTCGTAGCTCTCAACTTCTAGAAATAATTCACACGGATATTTGTGGACCATTTGATGTTCCCTCCTTTAATAAAGAAAAGTATTTCATCACCTTCATCGATGATTTCTCACGTTATGGGTTTGTTTATCTTCTAAATGAGAAATCACAATCTATTGATGCACTTGAGGTGTTTATAAATGAGGTTGAAAGACAGTTAGAAAAACAAGTGAAAATCATTCGATCTGATCGCGGTGGGGAATTTTATGGTAGATATGACGAATCAGGACAAAATCCTGGACCCTTTGCTAAATTCTTAGAAAAGCGTGGTATATGTGCGCAATACACTATGCCCGGCACACCACAACAAAATGGTGTTGCTGAACGTCGTAACAGAACACTTATGGACATGGTTTGGAGTATGCTCAGTCACTCAACTGTGCCTAAATCTTTGTGGATGTATGCACTTAAGACCGCCATGTATTTACTAAACCGGGTTCCCAGTAAGGCAGTAGAAAGGACTCCTTTCGAACTGTGGACGGGACGAAAACCTAGTTTGCGTCATATACATGTATGGGGTTGCCCTGCGGAGGTCCGTTTGTATAACCCACACGAAAAGAAATTGGATTTCAGAACTGTTAGTGGATTCTTTATTGGATATCCAGAGAAATCCAAAGGGTTCAGATTTTACTGTCCGAATCATAGCACGAGAATTGTTGAATCCGGAAATGCCCGTTTCATCGAGAATGCTGAAGTCAGTGCAAGAAGTTCTGATCAGTGTAATTCTGATCTTCAGGAAATTACAGAACAAGTTACTGTTCCTTTGTCTGTTGTTTCGAAAGTACTTGTTCCGATTTTTTTTTCGAAAGTAATTCTTCCGACTGTTCCAGAACAACCAACTGCCACTGAGGACATTCCGATTGATAACATCATTGTTGATGATTTAGTTGAACCGAATAATATATCATTAAGAAGGTCTAACCGTGAACGGAGATCGGCTATATCTAACGATTATTTGGTTTATCTACAAGAATCTGAAATTGATTCTACAATTGATGATCCGGTTTCATACAAGAAAGCTATTGAATGTGAAGAATCCGATAAATGGATTGATGCCATGAAAGACGAGTTAAAATCAATGGAACAAAATCAAGTCTGGGATCTCGTCAAATTGCCTCACAATTCCAAACGAGTTGGATGTAAATGGATCTTTAAGATCAAACGTGACTCAAAAGGCAAAATTGAACGATATAAAGCTAGACTGGTTGCCAAAGGTTTCACTCAGAAAGACGGCATTGATTATAAAGAGACATTTTCGCCCGTCTCTAAGAAAGATTCTTTGCGTATCATCATGGCTTTAGTGGCTCATTATGATCTTGAGTTACACCAAATGGACGTTAAAACTGCTTTTCTGAACGGAGAACTCGAAGAGGAAGTCTACATGGATCAGCCTGAGGGCTTTTCAATTGGGGGAAAGGATATGGTTTGCAAATTGAAAAGGTCGATATATGGGCTGAAACAAGCATCACGACAGTGGTATCTCAAGTTCAATGATGTGATTACTTCTTTTGGTTTTAAGGAAAATATTGTTGATCGTTGTATATACTTGAAGGTCAGTGGGAGTAAGATAATGTTTCTAGTTCTATATGTTGACGACATTTTACTTGCGACTAACGATCTTGGAATGATGAAAAGCACCAAGAATTTTCTCTCGAAGAATTTTGAAATGAAAGATATGGGCGAGGCGAACTATGTGATAGGAATAGAAATATTTCGTGATCGATCACAAGGTTTGTTAGGTTTGTCTCAGAAAACATATATTAACAAGATTCTCGAGAGATTTAGGATGGAGAAATGTTCAGCTGGTAAGGTACCGATTCAGAAAGGGGATAAATTTGGTTTATATCAATGTCCTAAAAACGAATTGGAAAAGGAAGAAATGAATAATATTCCTTATGCTTCCATTGTGGGTAGTTTAATGTATGCACAAACTTGTACAAGACCAGATATCAGTTTTGCTGTAGGAATGCTTGGACGTTATCAAAGCAATCCTGGAATAGAACATTGGAAGGCAGCAAAGAAAGTTTTACGATATCTTCAAGGTACTAAAGATCACATGTTGACGTATAGGAGATCAAACTGCTTAGAGACAGTCGGTTATTCAGATTCAGACTATGCCGGGTGTTATGATACACGAAAATCCACTTGCGGATATGTGTATCTTCTAGCCGGTGGAGCAATCTCATGGAAAAGTGCGAAGCAGACAGTAATTGCTGCATCCACTATGGAAGCCGAGTTCGTGGCGTGCTTTGAAGCCATGGTACAAGGACTATGGCTGCGGAACTTTATTTCGGGACTTGGAATTGTCGACAGCATTGCCAAGCCGCTGAAGATTTATTGTGATAATTCTGCAGCAGTCTTCTTCAGCAAAAACGACAAGTACTCAAAAGGTGCCAAGCACATGGAGATTAAGTACTTTGCCGTGAAAGAAGAAGTACAGAAACAAACAATAACAATACAGCATATAAGCACAGAGATGATGATAGCTGATCCTTTGACGAAAGGATTACCACCCAAGATATTTCACGAACATGTCGAAAGAATGGGAATAGTTGTCTGTGATAAATAATTGTTGTAATTAAACTTATATTATAGATGAATGATTGTTTATGATATTATTATTGATTGATTGTTTCAAATGCAATTCCTATTTATTTAAGTATATATATATATTATCGTTTACTATTAATAGGAATTAGTCTATATAAATTAGACAATTAACGTGGATCCTAAAGTATGCCATTAAGGTTTATATTAAGTTAGAATTGATGTTGTAGTACATGGAAGGAAGTTAGTAACAAATATTATTAGCAACCGCCATGACTCGTATTAATTTTGCTTAAATATAAATATTATGATTTTAGAATTTATGAAATATAAAGACATGCAATATTATTGTGCACCTTATGAATGTTGTAATGTCATAAAGTTTTATAATGGACCAAGTGGGAGAATGTAAGAAAAATATGATTAAGTGGCCCAAATTAAAACAGCCCATTTAATTAAATGACTGATGCCCAAATTAAAACAGCCCATTTAATTAAAGGTGCATGCATCAAATTAAAAGGTGCTATTAAAAGGTGCTATTTGATTAAAGGTGCATGCATCTCTGTTCAGAAATTATATGTGTTGATTAATTAAAGGGTGCATCTCCCCTATAAATAATTGCTTTAATGACAGGCAAAAATATACGAATTCTAATAGTAATGTTGATCCTCTCTTCATCTATATTCAGAAAGAACAAAAGTTGTCATTGCTTAGAAAGAGAAAGAGGAGAGAAATCACTTTGCAGTTCTTCTGACGGTTTGTGAAGAACGTTTCAAGTATTGTTCTACACTTTACTATGGACAAAGGTATGAAATTAATTTGATTGATTTAACGTGGAGACTATGATTTCTAAGGTCTTTAATTTGTTTAATTAATTCTTAATTCCGCTGTCAAAAACTTTAAAGATGATTAGTTGTACTTATTTTAATAATTATGTATAAGTAGTTGATCATGATAAAAATCTAATTACAGACATCACATAATTAATTTGTTCAATTTGGTATAATACTGAACAGTAATATAATAAGAGTATTCTTGTTGTCAGGTGTTGCCTAGTGGTATTAGATCTTAATCATTTACTCATGTAGCCCTGGATTTTTTTTGTGAAATAGAAATAAATAAACTGATTTCAAGGGAACACCTCCACCGAGCCACTGCCACGAAAAAAAAACCTCCACCAAGCCACTGCCACAAAATCAGATTATTTATTTCTATTCAACAAAAAAAATTGCAGCACTGCATTAATAGTGAAATCTGGGTCCGGCTACATATATTTTTGTACTAATGCATCTTAAGGAAACCTTGCGACGTTCCTTTTGGATGAGCATTTTCAAATAATTTAAGAAAGCCTTCCCGATTAGTTGTCTTCTTGATATCTAAGCAATCAGAATATATATTTTTATTTCACATTCACCCCATAAATGACTAATGTACATTCATGAGAGTTTCCACTTTACTGCAAGATTTTCGGTGTCTTTTAGTTAGCTCATTATCACGAGATTAAGAAAGTTGACTTTGTAGCTAGTTCTACATATGTATTTCAGGCATTACACTGAGTTTTAAAACGAAATATAAAGAAAAAATGAAAACACAGAAATGAAGAAATGCTATCTCGTAATTGAACTTATATATGGATTTCACATTTGTAATCCAATTTGACGACATTTCTTGTTAATATTATAGGACTATGCCGATTGAAGAATCTCGAGGAGTTAGATCTTTCATGGAACAATTTTACTGGAAATCTTCCTTCTTGTATGGAAAATATTTCTTCTCTTAAGCTAGTCGACTTGTCCCATAATCAATTTCAAATAAGATTTCCCTCCATTTTTGAAAGATTCACATCCCTAATGTACCTTTCCTTATCGGATAACCAGCTTGAGGGGACTCTATGTAAAGTCAAGGTAGCCGTACAATAACACAACACGATACTGAGATGAGAAAGAGAGAGAGAAATAATAGAACACTAGAATTTGTGGAAAAACCAGACGGGTGGTGAAACAACCACAAAACCCCGCTGGCCTAATATATTGTTTATAGAGGAGATTATTACAAGCTTAAGAAAGCTATTCTATCAGATCATTACAAGAGGGAGTCTAGACTCCTTTATATAGCCTAGAACAACTTGGGAGCAAATAAACCTAATTAATGCAAATATCTATCACGATATATTTCCTCTACCAAACATTCCTAAACCAAAGAAGAGTGGCAGCCAAGTAGCCTATCACCTTGCTTGGTGAACAAGTTGTCTTCACACCCAACAATCTCCCACTTGAAGACAAATTGGTAACACTTGCATCTTAGTGTCTCCAATTACCTTTTTGCATCTCCTCTACTCCAAACAATTTTCCATGGGCCAGCAGCAGCTCCCACTTCACTAGTGATTGAGCCCAACTGAGGTAGTGCATAGCCTCAGTTTATCCGTGGTGACAACCTTCGTGAACATGTCCGCAGGATTTATCGCACCTGCGATCTTTCTCAACGACAAGGTCCCGTCATCTACCAATTCACGTATATAGTGGTACTTCAACTGGATGTGCTTTGTTCTTGAATGAAACACCGGGTTCTTCGCAAGACACAGAGCACTTTGACTGTCGGTGTAGAGTGCTCTGCAACCTTGATCCTTTCCGATTTCCTTCAGAAAATTGAGTAACCATACCATCTCTTTCCCGGCCTCCGAAATTGCTACATATTCCGCTTCTGTTGTAGAAAGCGTCACACATTTTTGCAATCTCGACATCCAACTTACAGCCGTACCTCCCCACGTGAAAACATAACCAGAAGTGCTCTTCCGACTATCCAAGTCACCACCAAGGTCCGCATCAACGAAACCTTCTAGACCCACACTGCCTTTCTTGAAGCACAGCGCCATTCTTGAAGTGCCTTTCAAGTATCTTAGCAGCCATTTCACCGCCTCCCAATGTGCGGTACCGGGGTTTGCCATGTAACGGCTCACTACTCCCACTGCATGAGCTATGTCGGGTCTGGTGCAAACCATGGCATACATGAGACTGCCAACTGCCGAGGAATAGGGTACAGTTGCCATGTAGTCTTGCTCCTCCTTCGTATTTGGTGCTTGAGCCTTCGACAACTTGAGTTGTACTCCCAGCGGTGTGATTCTTGGTTTAGCATCTTGCACTCGAAATCGATCCAACACCTTGTTGATGTACTTCTCCTGCGACAAAGTTAGAGTACCTGCTGCTTGATTTCGAGAAATGCGCATGCCTAGAATTTGTCTTGCTGGTCCCAAGTCCTTCATCTCGAACTCTTGTGCTAACTGCCGCTTTAATATGTTGATCTCCTTCATGCTTGCACCTGCAATGAGCATGTCATCGACATACAAAAGCAAAATAACATAAGAGCCACCAAAATCTTTGAAGTAGCAACAGTGGTCTGTGTCTCCTCGTTTGAATCCACGACTGCTCATGAATTTGTCGAACTTTTTGTACCACTGTCTCGGAGCTTGCTTCAAACCGTATAGGCTTTTATTTAACTTGCACACAAGACCCTTCTGTCCTTGAGTTTCGAATCCCTCAGGCTGCATCATGTAGATTTCCTCCTCTAAATCTCCGTGAAGGAAGGCCGTCTTCACATCAAGTTGTTCTATGTGCAAATTCTCGGCCACCACAATACCGAGAATAATTCGAATGGTTGTAAGCTTCACCACGGGTGAGAAGACCTCGGTGTAATCAATACCTTTCTTTTGTAAGAAACCCTTGACCACCAATCTCGCCTTGTAACGCTTATTTCCATCCGCCTCTTCTTTAATTCGATACACCCACTTATTTTGTAGTGCCTTCTTTCCTTCCGGCAATTGAGTCAAGACCCATGTCTTGTTTTTCTCCAGGGATCTTAATTCCTCTTTCATTGCTCGCTCCCACTTGACCGCATCACTCGAGTCTACCGCCTCACTGTAGTCTTCGGGCTCGCCCGAGTCGGTCAGAAGTAAATGATTGAGGGAAGATAGATACCTGGTGTTAGGTTTACGAACCCGAATAGACCTTCTCAGCACCTGTTCTTGTGGATTGGGCTCTTCTTGATCATTGACTGCATCTTCAGCCACAACATCATCAAATTCATCGTCGGTTTCATGATCTCCTTGGACTGCATCACCTTCGATCCCTTCATTGTCGGCCACGCCATTTGGAACTTGCAAATCACCCAAATCAATCTCTCTCACTTCATCCACATTAGATTTGGACATCTTCTTATATAACTCATTTTCATTGAAGGTAGCATCTCTGGACCTAATTATTTTCCGACTTTTCTCATCCCAAAATCTATAACCAAAGTAATTAGACCCATACCCAACAAAAATACATTTCTTGGCCTTTGCATCCAGCTTGTCCCTTTTGTTCGAGTCTACATGCACATATGCCGTGCATCCAAAAAATTTCAAGTGAGATAGAGATACCTTTTTACCCGACCACTTCTCTTCGAGCAGCTCGAATTCTAAGGCCACCGAGGGACTTCGGTTGATGAGATAAGCTGCTGTGTTGATTGCCTCTGCCCAAAACATCTTTGGAAGATCTGCGTGAAGTCGCATTGCCCTAGCGCGCTCGTTGAGAGTTCGATTCATCCTCTCAGCAATCCCATGTTGTTGTGGTCGGTTGGGGACTGTTCGCACTAGCTTGACTCCATGCTCCACACAATATGCCTTGAAGTTGGCTCCATCATATTCGCCACCATTGTCCGATCTCAAGCACTTTAGCTTTTGACCGGTCTCATTCTCAACCTCTGCCTTCCACTTCTTGAAAATCTCGTACACTTCAGATTTGTGTTTGAGAAAGTAGACCCATACCTTGCGAGTGGAATCATCGATAAACGTGACATAGTACCTCGAGCCTCCTTGTGATTGGACCGGTGCTGGTCCCCACACGTCAGTGTGCACAAGTTCTAGCCTGTCTTCCTTACACTTTCGCCCTACTTTTGAAAAACTAACCCGCTTCTGTTTGCCGAACACGCAATCTTCACAAAAACCGGTTTCAACCGACTGCATAGCTGGTAACAATCCTTTTGATGCTAGAACCTTCAACCCTTTGTCACTCATGTGTCCCAACCTGTTGTGCCACAAGATTGGATTGGTCTCAGCCCCCGCAACTGCTACCAGGTCTACACTGCTGTCAGTTAGATAAAGTGTACCTGTCTTGGTGCCTCGTGCTACAACTATAGCTCCTTTCACTATTCTCCAAGAACCTTCTCCAAAGATGGTTCTATACCCCTCACCATCCAATTGACCCACAGAGATTAAATTCTTCTTCAACCCGGGAATGTAACGAACATCATGCAATGTCCATCTATAGCCATTGCTCGACTTAATATGAACATCACCTTTGCCCGTAATCTCTAAAGGTTTACCATCCGCTAGGAATACTTTTCCATATTCCCCAGATACAAAAATTTTCATCAATTCTTTGCAAGAGGTAGAATGAAAAGAAGCACCTGAATCTAGAATCCAAGATTCGATTGGGCTGTCGACACATAAGACTAGAGCATCATCTGAATCCTCCTTGGTTGTTGCATTCACCGAGTTGGACTCGTCTCCTCTCTTCTTCACCTTTTTAGGAGCCTTACAGTCACGCTTCAAGTGACCCCTTTTGCCACAATTCCAGCACTCCACCTCACCTTTGGTTCGAGACTTGCTTCGTCCTCTTGACTTGGATCTACCTCGGTTCTCACCCTTTTGACTCTCCCGACCCCTTTGAACGGTTAGGGCCGACCCGCTTGTTTCACCTCGCTCATTTCTACGAATTCCTTCGCTAATGATGCGGTCACGAACATAGTCGAGAGTCACCTTCTCTTGACCCGAGATCACCTCTACGGTAGTTGACCAGCTGTCTGGCATAGAGATCAACAAGCAATGTGCGAGCAACTCATCATCCAAGGGATACGCAATCGCCTTCAGTTGGTTCACGATATGGTTGAACTCGGCTACATGCTCTGTCACGGAAACACCCTCGGCCATTTGAAGTTGAAATAGCCGTCGTAGAAGGTGAATCTTGTTGCAACTCGAGGGCTTCTCAAACAAGTCAGACAGTCTCTTGATGAATCCAAAGGTTGTGGTCTCATTAGCAACATGTGAAGCCACATCCATTGAGACGGTATTGCGAATGAGACCAAGTGCACGGCGATCTAGCTTCTTCCACACCTTGTCCTCCATGGTGTTGGGTTTGTTCTCTAACATCGCATCCTCTAGTTCTTTGGCATACAACATATCGGTCATTTGTAGCTTCCAATAACCAAAATGTTTGCCATCGAAACATCGGATATTTGCCTTGCCATCCTCCATGTTGATCGAGCAGCACTTCCTTCTTTACAAACGTTCAGTTGGACTTGCACACCAACAGAACCTCCCCGTAACGTGGCTCTGATACCAGTTGTAAAGTCAAGGTAGCCGCACAATAACACAACACGATATTGAGATGAGAAAGAGAGAGAGAGAAATAATAGAACACTAGAATTTGTGGAAAAACCAGACGGGTGGTGAAACAACCACAAAACCCCGCTGGCCTAATATATTGTTTATAGAGGAGATTATTACAAGCTTAAGAAAGCTATTCTATCAGATCATTACAAGAGGGAGTCTAGACTCCTTTATATAGCCTAGAACAACTTGGGAGCAAAGAAACCTAATTAATGCAAATATCTATCACGATATATTTCCTCTACCAAACATTCCTAAACCAAAGAAGAGTGGCAGCCAAGTAGCCTATCACCTTGCTTGGTGAACAAGTTGTCTTCACACCCAACACTCTATCCATGAGGTCATTTTTGAATCATTCTAATCTTGAAGTTCTAGGGCTCTCAACAAGGTCATCAAGCTTCCGAGTCGAAGTTGCGAATATGTCTTTTCAGCTTCAGGACCTTGAACTAGCTAATAGCATTCTTGATGTGGAGCCAACTTTCTTGTACTCGCAATATAAATTACGAGTGTTGGACCTCTCTAATACTCGCTCCAAGGGTCCTCTTTCAACTGTGTCGTTGTTGTTAGTAAACAATACGAACTTGATCAAATTAGATTTGCACAAAAACTTCTTCACAGGGCCCCTTCAACTTCCTTTTTTAACTCATGAAAAACTCTCATTATTGGATATATCTGACAACCATCTTGGCGGAGAATTACCGGCTAACATTACTACTAAGCTTCCAAATTTATTGTCCCTGTTCTTATCAAAAAACAATTTTCATGGCCCTCTTCCTCTCATGCCTACAAGAAATCTCCATGCTCTAAATTTATCTAGTAACAATCTCACTGATGATATACATAATAGTTTTTCGAGAATTCAACTTCATGATTTCTCTATTTTGGATCTATCAAATAATAAGTTCTATGGATCTTTCACTAAAAGTTTCAACTTCACTCAAGTTGCAAATCATTTTACGGGAGTTACAAAATTAATGTTAAATGATAATAATATAAGTGGAGAGATTCCTTCTAGCATTTGCAATACTAGTTTCGACGTGCTGGACCTCAGTAACAACGAACTAAATGGTGTTCTACCTGATTGCATTGTAAGAGCTAATATTTGGGCATTGAAGTTAAGTGGAAATAATTTAGAAGGATCCTTACCATTGGAAATAGGTGTTGTGCCAAACCGTTTGTTTCTAGACCTTTCAAATAACAAGTTTTCTGGATCAATACCTCCTTGCTCTAATCAGTCAGACTTACAAGTTGTACATTTAAGCCAAAACAATCTAACCGGAAACTTTCCGTTAACATGGCTTAATATTTCTAATATATATGCCATAGACATCCAGGAAAACCATTTATCTGGAGAGCTTTCAAGTTGGATTGGTAAGGAATCCACTCTCAAAATGCTCCAAGCAAGAGAGAACCTATTTGGAGGACCTATACCAGAACAAATATGTCAATTCAAATATTTACGCATACTAGATCTATCCCACAACAATCTTTATGGAGAAATACCATCATGCATTATAGATATGGGATCAACAACCGGGTCTTCCACTTTCTTGGATAATGAAGAAGGTGCATATGTTTTAGGAGTAGGGGAGCTCAACTTCAGTGATGCCAATTTTCTCTTACCCATTACTTATTCTGTCGAGTTGGAAGATGGCGATCCAAAGAATTTTGGATTGAAACTTGTGTCAAAAGGAAGATTAGATTTCTTTTTGAAAGAAATTTTACTAATCCAGTGTATAATAGATCTTTCTTCCAACAAACTAGTAGGCCACATTCCCGAAGATATCGGTCGAATGAATTGGTTGATAACACTCAACTTGTCGAATAATCATTTAAGCGGCGCAATACCGAATTCCATATCGAATTTGCACCAATTAGAAAGTTTGGACATCTCTCACAACTCTTTGACAGGGGAAATACCGAGAGAACTGACTAAACTAACCTCACTAGGATCCTTCTCCGTGGCATATAATGATTTATCTGGTTCTACATTAGGTGTGGAAGCACAGTTTGGTACATTTGGTAATAGCAGCTATGAAGGCAACCCAAACCTCTGCGGGCCTCCCCTGTCAAAAAGTTGTGTCCCTACTATTGGTACAACACAACCATCCCCGAATGAAATGACTGACGACCAAAGGTATGAAGGCACCGATTTTCTCATATTGTTCGGTTCTTTTTCCCTTTTCTTTGTGGTTAGTTTTTGGGGTTTCATGGCCGTTCTTTATTACAAGAGAAATTGGCGCTATGCTTTGTTTACTTTGGTGGATCGGTATGCTGATATGATATATGTGAAGGTTGTTCTTTCCGTCAGAAAGATTGTAGTTTTTATAACTCAAAGGGGTAATTGAAGGACCATTTATTTCAGTACTAGTTTGGAAGGACCTGTTTTATTACATGTACCCTGAATAACCATGTGCGTACTGTTTAATTATGTAGGATTGTTTTGTGTATTTTTGTGAACTTTTGACTTAAAAAATTATTTGGGTGAATTTTATATATGTATTTTATGTCTATGCATATATATTTTGAATTTTTCAAGTGCCCTATAAGTTTCACCACTTGTAAAAGTTGTAAACTGGGGACCATTCTGTGATTTTGTAAAGATGGAAACATTATATGATTCTATAAATCAACCCTCGGTTACACAATAATCCCAATGAAGTTAGCATGAAATATTTTATATAGAAAATAATCCCAATGACTAGTCAAAGTGAAGTTAGCATGAAATATTTTATACAGAACAATAAAAGAAAGTAGGTCTCCTCCTCGGTTCTATCATCAATATTTCATTTTTATCAGAGTTAAGTTGGCAGCACCTGAATATTCCGATTTAACATTTTTTCTAGCCTTTAGACCAAATTTTATTAAACATAGAAGAACTGGTACGTGAATCTGTTTGAAACCACATCAGCTTCAATCAGCTATCAGGTATTCAAAATACTTGACTTCGATCACATTCTGAAATTCCATTTCCGAAGAAGCCCGATCTCTCTTTGCTCTCTGACTCCTCTCTCAGCTCTCTAACTCCGAAGAAGGCAAGAAGCCCAATCTCTCTCTCTCTCTCTCTCTCTCTCTCTCTCTCTCTCTCACTCCAAGTAGCTCTCTTACGCAGTCTCGTTCTTCTTTCTGTTAACGACGCGCTGATCCATCAGGCTCTCTCTCTCAACTCTCAAGTCAACTAGTAGAAATCCTAATTAGTACCCAATTAGCTAATTGGTTTGAATTCAATTCCTGCTCTCCTAGCAGAAATCCTACATCTTCCGCTTACCTCAAGTTAGCACTGTTCTTGCTAATTTGGCTTGGTTGACATGTAATATGCATATAATTACAGGTTTTCATATGGAGATCATATTTAACAGTTCAGAACTGTTGGAACTTCAAAAATAGCGATATGAGTTCATAGCATGATCAGTCGATATGTAATATACATATAATTAACATAGCTAGCCTCACTAAAATCCATTATTATTCTTCTTCTCTCCGTTTAGTTTCCATAATATAAGTGTATCTCTTACTGTTTTTGCAGCTTGACTCGGAAGGAATGTATAACAGCTGAAGGTCAGAGATAGCTAGTAGCTTAGGTTATAAAGAAAAGTGGATTACCGGAGGACACCCAGACTCTAAAGAAGGTAGATTACGTACCAAAGAACTAGGTGCTATACTATTTTGAGCATATAAGTGGACGAACAATAACATTTACACTACATGAAATCTCAGAGTGTTAATCAATGTATTAACAGAAGAATAATATAGAAAGGAAAACTTTTTTGCCATCTCCATTGCAAATTGTTATATTGATCTTTCAATTGTAAGAAATGTACATTATTATTGATCTTCTAGGTCATTCTTTTTTCTGATTATAATTGGGACGATCTTTTTATAATTCTAATGTGATTATATGTAACCTTATCAGATAAAAAAAATTAATTTAGAAGTCCCAAATTAGGCTTATTCTGGATTGTCTCGCAAAACCCGTAAACCATCTCTTCTCCACCCCGGTCCGGTTCATTAAATATTCATTATTTGCATTTTATTTATTTATCAACAACAACAAAAATTAAATCATCAAGAGGAAGGGTAATTTGAAGATCTGCATTTCTCTTTTTCTTCAGGAAAAGTTCAGGTCTTTGATTCATAAAGTTTAGCTTATGTCAAGTTTTGAATCTGTATTTAGTATAGAAAATAATTAAGATTATAGAAATGAATTTTCTATGAGGAAATTTAATGTAGGGCTCATTGGCATGAACAGTTAATCTGCATGTGTTGTCTAAGGTGTGAACCACAAGGATCAAGTAAAATTACAACTTTCGGATGGTCCATAATTTTTAGATCAAGTGATTTTCTAATTGTCTCAAAAAATAGTAAAAAAAAATCCAAAAAATATATAATTTGGTCTCCAAGTATATTTTCATATGATAATAATGTTGAGCGGTTCGGATCGACTATTTGAACTTTGAAAATAGAGATATGAATCCAATACACCAAAGGATCTGCACATTGTAAACTACCATACCCTCACTCTTTGATTAGCTTCCCATTTTGTTTACAATTTGATTAACTTGAAAAATTTGTACTTACAGGTGGTCGAACCGGATCCAAAATGAGCATGTTCCTTCATACAACGGGCCGGGCTTAATTCTCACCAGCGAAGCCCATGAAAGACCAAAAAGATCACGGGCCAGGCTTATTACTTGATTTCACTATTTTACTCTCTTTTTTATATCTTGTTCAGGAACACTTTTTCAATATTTTTAGCCGTTTAATTCTTTCGAATATTAAATTTTTATTATGAATTAATTCCACTTTATGCTTCTTTTGTCCAAAATGCTAATATACGTCCGGAACTTTAACTTAATAGTTACACATTGATTAAATCTCCTTTATCTCAATTCAAAATAAAGACAACGGAACATATATAAGTTCCTTAAAATATCAACATTCTTTTTACCCATTAAAATTAAATATTTTTTTATTTTCTCCGCATTCCATTATTTTATTTATTAATATCTTCTATATAGTTTAAAATTCACCAATTTATCCTACCACTAAATCATAAACTCTTATTTTATTCAACTTCCTTTGTATTTGCATTGCAAATGCAAACACCATACGTCTCTCCAAAAAGATACTGAACTTGTTCCACTGCGGAGAATAACATATTCAACTTCCAATTTATTATTATTTCCTTTTTGGAATTTGCATGGTGTCTTATATCCTCCCAATTAAATGCATATTAACAACAACATAACAGGTGACAATCTTATCTAGCTCCAAATTGTTGGGTATGTAGTGTTATTGCATTTGGCAATTCAAATACAAAAGAAATTGAACAAAATAAAAGGGTATATTTTAGAGGTAGGATAAGTTGATAAATTTAAACATTTATAAAAGATAATAATTAATTGAATAAAGAAAAGGGATAAAATAAAATAAAAATTTGGTGTTAATGGGTAAATAAGAATGGTGATATTTTAATAGAGAAATTTGAATTTTTTTTTATAGATACAATAACAGTTAATCATATATTTTAACTCGTACTAAAGAATTTATGTTCCGCTGTCTTTATTTGTGAATTGAGATAAAGGAGGCTTAATCATTGTGTAAAGATAGCTTAAGACATAAATTAGCATTTTGGAAAAAGAAGCATTAAAGAAGCATAAATAAACGGCTCAATATGTTTAAGAAGATGTTTTTGAACAAGATAAAAAAAAAAAACAGTAAAATAGTGAATTACCAAGTAAAATAGGAAGGTAAAGATGTTTACTTATTAATATTCAATTTTAGAATAACAGAGACTTTATCCAACAAGTACTTCTCCTTAATTGAAGCAACTCTCAGGTGCAACATGTCATGATGCACACAAAGCATTGCCTTTTTGTATACTTTTTTCACATCAGCTGTTGTGACTAGCTCTGTGAGAAATATCTGTTGCCAATTGCTTTTCGGTACCAGTATATGCAAACAATTGTCAAGTTGAAGATTCCTAGGCATGCCTCTATTCCTAAACTGTAAATCAAGACGTACCACACTGTGTGATTCCTAGGCATGCCTCTATTCTTGGGTGTGATAATGGGTGTGATATTGGAGGTCTCAATCGGCCTGCTCTCCTTCCTAGGCCCACCTCTGCCTCTCTTATTGGGTGTCATATTGGAGGTCTCAATCGGCCTGATGTCCTTCCTAGGCCTACCTCTGCCTCTTTTCTTGGGTGTAATATTGGAGGTCTCAATCTGCGTCACTCTCTTCAAAGCAGTGTGATATTAGAGGAAAGAGCGAGAGAAGGAGACAGCGACTACTCGGGAGAGAGGGAGAATCAAATTAAATGGCCCAATATCGAAGAGAATGGGGTTAAATGAATTTTAACGCTGAACAACATTTTTGGAAGAATTTTTTATTTAGTTAATTTGAAAGGTTTATGTAATTAAGTATGTCACTTTATGAGACTAAAACTTTAGGGGACATGCATGAACAGATTAAGGTTCTTTGCATTTCAGATTCCAAGATCGATGAGATAAAACTTTAAGACGGTTATTTAATTAATTTATATATTTATCTAGGAAATTATAAAGTGCATCCGGATAAGATTAATTAAACAGTAAAAGTGTTGATTTCATATATCAAAAAATACAATTTCATTTTATTATTTCTTGCATACTTTGAATTTTAATCACCGTATCATGCAAGGTGATCCCATTATTCATTAATTAACATAATTAATCTTGCAAAATGAAAACTAAACTAAAGAATAATATAAATGAATTAACCCTCAAAAAATAATATAAATGAATCAAAACAATTATCACTCCAGATGCACCAATATCAAGATATTTGACGCGCTAATTAATAAAGGAGCAACAAAAATACAAGCTTTTCTAAATGCTTCCTACTTGGCCAAATTTCTACAACATGTCCATTAATTTCAACATTGTTACAAATAATCAATCATATGTCATATCATTCAATACCTACATATCTAAATTATTATTATTACGAATATAATGTAGTTTGCCTCTCTCTGATTGATTATTATTATTATTTATTGCATAATTTGTTTTGCTCGGACAAGTCTCCATTTTTTGTTAAACAAGGTTCCTTTTCGCTCTCGCCTAGAGATGTCCTACCATCATAAATCTCTACATTTCAGCCATCTCCTTGTACAACATGCAAATCATGGTAATATCATCATAAAAGAAAATAGAAAGCTACTAAATTTCCGGTACCATCTTGTATTTACGTACATTTCTAGTCGAGTGAGGTTATGTTACTATGCATAGTGCATATGTTGAAATAAACAGTTCAACATAATTTCGACATGAAAATGTATTTGTAGATCAAATTTACATTGTTTAGAATTTTTCCCCAAAATTTTAGATAGGTAAAAAATCACTTGATATAAAGATTCTAGACCATTCAAAAGTAGTGATTTTCTATTTGTCTAAAAATATTAAAAAAATTCTAAAAAATTGTAAAATTTTATTTTTTCATATGAATATTATGTTGAACAGTTCAGATCAACTTTTTTGGACTTTTAAAATGGAAACATTGATCCATAGTACCACAACCTCACTCTTTGCAGTGCAGCTACCAAGTTCCCAGATTTTTATTGTTTGTACCATCTTTCAATTTGTACTAGGAAAGAGTGGTACAAACAGTTGGTGAAATTACTAAGCAATTCCCATTCAGATATTAAGTATATATTCATTACAGACTGTCATTCTTGACATATCTTTTCTTTTACTCTTTTTTTTTTTACAAAACAAAGAATTCAAGGTAAAACTAAAATATTAATAGGTTCTTGGACTATAACTTAAATCATTTAGATCCACAGGTAAAATTCAATAATGACTGATGGCAATTTATCTGATCATCATGTATTAGCGGATTGTAACTTAATTATTGTTGTTGTATATTACTAAAATATTGTGGGTTAGGTCACAATGGTTTAAGAATTTTTAGGCTAGAGACAAGTAATTATAATTGGCCAAAGTGAAGTTTTGAATATGTATTTAATATAGAAAATAACTAAAATTACAAAAATGAATTTTCTTTCGGAGAAAAGTTATCTAGGGCTCATCGGCATTAATAGTTAATAATATTATTTTGAAAAAAAATTACAAAAATAATTTTTCTTCTGGACATGATTCATCTTCCACAATAATTCTAACGATGAGTAAAATGTAACAATCTTTGACGTACGTTTCCTCCAATTTTGAAATATTGAGGTGGTAACTAAAAAAATTTCGGCAAAATGAGCTGCAATTCCGGTCTTCATGGGTTGTTCATTTTTCCTTTATCGCATTCACATGTGTTAGTAATCAAAGTGGAAAAGTTAAAAAAACAAAAAAAAACTGTACTAATACCAAGAAAATTTCAAATCAAATAACTCGATAAGAAGATAAAAAGAATTGTACTAATCCCTGTTTTTCTTTTAAATTCCTTCAAATCAAATAACTCGATAAGAAGATAAAAAATTGGCAATTTTTGTTTTAAATTGTTGAATGAGCATTGAGAAAAAAATTGGAATTGACCAATCAACTAAAAAATAAAACAAAAATTGTCCCTAAAGATTCAATTGTACCTCTCTTCATAATATGAAAATTAGATGAACTAATTTCATAAAATTGCTGCTCCATTTCGTAGCAAATTACATAATTTAGAAAGGTTGAATTGGATTAAAAACATAAGAGACGCGGTCTACTCTTATTTAAGTCTTCTGCACTGTTGATCTACACTTGAATTTATTATTTTGGACCCTGCTAGCCTAGAAACTTTTCTTTCCCTTGATTATTTTCTCAAAATTATTTCCGTTGTTTTCCTTTCACATTCCTTCAAATCAAATAACAGGATAAGAAGATGACAAATTGGCAATCCTTCTTCTTCTTCTTTTTTTTCAAATTTCCCAATGAGTATTGAGCACAAAAAATAGAATTAAAGTACATCTATGTAGACTAGAATCACTTGACTCGTTGTAAATACTTTTTTTATCAATTACATTGTTAGCAGGCATTAAAGCCACTAACCTTAAAAAAAGTATATCTCTGACAATACTTGACCAACTAATAAAACAAAGTTGTCTCCAAAAATTCAATTGTATCTTTCTCCATACTATGAAAATTAGATGAACTATTGTCTTAAAATTGCAGCTCCATTTCGTAGCAAATTACAGAATTTAGAAAGGTTGAATTGGATAAAAAACATAAGGGACGTGGTCTACTCACTACTATAGAAATGGTCATTGTACACGGCACATTGTACACGGATTTGGCAATTTTATATAAAAACCGTGTAGAAGTTGTAATTTTTTGGATGCCTGAAATATCTATAGGATCTCTACACGGATATTTATTAAAGAATCGGTGTAGAAAGACGTGAGAGAGCTACACGGACGTTTACTAGGAAATGTACACGGCTTATTGTTTAAATAACAGTGGAGAAAGCCTTGAGAGAGCTACACGGATATTTAATTAAAGAACCGTGAAGAAAGGTAAGAATTGTACACGGATGTTTGTTTAAATAACAGTGTAGATAACCTGTGAGAGCTACACGGATGTTTAATAAAGAGCCGTGTAGAAAGGTAGAAATTGTACACGATTTTTTGTTTAATTAACAGAGTAGAAAGCCTTGAGAGAGCTACACGGACGTTTAATAAAGAGCTGTGTAGAAAGGTTATTTTAGGTTTTTGGTTATATAAAAGGCCTTCTCCCCAGCGCCGTTTTGATCAATTTATACTCTCCCTCTCACAGTTAACAATTGGGTTGAGATGTAGGTTTATCAATTATGTTGGATCGCAAATTATATCAATATGAGCTACTATTTTTGGAGCTCATAGATGAGCGGTCCGATATAATTGATAACCTACATCTCGAATTCCCATGCGAATTGCTTCATTTTCCCAATTAATTGGTCTGATTTCTGTGCTAAAGTGTTTTCAGAGGATAATACGATGATACATGTTGCCGGATCTGAGATCTTGGAAGTTAATTTGTATTTCTCCTCTAGATCTTGCTAAGGTGTTTAGTTTAGGACATATGGAACTAACCAAAAGGCTACTTAGGTTAATGTAACCAAAGTAGTCCTTAATTTGGTTACATTAACCTAAGTAGTCTTTTGGTTAGTTCCTTGCATATGTCCTAAACTAATTCGGGCAAGCAAGATCTAGAGGAGAAATATGAAGATTCTGACAAAGGCCTACTGTTAAAACATGTATCTTCATATTACCCTCTGTAAACCCTACTGGCACTTTTCATTTTATTTGTTTAGCAATTGATATTTTCATCTTACTCTATTTTGCTAACTGAAAACAAAGAAAATACTTGCTAGCACAAATGGAGGCTAGCCAAAAAAAAAAATAATAATTACGAAAAAAAGAGAATTCTACACGGCTGTTTATATCATTTTATTGTTAGCAAATTGATATTTTCATCTGTTTTGCTATTTGAAACATAGAAAATACTGGCTAGCAAAAATGGAGGCTTGACAAAAAAAAAAATTAGAAAAAAAAAGAAAATTCTACACGGCTGTTTATATAAAAGTCCGTGTAGACAGACAATTATACACGGCCGTTTATATAAATATCCGTGTAGAAAGAGTAATCTAAAGGGCTACTTATATAAAAGTCCGTGTAGCTCTCTCAATGCTTTCTACACGGATTTGTAGTTAATTATCCGTGTAGAAAGGTTATTTTAGGGTTGGAACTATATAAAAGGCCTTCTTCCGACGCCATTTTGATCAATTAATACTCTCTCTCTCTCTCTGTTTTGAATTGGTCTGATTTCTGCACACAAGGATCTGAGATCTTTGAAGTTAATTCGCATTTCTCCTCTCTATTGTAGGTTAGTCATACATATATTTCTCTTTTCTTTATCTAATTTTCTGTTAATGATTAATATTGCTTAATTATTTAGGTCAATTATTATTTAATGCATGCGTGCTTGATTTGTTAAGATAATGTAAATAATTAGTGTATTGTGGTCCAATAACCGACCTACTAATGCTTTTAGGTCCATGCCCGTTCAAAATTAATCCAATAGGGATTAATTTTGGATAGTCCCCCGTTTGGGACTGCTCTTTGAATATTGTGTCTCATTTAGGATGTGAACACATATTAGCGGGATTTAATTAGTATTTGAGAAAAGTTCGACAGTATTTCTCCTTATTGCTCCTACGAGTATGTGGTTTTTACGCATACTTGGGGAGTTAAGGGGAAATGCTGCCGAATTTTTCTCAAATACTAATTAAATCTCGCTAATATGTGTTCACATATGAGGCATAATATTCAAAGAGTGGGTTAGGATTGTAAACCGGCCCTTTGTAAGCCAAGAATTTGCTGACCACCATATATGTTTAATTGGAATCTTTTTTTTTAATTTAATTTACAGATGGATCGAAGTTGGATGTACGAATTGCGACGTGATAGTGCAGAATATTTGGCTCGCGTTGATGAGTTCATAAAATTTGCTGAGAGTTATAGAGTGGACACAAAAGATGACGACATCTTGTGTCCTTGTAGAGATTGTAAAAAATTTATAAGATTTGGGGACTCGGAAGAAATTAGAGCTCATTTGATTTGTCGGGGATTTAAGAAAAGATATACATGTTGGTTTATGCATGGTGAGAAAATTGGGGAATGTAGTGGTACCAATAGAAATTCTGTTTTGGACGAGAATGATGATAATGTAGAAATTGTTGATAATTTTGAACTTGAATGCAACGATGATTTTGAGAATGTCGAAAATTTCGATAATGTTGGGCTTGATTGCAACGAGGATGATGAGCTGTAGATGAATATTGACGAAAATGTATAATACGATTTTACTGAGAATCTAGAGGACATGTTACGTGATGTGGAAGATGAAATTAGTGCTAAAAATTATAAAAAAATTCAGTATTTGTCTAATGAATCTAAAAAGCCGTTATATCCTGGGTGTACCAAATTTACAAAACTATCAGCTGTGTTGAAATTATTTAACTTAAAAGCAGATAACGGTTGGAGCGATAAGAGTTTCACGTCCTTATTAAAGCTTTTACGAGAGATGCTCCCAGATAACAACGAGTTACCTTGTACAATATATCAGGCGAAGAAGTTGATCTGTCCAATGGATTTGAAGATCGAATAAATACATGCATGTCCGAATGACTGTGTATTGTACCGTGGAGAGTACGAGGCCATGCATGTTTGTCCTAAATGCGGTGTTTCACGGTATAAACGTAAGGACCAGGACACTGACGATTGCGATGAAGAAAAAAAGGGCCGGCCTCCGGCTAAGGCGGTATGGTATTTCCCGATAATACCAAGATTCAGACGGTTATTTGCAAATCCCAAATATGCAAAATTGTTGCGTTGGCATGAAGAAGAATGCAAAAGAGATGGTAAACTAAGACACCCGGCTGATTCAATTCAATTGAGAAACATTAATAGATATTTCAAAGGATTTGGTGGCGAATCACGAAACCTTAAGTTAGGGGTGAGCACAGACGGAATGAGTCCGTTTGGAAGCCTGAGCAGTCAGCACAGCACTTGGCCAGTTCTTATATGCATCTACAATCTTCCTCCTTGGTTGTGCATGAAACGCAGGTATATAATGATGTCATTACTAATCCAAGGACCCAGACAACCCGGAAATGACATAGATGTGTATCTCGCACCATTAATTGAGGACCTCCAGAAATTGTGGAGGGATGGCGTCCGGGTGTGGGATGCGTACAACAAAGAACAATTTAATTTGCGGGTCATGGTATTCTGCACCATAAATGATTTCCCCGCGTACGAGAATTTATCGGGTTACACTTGTAAAGGAGCAAAAGCGTGCCCTATCTGTGAAGATGACACGCAGGTGCTGAGGTTGAAAAATTGTAAAAAGAATGTTTTTATTGGGCACCGAGGTTTCTTCCTGTTAATCACCTATACCGTAAGAAGAAGAAGGTATTCAACGGGAAAATTGAGCTTGGAGTGGCATGTCGTCCGTTACATGGGAAGAATGTCTTCATGCGGGTTAAAAACCTTGATGTTGTTTTTGGAAAATGTGCCAAACCACCACCGAAAAATATTTGGAAAAAGAAGTCCATATTTTGGGAGCTACCATACTGGGAATATTTAGAAGTGAGACATTGCCTAGATGTCATGCATGTTGAAAAAAATGTCTGTGACAGTTTGATTGGCACATTATTGAATATTTTGGGAAAGACTAAAGACGGTTTTAAAGTTCGAGAAGACATGAAATTAATGGGAATATGACCCGAGCTTGCACCGCAGGATAAAGGGAAGCAAAAGGCATACCTACCCCCCGCAATGTGCACAATATCGAAGATCGAGAAAACGAGCTTTTGTAAATGCCTTCATAGTATTAAAGTCCCATCAGGGTATTCTTCGAATATTAAGAAGCTGGTGTCGATGAAGGACTTGAAATTGATTGGTCCGAAATCCCACGACTGTCATGTTTTAATGACACATATGATTCATGTTGTAATTCGGGGAATTTTACCAAAGCCCGTGCGGCAAACCATTACGAAGCTTTGTTTTTCTTCAATGCAATTAATTCCAAAGTTATAGACCCGCTCAAATTGGACGCTTTGCAAAAAGAAGTCATCGTTACCCTTTGCCATCTTGAGATGTATTTGTTGGGTTTTGAGGCTACCCAAAACCATTAGGCTTAAGCTGCGGAAAGACCGTAAAACAAAATTTTTTACTTCTAACTCAAGCCAAAAGGATTAAAGTGGTATGTCGGATAATCTACCGAGAGTTACATACCTGTTCAATCCATTTCTTAGATTAAAAGCCGTAAGTAAAACTTTACTCATTCAGATCATAGATTAAGTAGTATGTCGGATAATAACTGAGAGTTACATACCAGATTAATCATGTATAAACCCAAAGTAGTAAAACCGTATTTACTTGTATTTTAATCAGTTTATAGATCTACTCCTTTGATTGATTTCTAAAAGATTAAATCTATTTAACAATTAAATATATTAATATAACATTTCTTTATCTTGCTTCCAAATTCAAATTGGAATGCAGTCTGACCCGGCTGTCTGACCCGGTTAAGCAAGCACCAAAAATATAGTGCCTCTATCGGTTATCCACCAGGAACTACCAGAGAGTTGGTATTTCTTTTGCCAGAAATACTATACCAACGGTATTCGAAAAGTCGCAGTTTTCGGTAAATCACTATTCACCGAAAGTACGAAATTTCTGACAAAACACTATTCACAAGAATAACTTTTATTCTCGCAAAAATATATATATGGATAATCAGATTTTCTGCAAATCACTATTTGAGAGAAAAAATTAGATACGAATCGAATCGGATTCTGATTCGTACTTTGATTTGGACTTAGAAATCAACTTATATTTTTCTCTCACCAATTCATGCCTATTTATAACATATTTGTGGCGGTTTAAGCATTTACACAAATGCCATTTGATATGGCGGTTTTGGAAGAATCAAAAATCAATTTGGATTTGTCATTAGTTTAATATATTTATTAAACATTTTCATTTAATTTATTTAGGCTTTTAATTAAATTCTAAATTTAATTAAGGCCTAAATTCAAATTGGACTTTTTGATCCAAAATATTAATTCATAATTAATATTTTAATCCATATATATATATACAATTATTCTGAATAATTGTATTTCTTGCGATTGCGATAAATTTATACGACATGTCATACACGTTTATAAATTTAATTCGGTTTAAGCATAGTCATCTCCATGACATATTTTATTCTTAATTATAACACTTTATAATTAATCATAAAATTTCTCTGATTACTTTCCTATTGGTGTGACCCGATAGGATCTGTGTTATGTTGGCAAATAGAATTAGAACTGTTCTAACTTCTATAATCATAGGTGGCACCTGGCAAGTACATTATGACACGAATTACACAGATGATGCTGTACCGTACAATATCACGATCCAGTAAACGATTTACTTCGTGTTAATTCTTTTGTCACATAGCTATCAGATTAGTTTCAAGGTAGGTGTGTGTCATCCTTGCAAACTTAATCTTTTCTTGATCCTGAATAGATTATCAAATATGTTTACTCTTGTAATCATATAGGATCCAGATAATCATATTCTATCAAGGGGCCCAGTGACGCTATAGCTCGTATTGAGATACGAGGGACAATAGTACTTTTGATAAACCATCTTTTCCTCCGCATAAGCTATGTATACCGAAGAACTACCCTTATAGCTACTTTTTACGGATAGCGTTAGATAGCAATCACACATATACATTTCTTATGTAGGAAAAAAATGAATATCTCATACTTTAGAACTTAACACTAAAATGAAAATATTAATGACACAAACACAATTCCATTTAATGTTTCATTTGGGATCTGTCAAATATCATGTTCTCAAACATGTATCTGTGTGACTAAAATGACAACTCTTTGTCTATGGTTTGTAAAACTTAACCATTATTTAATCCACACACTAACCTTATCGCGGTAATTGGTGTTCCTGCTAATTACCTTGGTTAGAGACTTTTAAGAGTATTATCATCTATATTATGAAGTTTCACAATTCCAGTCATGAACTCGAAATGATTCATAAATTCAATAATACTCAAGGTAACAAAATGATTAAACACAAAATGATTAAACATTCAATTCATGAACAAAGTTTTATATAACAAATTTATCATATTATTGACTTCTAGATTATTACAAACTAACAGTATTTTCCGCCATCTTTTTTCGATGTTATGGTTCACCTTGTTGTTCATCTCGTGAGGAAAATTAAGATCTGTGGTCCTGCGTTCCTGCAGTATATGTATCCATTCGAGAGATTCATGGGTATTTTGAAAAGTTACGTAAGGAACCCACATGGTCCCGAATGTAGCATTGTGGAAGGATATTCCACAGAAGAGGTAATTGAGTTTTGCACCAACTACATGACCGGTGTGGGTCCTATTGGCGTTCCAAAATCTCAATACGAGGGAAGGCTCCAAGGAGTAGGGACAATTGGGTTGAAAGCCATAGTTGCTGATAACGATGACCTGCTAAAGGCACATTTTATTGTACTACAGCACATGACAGATGTTGCTCCATATATAGATGAGTACATGACAATCCTTCGACAACAGAACTACACGAGAAGTCAGAAGTGGTTTACTGACGAGCATACTGTTCTTTTATAGGATGGATGAAAGAAAGAGTGAAATCACACCCCGAAAGGTCGCCCGTAAATGAAACTGTTAGATTGCTGGGCGAAGGACCCCAAATGGTTGTTAGAACATTCCAAGGATACGAGATTAACGGATATACATTTTACACTAAATTATAGTGTGATAAGAGCACGATGCAAAATAGTGGGGTGACGTTGGTGGGGACGTCTCAAGAATTCAGTAGATCGGGGGATGCCTGGCCTGTAATAGCATCAAATTCTTATTACGGCGTTATTGAAGAAATTTGGGACCTCGTTTACAATCCTCACCTTAGCATTCCCTTATTTCGGTGCCAATGGGTCGAAGACCGGGGTGTTAAAGTTGATAACGACGGGTTCACCCTCGTTGATTTTGACAAAGTCGGGTATGTTGATGATCCGTTCATACTTGCCAAGCAAGCCACCCAAGTCTTTTATGTCACTGACCCGAGTGATGATAGGTGGAGTGTCGTCCTATCTGGAAAAAGAAGGATTGTTGGAGTAGAAAACGTCACCGATGAAGAGTACAACCAGTTCGAAGAGATACCTCAATTTTGTACCGATGTGCAAGCTGAGATAGCAACAATTGCAGAACAAGACAAAGCAAATTACATGAGATCTAACCACAATGAATGATTATGGGAAGATGTTCAAACAGTGGAAAAAAAGAGAAAAAGAAAAAGAAAATCCAATGTATAATATTTACTTCTTTTAAACTTGAAAATTTAATATTTCTTATTTGGAAAAAAAAATTCAATGTATAATATTTATTTCTTTTATAATATTTCAGAGATGAAGAGCCCAATGAAGAGTCAGACTAAAGACTTAAGGTTGGTTATCTCTGGATATTTCCGTCTCATTGTAATATTTTGTTTCTAATATTTCTTTTTTGCATATCATGAGCAAGAAGCTAGATCCATCTCTAACTCGAAGCAGAGTTTATTTGCTGTGTACTGATATGAGAGCTTTGAGTGGCTGTGTACCTATATCATTTTACTGTGTTTTTGTATTTTATATTTTATTTGTTTAAATAAAAAAATTCATCTTTCTAGTTCATTAAACAAATCTTTTAAACACGGATGTTTCATTAAACATCCGTGTACAAATACATTTCTACATGGATGTTTAATTAAATATATATGTAGAAATTCAAAGGGAGCTACACGGACATTTAATTAAACATCCATGTACAAATACCTTTCTACACGGATGTTTCATTAAATATCTATGTATAAATTCAAAGGGAGCTACACGGATATTTAATTAAACATCCGTGTATAAATGTATTCGTCACGGATGTTTAATTAAACATCCGTGTAGAAAGGTATTTTTTTTTCTGAAAAATTATTCTATGGTTGTTTTATAATTGTAAACCCAGATATAAGGTCATATCAAGTAAAGTGTTCATTTATGTTTTCAAATCGGATTATTTAGACAGCATTAAGCATTAATTATTCTATGATATTATTTAGACAGATTATTTAAGTTAATTTTAAATAATTTTTTTTAAAAATAATATACTTTGTAGTGATTATCCATAAATTATTTGTTGGTTGTTTTGTACTGCTAATTTATATCTATAACAGTATTTATTTAGATAGCATGAAGTATTTAACAAAATAGTTAAACGGATAGAAAACAAAATGCTGATTAAATTAAGAACAAAATATATTACATCAAAACAAAACGAAAAAAAAAGCTAACTTAATTAAACACTCCTTCACTGGTATGGCTGGATTGCTCCTTGGCCTGACCCCTCCTTCTAATTCAGGGTCTCTTTGGCCTGATCCAAGGATCGCCCCTCCTTTTGTAGGGCTTTGGTGATGGGTGCCCCCTTGGGCTTCGCCGTGACACATTTGAGGGCGGCCAAGGCCATGTCCTCCTGTAGTTGCGAGGAGGTATTTCATAGCCAGGAGGGACTTCCAACATGGAATCGACATGAGCATCTTTGGGAGGGACTTCATAGCCGGGGGCCATGGCCATGACACATTTGAGTCTTCCGGTGGCCACACATTTGAGAGGGGCGGTGGCACCCAAGCGGCCATTTTTTCTTCCAAAACTTTTTCTTCCAAATCTCAGAGAAAAGTAATCGAAACGAGACGTTTAATTAAAATTCTGTGTAAGAAAAGTTTTCTACACGGTCGTTTACTTTTGAAGAGTCGTTTCGTCTTCTAAGAATCATACACGGCCGTTTAATTAAAAATCCGTGTACGAAAGGCTTTCTACACGGCCGTTTAATTTTGAAGAGTTGTTTCGTCTTCTAAGAATCGTACACGGGCGTTTAATGAAAAATCCGTGTACAAAAGGTTTTCTACACGGATATTTAATTAAACGCCCGTGTAGAAATTGAAATATTTATTTGCATTTATTATTAAGTTCTGCTAAATACTCGAAGATACATGGATAAAATAGTTTTCAAGCTAAATAAAACTGAAATCAGGTTCCTTTTTATTTTTAAGTTTTTCATTTGAAAAACCTGGAATTTGAAAAATATGAAATTTGGAATTTGAAAAATTAATCTAGAAAAACCTTAGGCGCGCATTTTATTTCGCATAAACTATTTCTACACGGGTGTTTAATTAAACGTGTAGCTCTCTTACGTTTCTACACGGTTGTTTAATTAAATGTCCGTGTAAAAATGTTTTACACAAAATAAAATGCACGACTCTTCTCTGTCGCTCGATCTTTTCAAAATCTCCTCGTCTTCTTTAAACCCTAAACCCCCTCGTCTCCTCTCTCTTTCTGTGGTGCTGCCATCGTTTTCTCTTTCTCGGTGCTCGCTCGGTCTCCAATCTTTGTCGCTCTCCTCTGAACTCGCCAATTGAATCTCTAAGCTCCTCTTGCGCGGTTGCTGTTCTCTCTTTGAAAGGTTCTCTCGCTCTCTCTCTCTCTCTCTCTCTAAGTTGCAATGCTCCCTGTATCTTGGTTAAATCAAAACCCTTATCTCTGATTGTATTTTGGTTAAATGAAAAGTTACCTCAACTGACCTATTCTGGTGATCTGGACAGAACCTAATGTTACAGGGACTAAATTGCAAAACCAACACTATGATTGAACAAAGGACCCAACAACACATAATTTAGACCTAAATTTTACATTCATAGCATTTGTAATAATGTTTCTTTTTTGTAGAAAGAACCATGTCACATTCAGGTGAGAATGTAGATATGATATTGGAAACAGTGGAACCGCAGGCAGATATGATATTGGAAGAAGAGGACCCGCAGGCTCAGAAAGAAAGGAGGAAAAGAGGTCCGACAATGTGCACGAAGACCTCAGAGGCGAAGGATTTGCAAATCGAGTTCAGCAAAATCGGATGTCCGAAGGGTCCACGTAGGGCAGAGTACACAAATTGGTGAAGCAAAATGCATCTATCTTGGTTGAGAGGTGGGACAAATTCGATGACAAAGATAAGAACGAATGGTGGAACATTGTGAAGGTAAAGTACCTAACAATTCTAAACCTTATTTTGATTATTGTACATGATCGGTAATTGGTTAATTCGTTTGACTGGAACGATGGCTGCGTTAGCCTTGACTGGAAATTAAGTTAACTTCTTGTTGTAAGATGAAAATTGTAGTGTGATTAATTACAGATAACTTAAGTTGACAGGGCAATAAACTACTTTTATTTTTGAATTCATGCGTAGTTCTTTCTTTAATCTCTTGAGTTATATTTTTCAGGACCATTTAGTAATGTATTGAAAAAATATATAAAACTTTACATGCATTATATATTCATTTTTCCTATTCTCTTTCTTTTTTTGTTGGATACAAGTTTTCTACCATGTCTTAACCTTAGCATATTTAGAATTTGCTTTTATAAGTAAATAATAATTTTTTTAAATTGCTAGGCATCATGACTGTCTTCCTGCAAGTTATATATGTCTATACCTGACCTCAAAACTTGAATGAACTTACATGCAGTAGTTTTGTTGTCATTCATGCAGGCTCATTGGAACATCCGGGATGACGACCCAAAGTCCGCGAAAAGAAAAAGACTTTGAGGAAAATGAATGAAGGTTGGAAGCAATTCAAGAGCACGTTGAAGACGGATTTCATGGAGAAAGAGAGAAATCCGGTAGGCTACTATAAATGGCTGAAACAAGAGGACTGGGAGGAGTTTCAAGCTTTGAAGTCCACAGCAGAGTTCAAGGTATATAAATTTAGCCAACTTAGTCTTTGTTCTTTCTCGATATGTACTTATCTTCCTTAAACTAATTGATTTACTTTGATGTGTGAAGATAAAAAGTGACGAGGGCAGGAGGATCGTGAAATTGAACAAGTACCCGCACAAATTAGGGTCAGGTGGTTACGAGGGTAAGTCGGACGAATGGGCGGAAGTACTGGAGAAAAACAAAGATTCTGACTCACCTGTGGTTAGGATCCAAAATCCTAGGGGCCAACACTGGGTCATGGAAAGATCCGAGGTAACCGCTGACGGGAGGATAGTACTCCCAGATGACGTGCAACCCGTGGCTCAGAAAATGGTAAGAGTCTTTGTTATAACTTTGTGTCATTCAAACAAAATTGTAACTTTGTGTACATTACTTTGTCTTTTGCTATAACTAATTTTTTTATTAACAGTTGGATGTGGAGGAGGTAAATTCGAGCTCCCTGACTGTCGAAAGAGTGGATGATTCCTTGTCCGCAGCGCTCGGGAGTAAAGAGCACACGGGTCGAGTTAGGGGTGTCTCGGTCTACAGTGGCTGGAAGGATGTATATGACGGACCAAAACCAAAAAGAAGACCGCATGCCAAAGTTAACACAGACGAGATGGAATCAAGGTTGGCGCAGGTACGCCAGGAAGTATGCCAGGAGATCAGAATGGAGTACGATGGAAGGATGGCTGAGATGGAATCAAGATGGTTGAACCAAATTACATCTCTTACGCAGCTATCCGAGCAACAACCTCATTTTGCCGAGAATTCGGCGAAGTAGTCAAGCATCTGGGACCGAAGTGCTGGGTGAGTTAGACAATCTACTGGTAATCACTACTTGTTCATAATCTACCCGTAATTTTGATTTGTTCATTAACTAATTGCAGATAATTATTGCAGGAGGCCACAGCATGCGACCTCGTCATTTGGCACGATAAAACTTCTCTGACCCTTGCTAAGTGCATTGTACATCCTCTAGTCGGTTTTCAGCTAAGGCCCAACCATCTTCCCGTAACGGTTGACATGATCATGACCGAATGGGCTGCCTGCATACCTCTTCTTGTCCCTGCCGATGATATGTTGGTGCTTGATGAAGCCCGTGGACAGATTGTCCAATGGCCCAAGTGTCAGATTATTTTGGATCAGGTAATCTCTAAATAAAACACGGATATCTTATGTTACATTCAAATCATTATTTTGAAATACTTGAAAAAGGTACAAAATTTGATACAGACACGAAGAGGCGTTTCCAACACTGTGGACGAAGCTTTGTCACCGGTACGGCGAGGCTTGGAAGTAGTCGTCGGGGCTGATGCGCAAGAATCTCCTGATGCGCCAGTAGTTGCGCCAGTAGTTGCGCGAGTAGACCGTACGGGGCTCACCGAAGAAGAGGTTAGCCGTTTGCCTCCTGATTTGCGGAATCTCCACGCCTGCTTGATTAAGGCACCTGTTTCTATGGAGGAAGTAATATTCGCTGTCCCCCCCGAGATGCTTCTACACGAAGGCAGGACGGTCGTGCTGCCTTTCCAAGAATTCAAGGACTTTCTACATGCCTCGTCAAGCGATAAATGGCTCAATGTGGGAGTCCTCACCGTTTTCCTCATGTTAGTGACCAAAAATCATATATATCATGTGTCTAGCACTCAAATATATATTCTAATGTGAAATGATGATTTTTCAGGATGTTACACCGAAAACATGCTGTGGATTGTGTGAAAGGTAAGGTGAACTCCTGTGCATTGTTGGACCCCGCCAAAACTAATGGTACGATGGTGGAATATCATCCGGAAGCGACTGTCGATTACTTGTGTTCAGCGATGCATAAGGCTCATTTGGAGAAGAAGAAATTTATTCTCCTGCCATACCACCAAAGGGGCCACTAGTGTTTGATTGTGATTGTGCCACTTGAAAATTTGGTTTTTATCATGGATTCTTCACAGCCCACAGGAAACATCACTCCTCTGCAGTCCAAAATGATCTGCACTCAAATAAAAGAGTAAGCAATAATAATTCACTTGGTTTGATTTTTTTCCAATTATATATAACAAATTGTGGAATTGCTAATTACATTCACTCAATTTTGTAAGGGCTTTTCTGAAATATATTAAAGATGGAGGAATGCAAAGCACGAAGCAGAAAAATAAGTTGAGTTGGAGGTGGCAGCCGGTGAGCACACTATAATTTTATAATTTCATATTTTGTTCAAAAAATTATTGTCATTATAACATAGGCCGCTAAATGTAAATTTCAGTGCCCGCAACAGGATGACGGTTGGGAATGCGGTTATTACACGATGATTTATATGTTTCACTTTGTCGAATCCATACAATTCACATGGCCACAATATCCGGTATGTAATTCATATTAACTGTAATTCATATGTTTGCCTTGACTTGTCCATATAATTAATATTGATTTCCTCTAATATTTTATTCTACTAAATTTGTTTTATTAGTTGCATTGTTATAATTACAATATTTATTTTTATAAAGCAAAACAGAGATGTAGTTGTTATATTGTATTTTTCTAACCTACATATTTTGAATTTTTGGTAGTATAAATCGAAGAAACAGGCAGGGCATTACTCCAAGGACCAGATAGATTATTTTAGATGTGTGTGGGTAAAGTGATTTCAACAGGAATTTTGTAAACCAGAATATGGATTTGTATAATTTAGTGTACATGAATTTTTGTATAATTTTTGATATAATTTAGTGTACATGAATTTTGTTTAGGGGTTGTATTCTGATATATTGGAAATTCTCTGTTTTGGAATTGATTTTTAATGGCTAGCAAACTGGAGGCTAGCCAAAAAATAAAATAAAAATTGAAAAAAATAAGACCATTCTACACGGATATTTCACAAAAGTCCGTGTAGAAAGGTATATAAAGAGCAAATAAAAATATAAGATAGCTACACGGCTGTTTATGTAATGATCCGTGTAGAAATAGTTATTCTACACGGATATTTAGATAGACGTACATGCAGAAAGATGATCGTACACGGCCGTTTAGTTAAATATCCGTGTATAGCTCTCCAGTAATTGTACACGGTTGTTTATGTAATAAGCCGTATAAAATAACTATTTCTACACGGATATTAACCTAAAAGTCTGTGTAGACAGAGTAATCGTACACGGCTGTTTATGTAATAATCAGTGTAGCTCGGCTATGGAGAGTGCCACTGGCAAGGAATTGGACACGGTTGTTTATGTAATAAGCCGTGCAGAATAACTATTTCTACACGGATATTAACCTAAAAGTCCGTGTAGACAGAGTAATCATACACGGCTGTTTATGTTACAATCCGTGTAGCTCGGCTTTGGAGAGCGCCACTTGGCAAGGAATTGAACACGGTTGTTTATGTAATGATCCGTGTAGCTCTCAGGAATTGCACACGGGTAAATATCCGTGTATAATTTATTCAGGGATTATACACCCTCGCACTCCACACGGCAGGAAATCCGTGTAGCTCCCCTGTTTATGTCCATGTACAATGACCATTTCTGTAGTAGTGACTCATAATTTAAGTTTTCGTCCCATAGGAAAACCTACAGGAGTACTTGTCTACAATAAATTCTACACTGTTGATTTACACTTGAATTTAATATTGTGGACCCTCCTAGCCTGGAAATTTTTAGAAGTAATTTTTTCAATTGTTAAGGTTCAAATGAAGCTTCGCTTGTTTAAGTTGAAATAAAAAAATAAATTTCTAGTTAACCCGGGTGAATATATTTTAATATATTTAAGCATTTAAGAATAATATGTCCAAATAATTTTATAAACATGTTCTTAGTTTGTTTCCTTTAGGATTTCTAGGATTCCAAATTTGTATAGTGTCATATCAATTTAATAGAAGGTTACAATCCGCTGACATTTAAAAAAATAGTGATACTCAATTTCACTATTCTATCACTATTTTATCATGTTTAAAAAATTGCATTAAATTTTAATTATCCACACTATAATTTTTTAATTTTTCTATATTACAACCTACAATTTTTTAAAAATAATAACTGAAATAAACCATATTTCGAGGGAAGTTTTATACAGCCAATATCAACGGATAAGTCCAGCCAACACCCTCCCAAACCCACCCCAGCCTAGAGATGAGGATCTGAGGTTAACTCCGAGATTTGTAGTTCTTTATCATACTTCCATGACAAGTTAAATCTTATGGAAGTAAGATAAACCTCATTACTGTGTCTTATTGTTATTGTTTTTGGTCGTTGGTTCTAGAAATTTTCTTAGTGCGTTCAAAAGACCCCAATAATGCGTTCTGAGTGCTAAATGAGTCACAATTCCGGTCCCATGTCCCAACTTGCATAGCCAGCCATCTCCAGCCCAGTCTTCACGGGTAGAATAAAAAATATTTTGCAGCTACAAGACGGAATGACTAGTAGGGCTCAGTTGTTCATTTTTCCTTTATCACATTCACATGTGTTTTTTTTTTAAATTAGTGACTTTCGATTAATAAAAAACGTATTTACAATAAACAAGCGACTCTAATTCCTAGATCTATTTCTTTATTCTCACGAAATCTTCTAAGTTACTCAAAATTACTCTAATCACCCTTAATCATCCTCTAAATTTGTAGATCTACTCTTTTACTAGATCTACTCTTCTATCTTACTTATATACACTCATAATCACTCAAAATTCCTAGATCTACTCTTCTCACGGATATGCTCTTCCAACTGCTGCTACCCTCCGACGACCGGATCTACTCAACGTCGTGCTCCGATCTAGATGAGGACTCTACTCTCCGAGCTCTGACGATACTGCCCTCTCGGCTCTGCTTCCCCTCTTCCTCATTATTATGGTGAGCCACGGGACAAGTACGATGTCATGGCCAAAAATGAAAAAGTTCATTGGTACAACGAGGTAACGGGACAGATTAAATTCATTGATATTAAAGCCTTCAAATACAATGTCATCATCAGAGATGATAATAAAGTAGAATGCACATGTCGAAAACCGCAGTTGATTGGTATACCCTGTGCTCATGTACTAGCTGTTTGTCGAAGAGAAATTTCAACGTAAATTGCTTTGTTGATCCTTTTTATTCCATGAACAAGCTTCTCGAAACTTGGAGTGATAAGTTTCATGGGTATGGAAATCAATATGAATGGCCGAAATACACAGGGCCTATTGTTTTTCCTGATCGAGATTTAATCAGTAAGGGGCAGAGAAGACACAATCATATTAAAATGACCATGGACAAAAGGCAAGGAAGGAGGTTGGGACACCAAGCTAGACGTTCTACTGATGAAAAAAATGCAAGAAATACAAGGAATGCAAAAAATGCAACAGTTGTTCAAATCCAAAAAAAAATATTATTCAATATATTTTTTCTTAGAATGTGCACATTTTTATAGTTTAATATAAATTGCAGGAGCATCTTGTAGTAGGAGCGGAAGATGAGGAATTGCAATGTAGCATTTATGTAATATATCTTATTTTACTATTATGTTGTATGTCATATTTATTTTATGTATTATTTTGTATTTATTTTTATGTAATATTCCGAATTGACACAGCAACCGTAGTGGTGGGAATCTAAAACATTGATACTTGAAGGCTTTCTAATCCTTACTCTGTTGTATTTTTACGAGTCATAATATATTTAGGAGTTAATTAAATTTATGGTGTAAATAGGATGAAAAGAAATCACTCAAATTTCGTCCAGTATATAGACTAATATTTTTGCTTGTTTGATGATACCACTAACATCATGCAAGACTGGCTTTTTGCGATGGACTATACAACAAAATTAGAAACTCCTACAGGATAAAATATATTTGACAAACAATTAACATAGCATAACAAAAATAAGAACAAATAACAAGTAGTTCGAATTAAATAGTATAACATAAAGTGGCCTAACATAATAAGTCCGAATTATGTTGTAGACGGTCGCGATGGGCATCAGATCAAATTCGGTCTAATAGCCAGTCGGACCAATCCGATCCACATCAACATTCACACAGACAACTTCAATTCGTGTAGATCAAATGCATATAAATCTTGACACTGATCGAACGAATCCGACCGGATATCACACTGAATTGGATCCAATACCAATCAGATTGCGCCCCCCTCCCCCCCTCCCCACAACTACCTGTCAACACCTTCCCAACCCCCACCCCAGCCTAGAGTTGAGGAGCTGAGGTTAACTCCGAGATTTGTAGTTCTTTATCAAGCTTCCATCACATGTTAAATCTTATTGAAGTAAGACAAACCTCACTACTGTGTCTCACTGTTGTTTTTTTTGGTCGTTGGTTCTAGGAATTTTCTTAGTGCGTTCAAAAGACCCCAATAATGCATTCTGAGTGCTAAATGAGTCACAATTCCAGTCCCATGTCCCGACTTGCATAGCCATCCATCTCCAGCCCGGTCTTCACGGGTAGAATAAAAAATATTTTGCAGCTACAAGACGGAATGACTGGTAGGGCTCAGTTGTTCATTTTTCCTTTATCACATTCACATGTGTGTTTTTTTTAAATTAGTGACTTTCGATTAATAAAAAACGTATTTACAATAAACAAGCGACTCTAATTCTTAGATCTATTTCTTTATTCTCACGAAATCTTCTAAGTTACTCAAAATTACTCTAATCACCTTAATCATCCTCTAAATTTCTAGATCTACTATTTTACTAGATCTGCTCTTCTATCTTACTTATATAAACTCATAATCACTCAAAATTCCTAGATCTACTCTTCTCACGGATACGCTCTTCCAACCGCTGCTGCACTCCGACGACCGGATCTACTCAACATCGTGCTCCGATTTAGATGAGTACTCTACTCTCTGAGCTCCGACGATACTGCCCTCTCGGCTCCGCTTCCCCTCTCCCTCATTCTCCTCTTTGCTCGACAAGATAGAGTCGATCAAGAGAGAGGAGTTATGATGTGTCGGAGATGGGACCTAAAAGTAGTGAAGAGGGCAAACGGGTGTGAGTTGTGGGGGGGGGGGCTGGGGGCGACGGCTCTGGCGGCTCTAGGGTTTGTTTCGCTTGACTATTAAACACAGTACTAATATAAAATAAGTCAAGGATTTAACTTTATGTAGCTATAGTAATATCTTTTATGTATGTAGGAGGTCACGGATCTGAAATTTGGATGAGATCTTTTATAGATACTTAATTATAAGAATAGATGAGTTATTGGCTATGCACAAATATCTGTCTTCATTCCGGCCCCCACCTTCCTATTAAAATAAAAATTAATAAATACCAATAAAATCTCAAAAGTGTTTACCTTGTTTTTCTTTTACATTTGTTCCAATAAAAAAACTGGATAGGAATTTTCTCGATGTACTAAAAGACTAAATTTTATATTTTTTTAGAATTTTTTACAATTTTATTATAAAGGTAGAAAATCACTTGCTTTGAAAATTTTAGACCATCCAAGAGCAGTGATTTTCTAAATAATTCGGACTCAAAAATTGAGCTTGGGTGTGGACCATCCGATCATAATCCGGACTAATCTTGTTGGAGGTGAAATGCACGATCCCTTTAATAGTTGTGCTAAATCAGATCGGACGGTGCGGATAAACTAAAAATTTGAGAAACGTTTGGCTATAAAATTCTGTAATTAATCGTGCATGAATGAGCTCTAGTAATTGTACATAATTTATTTATATCAAACATGTATGAATGCTCCGTAGGATTTTTTATAAAAAAATTCTGTTTATAATCATACACTATTTTCTTCCAATTAAATTATTAGCTAATCCGCTTCTTTCTTTTCTTTTTTGAAATTTTGTTTTTTTATAAAAGATATGACAATTTTGATTTCTTTTTTAAATACTATTAGAACAACAACAGCAAAGCTTTTAGTTCCAAATAAGTTGGATAGCCGCCCCCCCCCCCCCACAAATCTGAGGTATGGTCCGAGATTTGTAGGTACTTTTTAAAACTTCGATCATAAACGAAATCATACCTTTTATGATAAACCTCATTACTGTGTGGTACTGATATTGTTCAATTTGACTAGTCTCATACATATATTAGACCTTTTATGGGTCATATTCAAAAGACTCGAAGGTGCGTGCAAAGTGAGTAACAATTGTGGTCCAATATCCCGTGCAACTTTCATACCCAGTCATCCCCTGCCCGGTTTTCAAGGGTGGAAAATAAAGTATTATTAAAAATGAAAGGAACAAATTAATTAATAATTTCTGTAGTCCATACAAGACGTAATAACATTCAGCATTAGACGACTCAAAAGGAACAAATTAAAACTTCTTTCTAACCATACATCTCCCTTTAACTATAAGAAGAGCACTCTGAGAGAGGGAAATCCATTGCCCTCATTACACAAATCATGGAACGTTGTTATAACTATCTCATTATCTACTTCCTCTTAAGCTTATCCTCCTATTCTCTCGCTGCCATAGTAACCACTAGTAAAACTGATATATCAGCACTTCTCTCCTTCAAGTCCCAAATACATGATGACCCATTCGGAGTCCTCTCCTCATGGAATGAGTCACTGCACCACTGTCAATGGCAAGGGATCTTGTGTGGCTGGCACCATCCTGATAGAGTGACTGCTCTCGTTCTCGACTCCAAACAATTGTCAGGTTATATATCTCCATCCCTAGCAAACCTCACGTTCCTCCAAAGGATGAGTCTCTCTGATAACCAACTGAGAGGTAGCATCCCGGTAGAGATTGGATACTTGGGTAGGCTACGTCATGTCAACTTGAGTGTGAATTTTCTGGATGGTAGCATTCCATCTACTCTAAGTAATTGTTCAAATCTAGAAGTTATTTCTTTGAGAAATAATAATCTCCATGGGACCATCCCGTCTAACTTAGTGCAATGCAATGAACTTAAACAAATCAATCTAGCGAATAACTTTCTCACAAGAGGTATACCATTGGAATTCGGCCTCCACCCACAGCTCCAAATATTATCACTGTATGGCAATAATCTCACAGGATCAATTCCTTCCACCTTGGGCAACCTTAGTAGCCTAATATATCTTTATCTTCACCAAAATGATTTTGATGGCGATATTCCAGATGATTTAGGCAAACTTACTAATCTATCAGCACTTTATCTTTACAATAATAAGTTCACTGGTTCCATCCCACCTACCTTAGGTAACCTAACCAAACTATCATTTCTCTTTCTTGACCAAAATAGCATTAGTGGTCACATCCCGCCTGGCTTGGGCAACCTTACTAACTTACTGGAACTTGCTCTTTCCCAAAATAAATTATATGGTTCCATCCCACATTCCTTGGGTAATCTTCAAAGTTTAACAGATATTGATCTTTCCGAAAATATGTTAAGTGGATTCATCCCAGATAATCTAGGGAAGCTTACAAACCTCCAGTTTTTTAGCGTTTATGATAACAACATTTCGGGTGAAATACCACACTCCCTTTACAACCTATCAGCATTGTATTATTTGGAACTTGGTAATAACAAGCTTCATGGAACTCTCTCTTTCGATATGTGCTATGCTTTACCAAACTTGAAATATCTACTTCTCTTTTATAATCAACTCAAAGGACAGATCCCACTATCCATAGACAATTGTTCAGCTCTTATTGATTTAGATTTAGGTTCTAATTACTTCAGTGGCGTGATACCATCTAGCTTTGGAGCCTTACAAAATCTTCACAACATTAATTTTGAATCTAATCAACTAGAGGCCAAGAGACCACATGATTGGAGTTTCATGGATGCTTTGACCAATTGTACTTTGTTAACATATTTAGATCTTGGAAACAACCAACTACAAGGAGCATTACCTAGTTCTATAACAAACCTTTCTACTAGTCTTCTTGGTCTCTCACTTTATAATAACCCAATTTCAGGAAGCATACCAGCAGAGCTTGGAAAACTCAATAACTTAAACGTGCTAAACCTAGACGGAATGTTTCTAAGTGGAACCATCCCGATAGAAATTGGTTATCTTTTCAGATTGGAAAGGTTAGATCTGAGTAGTAACATGATTTCAGGTCAAATCCCATCTACTTTTGCCAACCTCACCCAAATGACCGAGCTATATCTAGATAATAATGTATTAGAAGGAAGTATACCACCAGAGTTAAGTTGCATGAAATTATTGGCATTCCTGAATATTTCAAATAATAAGTTGGTAGGTGAAATTCCCAAAGCAATCATGGGTCTTCCTTCTCTTTCTGGTAGTTTGGACTTGTCATACAATTATCTAACTGGCATCTTGCCACCAGAAATTGGTAACTTGAAAATCCTACAAACAATTACTCTCTCGAATAACAAGTTAATCGGAGAGATTCCTTCTAGTATTTGCAGTACCAATTTTGAAGTGTTGGACATCAGTAAAAACAAACTAAGTGGTATTCTACCTAATTGCGTTGGAAGAACTAACCTTTCTGTTTTGAAGTTAAGTGGAAATCATTTAGAAGGATCCTTACCGTTGGAGATATGTGATGTTCTAGGCCTTTGGTTGCTTGACCTTTCAGATAACAAGATTTCTGGTTCAATACCTCCTTGCTCTAATAAGTCAACCTTAGAAATTGTAGATTTGAGCCACAACAATATAACCGGAACCTTTCCAATAACATGGCTGAATATTTCTCAAATAAAAGCCATAAACATCCAGGAAAACCATTTATCTGGAGAGCTTCCAACCAGGATTGGTAAGGAATCCAATCTCATAATACTTCAAGCAAGTGAAAACCTATTTGGAGGACCGATACCTGAAGAAATATGTCAATTAAAATATTTACGCATACTAGATTTGTCCGATAATAATCTTTCCGGACAAATACCATCATGCATTACTCATATGGGATCAACAGAACACAATTTTCCTTCCTTGGATGTAACAATTCAGCTGCCCACGATTCAAATATTTAGGCAAAATACACATGTCACTGAATCAATAAATTTTAGAATCGAACTAATGTCAAAAGGAAGGTTGGATTTCTATGGGGGATATATTTTACAATTCGAGTGCATAATAGATATGTCTTCCAACAATCTAGTAGGGATGATTCCCGAAGATATCGGTAAAATGAATTGGTTGATAGCACTAAACTTGTCAAACAACCATTTAAGCGGTTCAATGCCGAATTCCATATCCAATTTGCACCAACTGGAAAGTTTGGACCTCTCTCACAACTATTTGACAGGGGAAATACCAAGAGAGTTGACTAAACTTACCTCATTGGAATCCTTTTCTGTGGCATATAATGATTTATCCGGTAGTACATTAGGTGTGGAAGCACAGTTTGGTACATTTGATAATAGCAGCTATGAAGGCAACCCGAACCTCTGTGGGCCTCCCCTATCAAAAAGTTGTGTCCCTACTATTGGTGCAACACAACCTTCCCCGAATGAAATGAGTGACGACCTTAGGTATGAAGGCACCGATTTTCTCATATTGTTCGGTTCTTTTTCTCTTTTCTTTGTGGTCAGTTTTTGGGGCTTCATGGCTATTCTTTATTTCAAAAGAAATTGGCGCTATGCTTTGTTTACTTTGGTGGACCGGTATGGTGATATGATATATGTGAAGGTTGTTCTTTCAGCTAGAATGATTGGAGTAGTTCGAACTCAAAGGGGTAATTGAAGGACCATTTATTTCAGTTCTGGTTTGGAACGGTATGTTTTATTACATGTACTCTAAATAAGCAAGTGCCTTGTGTTTTATGTACGATGTTTTATGTACTCTGGTTTGGAACGGTATGTTCTGGGTGAATTTCATATATGTATTTTATGTCTATCATATATATTTTGAACTTTTCGAGTGCCTTATAAGTTTCACCACTTGTATACTTGGGACCATTATGTTAAAACAGACAATGCACGGTCCGTGAGTGAAGCTGAACGGACTGTGTACCTGGCCGTCAGACCAGATATGGAAGGTGGCAGCTGGCTCTTGTGGTAATATGGAAGGTGGCAGCTGGGATCCGTTGTAGATTTACATTATGTTTCTTAGTTATTTTGTTTCTTGTTTTAGAAGATTGTAATATGAGAAAAAAAGGAAAAGAATCACAAAAAAAGGAAAGTAGGATATTTACAATTTGAGGGAGGTTCTTTCTATAAAGCCTTTCCTCCTTCCTCTGTAAGGATTATTATTCTTGTGTAAGAAATAAAAAGCGTGTGTGTGTGAGTGTGGAGGACGTAGGTACCAAGTTGGTACTGAACCTCGTTAAATTCTGTGTTCAAGTCTTTCTGTGATTGCTTGTACACGGACCGTGTCCAGTAGTACACGGACCGTGTGAGAACTTCCGCTGTTCAAATTCTTACACATTATGCGATTTTGTAAAAATGGAAACATTACATGGTTCTATAAAACAACGCTCTTTGTATTTTCTTTGTTTAATTTAATTTCCACTTTGTTCATTGTTAACTAGCTACATGCAGAAGCCGACAACTTTAGGTTTCTATAACATACTGGTACCATTGCCCTTCGTAAACAGAAAAATTTACCGGTAAAGAGAAAACATATTATTACACATGGTTCTGAAAATCGGAATTGGAATCAAAATCAGTCACTTGACCATGGAATCAGAATCGGATAAATCACCGAAATCAGCTGAATATCGGATCGGAAACTCGGATTTTTTTTGGCAGAAACTTGTTTTGTACTAAAATAATAGGAAAAAATAGTATTATTGGATAGTTAACAGTTTAAATATTAATAACACTCATAATAATTAAATTTGAATGGATAACAATTAAATTTGTAGTGTAATTACTGAAAATATTAAAATTATTTAATTTTAATATAAAATAGACTATTTCATAAAATAATAAAAAAAAACTTGAATGATATTCACAAAAGAGAAATAAAATGTTTAATTTCTATATTTTATATTTTCTTTACAATCAAATTTGTAATCTAGTACAATCCATTCTTTACTTTAGTCAAAAAAAATAGAAATAAACAATAGTACTATAGTGTATGTATCGCGTTCACTCTAGTTAAATATAAAAAATATAAATAAAATAAAACAGTAGAGGTTTCGCAGGCTACATGCATGCTAAACATAAACAAGCACACTTTTGAGTCTTTGACTAAGTATTTTGTTCAACAGACAAAACAGGAAAAAAATAATTTCTTGGATCACGATACAAAATGGACAAGGTTTATCATGAACCACTAGAAATTCAAATTTTCTCTATAGTACAAAATTTTACACCAAGTCTAGCCACAGAAATAACCCAAGATTCTTCCTCCTAACTCAGCCAGGGACTTTGCCCTTTCCAAAAAAAATTCGAGCCTTTTGCCATTGGCAGATAATTCCAACAAAAGGTATTAATAACATTTGCAATCGGGTACAAAACGCAAGAGATGACATTGGATACACAACACTGTCTGTTGAACCAATGACATAAGTGCTCAACGCCATCGGTTATGAGCCAATAGCATGTATTTATACATTTACTATCAGAGCGATAGTCATCGGTTCGGTAACCGATGACGAATTGCAATTTGAACCGACAGCCAAATATTTTTTTGTAGTACTGGTTTTTGTAGTAGTGGGGGTTATATGAAGGTAGTAAAAGAAACGTAGATCAATTCCTATCTATTAATCTGAATTTGAAGATAATGAGACAGTAATTAGAGCCCCGCAATTTCTCTAATGATTTGTAGAGGAAAAATTTAGCTGACGGGCTGTCATGTGATTTAGTTTTTATGTTAATAAATGGAGGATGTGTAACGCCCGGCACTAATTTTCTTTTTCAGTTGACGACACTAAATATGAAACGCGTCAACATATGTTAATTGGGCCTTATCTTCCTTTTCTCTTTTTTCTTCATATATTCGTTAGTGCGTCAATTATAAAATACTATGTAACACGTCAGTCAACAAGAGAACGCGTGTGAAAAAGACGTGCAGGAAATTATAGGGTAGTGGAGCCGAAATTTTTATTTCTAACATAATCCAAAAAAAAAAAATCAAAACACCTCTGTTTGGAGTAATTCGAATTCTACCTAGGCCGCACAATGTCAGTGAGGCCTCAAAGACTGGAGTTCGCTCAATGCTTCTGCGGTCTTGATCACTCTAGGGGCCGCTCCAGTATTTTGCGGCCCCTACAAATGAATTCAATTGTGACATATGAATTCAAACATTCAATTTGCATGAAATAAATATTTTTGTTTGGTAGTGATATCTACTTGCTACGAAGCAATCTGCCAAAAATATTTAATATGAAACGACGGCCTTAATTATCTCAATCAGGGGCCGCAGAATGTCAGAGCGGCTCTCTGACTGGTGCCGTAGCGGCATTCTGCGGATTCTAGTGTTTGAGGCTGCAGAATGCCAAAGCAACCTGGATATTCTTCGATTTCCACAGAAACAAGAGTATTTTGGATTTTTTTTTTTTTTAATTATGTTAGAAATAAAAAATTTGGGTAGTGGACTAAGGAACCTTGTGGGGCTCGCTTTCCGCGTGCGCTCAGCTTCCAAAATGGTGATTAGTATATTCGGTTCGGTAGCCTTGGGCCCTTGGCAATTTAGAATTTCATATTTAAGCCGAAAAAGTTAATTGCAATTACATTTATTGTTTGCATATAAGACCCTCTTAAGATGAGAAATTGCAGGAACTTTTTCTAAAGTGTATAGTTTAAATCTTTACAAGTTCATTTGTCCGTTTAAAATATATTTATTGCCCACCTTCATAAATGTTTTAATTTTATTTGCTTTTTGACCCCTCAAATATGGGAGATTTTTATATTAAATTGAAACTATTTTGTGCGGAGTACTATTTGTTCTTCCAAAATGTTTAGATATGAAATTAATCTGTGTTTCAGCTTTCTCATTTAGACTGAATAAAATTATTTTGGCAATTGGGTTTTGTCCAAACGGCTTTGGACAAAGCCTCATCCAAAACCAAGCTTAAACATCCTATTTGCATTGAGATTCGAGCAAACATATTTAAATCTTAATAAATTTAAATAGTTCCTTGAATCTAAATGTCTATGCAAATTTTGATGAGATCGGACGGTTTAGGTCTGGCTTTGGATGAGACTTTGTCCAAAGCCATTTGGACAAAACCCCCACCCTTTGGCAAATAGGTTCTGTAACAATCAATTTTCATTCATGTGTTTGCAACTTAATTTAGTCAATCGTGCTTCATTACAAGTTATATGTATGACAATTTGTTTACTGGATTGATTAATAAAAAAAGTTCTCTTTGGTATTTTATAAACATATTTTATTCATTATTTTGTTATTAAATCAATTGGACAATTAGGCCTAAATATGGACTCAATTGAACAACGATAATATGGTATCAAAACAAATAAATTAAGTTGTAGCACATCAACAAGCATTGTACTAGATTGATTAAATTTCATCTCGCACATGGTCTCTATATGAGAGGTCATGAATTCGAAACCCGGATGGGGGAACTCTTTTGTTATAATAACTAAAGTATTAAATAGTTTGGTGGCTTGACCTCCAACATTTACTCAAAAAAAAAATGTTTTGAACCAATTGTGTCGAAGCAAAGGCTGCGAAGGGAGTGAAGAGTGGTAAAAAAAAGGTTTTTGTAAGAAGCTACGGATTAATTCCCTTTTCAAGTTTTTTGTTCATTTTTTTTTTGTACATTCTAACGGGACTGATTTACAGAAAGGATTTGGGATAATTGAAAGTGTAAGCGGTTTTTATTGTTACTCTATGCTGAAATGTGAAACTCCGACGAATATAATAGCAAGGAAGAGGAGAAAAAATCACATCTTTATTAAACTATCGATAAAAATAAATTGACCCTTTATAATTTGTACAAGTTTCTTATAAAAAGTAGTTTTTTATATAAAAAAGCACATTCTATGGATGGACGTTTCAGAAATTGGCACAGTTGACCAAGTATACTCTTGAGAAAAAAGGAGAGAGAATTGAACAGCTGGAAATAACTCTGATTTTATTTTTATTAGTCGCTTTAAATGCCTACTAACGATTTCATTGTTAAAAAAACTTATTTACAATGAGTCATATGATCATAATTCTTAAATATACTCTTTTATTCTCACGAATTCTTCTAAACTACTATAATTATCTTATCTACTTATATACACTCATAATGATTCTGATTCAATCTTAATCGCTGAGAATAACATCAGCTATCCAAATGATGTCTGTCTTATTCATCAGATACATGAGAAAATGTACTGTTGCGGGAGAAATGGGAGTTTACCGGATTTGTTTGTAAATGGGTTCGGTAATTTCGGTTGGAGAGGGTTGGGTTTGGGCCCAATATCATAGTAGAGATAGATGGGCTTAAATTTGTATTAGGTTCTATTGGGTCCTTTTATAAGTATGATGTTATGTGTTTTACATGTAGCCCACCCACCATGTTGGTCACAATCTCTACTATGATATTGATTCAATCTTAATCGTTGATAATTTGATTCAGTCTTAAGAGATAGATCGGCTTAAATTTGAATTAGGTTCTGTTGGTTCCTTTTATTCATCAAGCACATGTGCAGGCCTACATATGAGGTTTATGTGTTTATTGCCTAAGAGGGTTGGGTTTGGGCCCAATATCATAGTAGAGATTGTGACCAAAACCAATTGTGAAAGTGGTCCAACATTGTGGGTGGGCTTCTTCTGAGGAGGTTGATGTTCGTCAAAATGTTCAAAACTACGAGTTAGTTCCTTATGAGGCGAAGAAGAAATCAGCTAATTCATCAATAGAGATCCAAAACCCATCAAGAGACGAGTGATCCAAAGCAATCTTCAATTCACCCTCCGACGTGATTTGCATAACAATGTTGTTGTTTCATAAGAAGAAAATATCTACCACGATTTTTTTATTTGAAGAGATTATCCATATTCCCATCCAAACTCTTGAATTAGTTATATTTTCATCAAAAAATTGAAATGTATTTGTTTTTTCCCATTTGAAGTCAGATTTCTATTAATATCTCCAGTTTTAAAATTAATTATTTAAAATTTAGATTAATCTTAATTAAATTAAATAATGTCCAAATTGTTCTTCTATTCAAATGGTCAAAATAAATAGAAAACAAGAATCATAAATCCAATTGGAATTGGAACTTGTGACATCAGAACTCGTTTCTTCTTGAAATTGTATCTAATTGATTTGGAGAGAAAGATGCACATGGATCTTCAGAGATTCTGCATAGACCCATGAAGAATTGATAGAGGAAGTGGCGCAATTGCTGTACCGCCACATAGAACCATCGGGAGAATCATGACCAGACAATAAAATTTGATTTTCTGCACTTTTTTACTTAGACCTTTTATTTCTATTTCCTTTACTTTATTTTATTTTTCTTGAGCTCAAGCTTGTTTGAGCGTCTTGTGTTTTTTCCTCTTTACTACTACAAACCTTTTGTAACCGCATTTATCAATCAAATATGAGCTAGATCCTTATTTTTCCTAGAAAAAAAAAAAAGGAAAACAAAGTTCTCAGTGCCAATGTCTGTCTAAATTGTACACTGTTTTTCATGTTACAGTAAGTACCCTTTTACTTCTTATCATAACCAGCACGGTCAATATCCTCTAAAGTATTGTAATCGGTAAGTTTAGAATTGAACTGTTCGATCTGAATCGGAGTCAATTCAGGCCTATTTGAAAATTCACGTGGTGCTTTCAGGTCCGTACCAATATAAAATAAACTGGCCGAATTCGAACTCAAACGTGAGGTACCTTATGTGCTATGAATTCAAGATCAATTGGGGTTAATACTCGAGGAAATGTTGGTACATATCAAATTACAAATCATCTTGTTAATTTTTTTTCATATTGACTTATAGTAACCAAAACAATCCCAAGAATGAAGTGTTGTCGTGTGCAGAATTGGAAAACAACAACTGGCCATAAATCACAAGATTAGGAAAGATTTTATTTTGTTGAAGATTTTATTTTATTTTCTGTTATTTCTTTCTATCTTGCATATGAGAAAAATTAGGAAACAATCTTAATTAGCTTTGTTTCTGTTTTCTACAAGCTATAGCCGTGTATATTAGCTACTGCTCTTGAAGAAAACATTGTATCAGAAAAATTAAAAATAATCAATAAAGAAAGGGAGGGAGGTTTGGGGAGTCTTGTGTTTTTACAATATTTTTACATGGTATCAGAGCGGTGATTATACTAGAGGATCAAATAGAGTATTGTCATGTCTGGAGCTGACGAAGGCGTGGCAGGATCAGGAGATCAAAGTGGGACCGATGCACTCCTTGAGAAACTGGCGCAACTCCTCACAGCCAAGAATCAAATGACAGTATCAACTCCACAATTTGAAGGGGCTGCTGCACCGATCGCGATCAAACTCGATGGAACTAATTTCGGGTTGTGGTCACAAGTAGTAGAGATGTTTGTACTCAGCAAAGACAAGTTGGGGCACTTGAACGGCGATCGGTCACAACCACCTGAAGGCAATCCGATACACCACAAGTGGAAGATCGATGATTCGATTGTGAAAGGTTGGATTATCAATTCTCTAGCACCGAATCTAATCGGAAATTTTATTCGTTTTCCAACAGCAAAAGAAGTGTGGGATGCGATTGCTACCACATTTTTTGATGGCAGTGATGCATCACAAGTTTACGACTTGAAGAGAAGAGTATCTCGGCTGAAACAATCGGGTGGGCAAGTTGAAGAATACTACAATTCATTGCAAGCTCTATGGCGGGAGATAGATTTTCGACGGCCAAATCCAATGAAGTGCAAGGAGGACATCGAGAAATACAATCAGGTGGTGCAGGAGGACCGTGTCTACATCTTTCTCGATGGACTTGACGACAAACTTGATGGGGTGCGGGCGGATGTGCTTCAAATGACTCCCTTGCCGACGGTAGAGCAAGCCTACGCTCGAGTACGGCGAGAAGATGTGAGGCAATCCGTGATGTTGGGTAAGGGTCAAATTGTGCCGGATTCTATGGCAATGATCTCGAAAATTTCTGCACCACATGAGGTAAACAATTCCAGTGCTTACAATCTGAATTCCAGCACTAAGTTTAGTTCAAATGGGACCCGAAACCAGCCTCAACCTGCCATGGGTATTGGGTGTACTCATTGTGGAAATCCCAAACATACAAAAGACACTTGCTTCAAGCTTCACGGCTATCCGGAATGGTGGAAAGAGCTAAAGAAGAAAAGGCAAGAATCGGGGAAAGCAAGGGCTGCTGTGGCCGTTTCTGAAAATTACTGTGTATTTCCATCGGGTGAGTCAGATGTGAAAACTGAACCAGCAGGTATGGCAATTCTGTCGTATGATTTTCATAAGCATAAATCTAGTACTTGGGTAATAGACTCGGGGGCCACGGACCATATGACATTTTCTGACCAAGATGTAGTAGGAAAGGGAAAACCTAGAAGGGATACAATTTTTAATGCAAATGGAGGCAAATGCATTGTTACAGGTGCGGGAGATGTGAATGTCTCTCCGTCTCTAACACTATCCAATACTCTTGTGGTTCCCTCTTTGTCTACTAAACTGATTTCTGTGGGACAACTGGCAGAAGATCTAAATTGTGTAGTACTTATGTATCCGCATTTTTGCATTTTTCAGGATATTCTGACAAAGGAGATAATTGGGCGTGGTACTAAAAGAGGAAGGCTGTATCACTTGGATGATTGGAAGGATGGGAGCGTGAATCTAACAAAGAGCATATCTACAAACCGTGAAGAAAAAATCTGGAGATGGCATAGAAGGTTGGGACACCCGTCGTTTGGGTATATGCGAAAACTTATGCCAAATTTCTTTTCGGATTTAGATATATCTGTGTTTGAATGTGAAACATGTATTAAGGCTAAAAGTCATCGTGTGCCATACCCTATTAGTACTAGTCGGAATAATTCTTTATTTGACTTGGTTCATTCTGATGTGTGGGGGCCGTCCCCGATAAACTCAATCCTCGGTTATAAATGGTTTGTTTTGTTTATTGATGACTGTACTCGCATGACTTGGATTTATTTGATGAAAGGAAAAGATGAGGTGGCAAATATCTTTAAGGGATTTTATAATATGGTAGAAAAACAGTTTGGCAAGGGAATTAAATATTTAAGAAGCGATAATGGTGGAGAATTTATTAATAACAACTTAAAGGATTTCTTCACATGTAAAGGGATTATTCATGAGACTTCATGTGTGGGAACTCCGCAACAAAACGGGGTTGCGGAAAGGAAAAATAGACACGTACTTGAGGTTGCTAGATCCTTATTATTTGAGTATAATATGCCAAAAGTTTATTGGGATTGTGCTATAACAACTGCCATCTATCTAATTAATAGAATGCCCTCAAAAATAATAAACTTTGAAACCCCTCTTAAAAAACTGTCCACCTTCGTGACTATCCCGTCAATCCTTAATCTTCCTCCAAAAATCTTTGGATGCGTCGCATATGTTCACATACCAAAGAACCAACGAACCAAAATTGAACCATGTGCCATGAGGTGTGTTTTTGTAGGGTATGGGACGCATCAAAAGGGATACAGATGTTACAATCCGACTACTAAAATAATGTTTGTAACCATGGATGTAACATTTGTGGAAACCGAAAGATATTTTCAAGAACCTCGGTATCCTTCTCAGGGGGAGAATACAGTAGAGAAGGAACCGTGGTCGTGGTTACAAGTTGCACAATCTCCTGAAATTACAGGAAACAGAGCTGCTGAAAGCAGGGAAAATTCCAGCACTGTTTGGGCTGCTGGAAACACTGAAAACAGGGGCCAAAACAGCCCAGTTCAGGCTGAAAACAGGGCAGAGAACAGGTCAGAAAACAGGGGCGAAAACAGGGCAGAAAACAGGTGCGAAAACAGGGCAGAAAACAGGGGCGAAAACAGCCCAGTTCGGGCTGAAAACTGGGGCGAATCTAGTCCAGTTCGGGCTATAGAAGACAGGGGAAGTGAGGACCCTAACCGGGTCAATAATCCTGAACCTTCATCTCAACCCGAATTGAGGGTATGGATAGATCTAAATGAAGAACTCCGGGACAAAGTGATACAGCCTGAAGACATACCACAAGACCCGATTACTCCTGAGGAATATCCTGAGGTAAGTTCTCTAGACTCTGAATTTATTTTGCCCCAAAGAAATAACCGTGGGAAGCCACCAAAACGGTATGTTCCAGAGGATGAAACAAGTAAAGAAGTACAATACCCAATTGCCAAATATGTGACAACCGAACGGTTACTAGGAAAAATTAAGAATTTCACAGACAAAATGTTATCCATTGAAATTCCAACAAATGTAAACGAGGCCCGTAAAGACCAAAGATGGGTGAAAGCCATGGAACTAGAAATGGAAGCCTTAAAAAGGAATGATACTTGGGAAATGGTTGAATTAGAAAATGGAAAAAAAACTGTCGGATGTAAGTGGGTATTCTCGGTGAAATATGGTGCTGATGGTAAGGTAGAGAGGTATAAAGCGAGACTAGTTGCGAAAGGGTACACTCAAACATATGGTATAGATTTTCAAGAAACCTTCTCCCCAGTAGCAAAACTAAATACTATTCGAGTTTTACTATCTTTTGCAGCTAACCTAGATTGGCCTCTCCACCAATTTGACGTAAAAAATGCGTTCCTACATGGAGATCTCGAAGAAGAGATTTACATGGATCCTCCCCCTGGATATGAAGGGATGGAAAACAAAGGATCGGTGTGTAAACTAAAAAAAGCACTGTATGGATTGAAACAATCACCAAGAGCCTGGTTTGGACGATTTAGAAGTGCCATGTTGAAATACGGCTTTATACAGAGTGACTCAGATCACACTCTATTCTTTAAAAGAAACCAAGGAAAACTAACTGTTTTGATTATTTATGTAGATGATATGATCATTACAGGAGATGATCGAGAGGAAATACAGAAACTTGAAGATCGACTCTTCAAAGAGTTTGAGATGAAGAATCTTGGAGGCTTGAAGTATTTCCTTGGAATTGAAGTAGTCCGATCCAAGAAAGGTATAGTCTTGTCTCAAAGAAAATACGTGCTTGATTTGTTATCTGAGATTGGAATGCTAGAATGCAAACCGGTCGATACACCGGTAAGTCAAAACCAAAAATTAGGGGAACTGCCGGATGGGGTTCCAACGAATAAAGAAAGGTACCAACGATTGGTAGGGAAATTGATCTACTTATCTCACACCAGACCAGATATTGCATATGCTGTGAGCGTTGTAAGTCAATTCATGCATTCTCCGAAAGAAGAACATCTAGAGGCTGTGATGCGTATAATCAGGTACTTGAAAGGGACACCTGGAAAGGGGATACAATTCGGGAAAAATGGACACCTGAAGATTTCAGGGTATACAGATGCTGACTGGGCAGGCAGCATAAGCGACCGACGATCCACCTCAGGGTACTTTACCTTTATAGGAGGAAACTTGGTTACATGGAGGAGCAAGAAACAGAATGTAGTGGCTCTTTCAAGTGCAGAAGCTGAATTTCGGGGAATTGCAAAAGGAATATGTGAACTATTGTGGTTAAGAAAACTGGTGAGCGAACTTGGTTTTGAACTACAAGAGGAAATGGAGTTATACTCAGACAACAAAGCAGCGCTGGATATGTCTCATAACCCGGTTCAACATGACAGAACGAAGCATGTGGAAGTAGATCGGCATTTCATAAAGGAGAAAATCGACTCAAAGATACTAAAGCTTTTGTTTGTTAGATCTGAAAGTCAACTAGCAGATATACTTACAAAAGGGGTGTCGAGCAAGTTTTTTGAGAGCACACTTGACAAGCTTGGCATGACAGATGCGTACGTGCCCGCTTGAGGGGGAGTGTTGTCGTGTGCAGAATTGGAAAACAACAACTGGCCATAAATCACAAGATTAGGAAAGATTTTATTTTGTTGAAGATTTTATTTTATTTTCTGTTATTTCTTTCTATCTTGCATATGAGAAAAATTAGGAAACAATCTTAATTAGCTTTGTTTCTGTTTTCTACAAGCTATAGCCGTGTATATTAGCTACTGCTCTTGAAGAAAACATTGTATCAGAAAAATTAAAAATAATCAATAAAGAAAGGGAGGGAGGTTTGGGGAGTCTTGTGTTTTTACAATATTTTTACATGAAGTCCCAGTTAAAAATCAACTGTAGAAAGTGAGACAAAAAAAGAAAGCAATTCAATCTAAATGACAACTCGTTTCCAAGCCTGTAGTAAAATAATACAGTGTGTACTTGTACCAATAGATCAAAATGGTGTTTCAAATCCAGAACTGAAATTCTTTAATTACAATTAAATATGATAGTATGTAAAATCATTACTTATTTCCATTTATATACCAGCCACTACAAGTCACCCATGCGTATGTATTAATCAAACAGCAGCAAGAAAGACAAATATTCAGTCAACATAATAGCAGTAAGATTTAAATTATCAACTAGAGAGAAGAGGGAGGGGAGAGGAGAGGAGAGGAGGGGGGTGCGGTGCCGGTGCTGATGCTGGTGCTGGTGCCGGTGTGGATGACTATCAAAATATTTTGATCTTGGTTTTCTCCTAGAGAGAGAGAGAGAGAGAGGATGACTATCGAATGTACTTACACAAATCTTAAATAAAGGAAAATGTAAGAACTCTGCAAGAAAAGCATATCTAGGTAAATGGAAAACAAATAATGGTCCTGTAAATAAAAAACCCAGTACAACATAAGAACTGATTCAGTTCTTTACATGATTTTCTAATCAAAAGCAAATGGAAACACAAATATTAATATCAACGGGCCGTTCGAATAGATTGCCGGAAGTATATAAATTATATTTGGATGAAGTACTTTGACTGCCCTGATGTCCTTGGGGTTTGCATCACCAGCTACATCTGGAATGCGTTTCAGTATTTTTGATTGCTCCCTGAAACGCCTATATGGTAGCAGGAAAATTAAAACATTGTTGACGACAATCATGCAGAGAGAGAACACGAGAACTACAACCCCAATTCGTCCAATAGGAGCTAGCACCAGATACAGACCTAATCCCAGTGCAATGACCATGGATTGTGCAGCAACAGTAAAATAACTCATGGAAATATAAATGTACTTTTCCATTATATCAGAAGTATGAACCCTTGAGCAGTATATGAGCAACATAGTAGCCAAGAACGAAAAAACGAATGCAACGAAATCTGCTAAGATGAATGCCTGGAATATATAATTTTTCAATGTTATAGATGGGGTATCTTCATTGGTACCTCCTGGAATAGTAAAAGCTGCAGCAAATGTTACTGTTGCAATAAGTACAGAACCCAGGCCCACTAATTGGGCTTTGGCCATCAAACTCTCTGGTGAGTTCATCTTAGCACCTCCAATTAACTCTGTTTCTGACATTTGGTCTTTAGTGTAGTGCTGAAACCAACCTGTACTGAAACAAGCTCCTCTTTTTTTAACGTAAAATTCACCAAAGTAGTCCCTTCTCTGCAATGTGCCAAAAAAAAAACCTTAATTATAAAAGGAAAAGGAGTACATAAGTTGTAGTCCAAAAAAAATTAGAAAACCACACAATTAGCTCTATATGTTTAAGAAGTGTACATGCAGGTAAGCCCAACAAGAAAAGAGACTACTTCTTTAAGAAATGGTCATGCACCAGTTAAATATGCAATGGCTATAAGCCGGTTCGTTGGGCGCACACTTCCATGCACAGGCGCAAGCATCAAATAGAAAATAAGCAACATGCTTTGGAAAAGGTGCAGAAGTACTGAAGCCAACATTTGCAAAGATCATGGACTGACGCAATAAATCAAGTTCGGCTGTCACCTATATTACAGAAAAGAAAATTTTATCAAGGTGGATGAGAAATAGTAAGAATCTTAACCTGAGTGCTACATGCAGATTTCCTCAATTGAATCACTGAAAGGTCGAAAGCTGTTAGACTTTCCTTGTTTTGTAAAGTAAGGTCCAATTCATTGTTCTCCAAAATAGATAGCGTAATATCATTATATTCATGTTCTGCCGCTAAATGTAATGGTGTGTTTCCTTTGTTATCCATTGTATTCAACATTTTGTTCCAGTGGGAGATGGGAAGCTCCTTTTTTGAATCTTTAAGCAATCGAAAGATAACATTTGACTTCTTCCCTTCTATGGCAACGTGTAGGAAGTTCCTTCCATTACCATCAAGTAGATCACCAGAATCAAGGCACCTTTGTAAGAGAAGGACAATCATTTTGACATGGCCCATTCGTGCAGCAGTGTGCACAGGAAATGATCCGTCTGAATCTTGGATGTATGCCATGGATGGATCTTTATCCAAAAGGAGTTCGGCAATGTAATGGTTTCCAGTTGATGCTACTAAGTGGAATGGATTTCTTCCTGTTTCATCTGCCCACTTATCAACTGGTTCCGAGTACAGTTTTAATAGTTCTTTGGTGAGTCCTGTCAATAAGATAACACAGAGAAGTTCAATTAGGCAAACCATAGTTTTAGTTTTAGTAAGCAATAATTCCTTCCTGGCTGAATGAGAAGCAGCTGACTGAAAGGATTTTGCATCCATTTTTTACACTCTATTAGCCACACCATTAGTGCATCTGTGCCTAATATATACAAATATACTACAAACTTTTTTTAAAGCATTGGAAGAAGTTCATCTTATAGGGGATATTGTGATTACAGAGTGAGACTTTAGCAAAATTGAATTTCAACATTTGATTGACCATGGACTGAAGCATGGTGACAACATTACTAAAATATTGTCACTTAAATAAAATAAAATCATTAGATATTTTTATGTACCTGTGTCTTGGAGCACTGCAGCATGCAACGCTGTCTACTTTTTCGGTCCTGAGTAAAAATCTTGTGTAATTTCGTGATTTAACATTTTTGCCACCATATTCTTTACCATATCGAGCGATCCCCTTGCAGTAGCCAAATACAATGGAGATACAGAATCATCGTTGACCACGCCTGCCAATTTCAGATCTTCTTCCATCAGAATCGAGACGACAGCTCCATGACCACGTCTGGCAGCTTCATGTAAGGCTGTTTCCCCCAGGCAGTTCTTTTTTCTAAGCAGCTCTATCAATCCAGCCTCACCAAATGCTGACTTGGCACACCGGATCAACTCGGAAATGGTGTTTATGTGCCCAAATCTTGCAGCATGGTGGAAGGGTGTTTCATTTCTTACATTGTGTGCCTTCAGCAGGGAGCTATCTTTCATACAGATTGTAGACACAAGATTTCCGTGGTCATTGGCAGAGAGTATGTGAAGAATGGTATTCTTCATACCTGAAAAAGAATTGTCAATTGTCATTTATTTTTTTTACCTCCAGATTCAGTCATTTCTGGGTCAAGAGTTGGTTCTCAGATCCAGGTTAATCAGGTCCTGATGCTGGACTCCACGCCTGGACTTCATATTGTAGGTACTGTCAATAAATTGGGATCCGAACCCATTTAATTTTAGTGGCCATTTCTGACATTTGGACAATCGGTCTTCATTAGGGGTGTCAACGTGTACGATACGGGTCGTGTGTAGGCATTTTCATACCCGTACCCGTTATGAAAAAGAAAAAAATCTTTACCCTTACTCCTTTTTAATACCGTAGGGGTCGGGTAAACGGATAAAAAAGTGTCATTGACATCTCGATTTGTAATTTTAATTAAATAATTTTCAAACCAAGAAAAAAAATGATGAATACAACTAATTGTATTATGAAAATTTAGTAAAATACATAACTTTATTGTATCATATATTATCTTCATACAAATATATATCTATATGTATAATTTTTTTTTTTTTTAAATTATTTTATAGGATCACGGGGAAGATAACGAAAAAATCATTACCGTACCCAATATGCTAACGACAAAAAAAGTTTATCCTTACCAGTCTTTTCGGATACGATACGGGTCAGGTAAACAGATAAAAGGGTGTCAGTGACACCCCTAGTCTTCATGTTGAAAACTATTTGGGACAGTCGATATTTATTAACCATTATTTCTGATATTTGGACAGTCTATCCTCATATATAATTTATCATAGTCTATTATATTTTGATCATTGGATAGATGAGTTCTAGCTTTTGAACAAAATACTATAACCATTCTCAATCAACAAGTCAATTAACTGTTTCAATTATCAAGCCCCAACAAAAAAAACTAATGGTTCAAATCTAAAGAAAGAGTTAAATTTTTAGATCTCAGAAGCTTAGAAACTCAATCAAAATCAGAATCTCAGAAGCTCAATCAAAATCACTATTTTTGAATGGTTTAGAATTTTTGGATCAAGTGATTTTCTACCTGTCTAAAAATAGTAATCAAATTTAAAAAATATAAAATTTGATCTACAAGTACATTTTCATATGAAGATATTGATCTTGTTGAACGGTTCAGATCGACTCTTTGAACTTTTAAAATGGAGATACTGGTCCATAGTATAGACCAATATGTGTTATATATATATATATATATATATATAGAGAGAGAGAGAGAGAGAGAGAGAGAGAGTGGTAATATACAAATATTTGTTCCTGGACTCAGGAACAAACGGTTCGGTTCTCCGATTTTCAAATTCCAAACAGTCAATTCAAACCGGTAGATATTCAATCTATATTAAAATATGCTTGGAGACCAAATTTTACATTTTTTTGAATGTTTTTTACTATTTATTAAGCTGGTTTGAAAACCGCTGATTTTATTAAACTTATGCACCATTGAAAAACAGCGGTTTTCAAACTAGCTTAATAAATAGTAAAAAAATTCTAAAAAATGTAAAATTTAATTTCCAAGCACATTTTAATATAGATTAAATATCTAACGGTTTGGACCAACTGTTTGAGTTTTGCAAATCGTAGAACCGAACCGTTTGTCCCTGAGTCCAGGAACAAACGTTTGTATATTAGCCATTCTCTATATGTATGTATGTATATATATATATATATATATATATAGTACCATAGCCCGACTCATTTCATTTTCTTTATTTTCTTAGCACTAAAAAAATAGACCAATAGTTTCAAGACTAAGGTACCAAGCTTGGTACGTAGTCAATTAATGTTACTCCTGTTTTGGCAAAAGATAATGATACCTGTTGCGCTTCTAAGGCACTTTGAGGGCTCCATTGGTGTGACATCCTCAACAGACACCTTTGTATGAGGGGGATGGTCGCCTTCATCGTTCAACCCCAAAAGCTGCCTCAAATCTGCCTTGTTGCCGTCAATAGCTGCCTTGAGGAGCTTGTGTGGCATTAGCGGACGCTTAAGCTCATTCTGAGTCGCAGAAGGGGTTGCCATTAATTAATTCTGGAGCTTAGTCTATACTGTACTCTGATATGAGATATTGGGGAAGAAATGTATAGAGGATTGATCTTATATAATTAAGAAATGTAAGTTTGCGTCAATTATGTATGGCACTGGAATAGTGTGCCAAGTCTTTTATTATTAATATTATTTAATTCAGTTGGTACCGTAGCCAACGGCTGGATTCGTACGTGGATCAATTAATTATGAAAAAATAATAAAACAAGCCAGTTAAGTAACAGCGAGAACCGATAAGTTGATATAGTTTTTAAGTCCATGCACCTACTACTTATTTCAAATATTGAAGCATAGTTGCACCAAAACATGTGCTGCAATTAAACTTCCCGTTAGGTAGTTGTTCAAAACATATGATGCACGACTCGCGTGCTCAGTGAATTAAAATTAGGGGTGTCAATGGTACTTTTTTATTCGTTTATCCGATCCGTACAGTATTCGATAAGACGGGTATGAATGAGATTTAATTTTTTGTAAACTTATCAGGTACGGGTACGGGTAAATATTTTTTCTCATTATCTAAACGGGTAAGGGTACGAGTAAAGTTATTCAATACTCGTTACCCTATTGGATAATTATAAAAAAAATTATATATATTATATATATTAATGAGCAATGAACCGAAATTTTTTTAGTTCCACCCCATAAAATCCTAATTAAACAAATATCACCCCCAATCAATTTATTTCAACAAATACCACCCACGCGGACTGGGGGGGTGCACCCAATTAGAATGGTGCTCTGACTGGGGGCGCACCAACCCTTTTCTTTTTGTTTTGCAATTTTTGAATTATGAATTTTGTTTTGGAATTCTTAATTTTATTTTGGATGTTGAATTTTATTTGTTTTATAATTTTATTTTCGTTAAAAGACAAAAAAAAAAAATTAGCTAGTCTTAACTAAAAAATAGCACAAATAAAATCACAACAAATAAATTCTACTACAACACAATATAAAGTCTACTACAACATAACTAATAAATCCTACTACAACACAACATAAAGTCTAATACAATGTAAACATTCATTCCAAAAAGATAAATTGAAATATTGTTACAGAAAAAATATGAAGCACAACATAACCACCTCTTGAACGATGAAACTACAGAAAAAAAATATCTATTGTTACAGCAATTGTTAATTTTGTGACCTTATTGTGTACGGTTTCTAGTATCTCTTCTTCTTCTTTGTTTCGAGGGTTCTTTTGTTGGTCTGGTGACTTTTTTGTCTTCCTTCCAGTATATCCACCCTTTTGTCTCCTACCCAACTTCACTAACTGATGCTTTGGAACTAAGATCGCTCCTTCGTGCGCCGACCAATCACTTTGATTGTCATACACATGGAATTCACCACTCCATGTGTCGATGAGTGTTTGAATGTTGTAGTAGTAATTTACGAAGACATTTGGATCCAAGTTCCTATATTTTTCACACATTTGTAAGTAACGTCATCCTCAATTATAGTAATGATTATGAAATTATTAGTAGAGACTTGTACCTTAGACGACACACCGCCATCACATGAACACATGATATTCTGGTGAGCTGAGGCTTCTGGCACGCGCATTCCACCTCATTGTCGTTCTTCAAAATGACCTTGTACCTGCAGTCTTGAGATGTGTACACCCATTTGCCTCTCTCTATGTCAAATGAGATTTTCTCACCATGTGAGGTCACCATAAATTCTCCATGATGGCCCAATGCAATCACGTTCATTTTATTAGTCTTCTTGATGTGCTTCGTCAGCTTTTCATGCACACGAGTGAAATAAAGCTGACCCTCTAATTGGCATTGCACGGCCTTCTCTCTTCTTTCAACAAACCAGTTGACACACTTGTAGAACGTCTCCTCAATAATCCTCGTCTGTATTGTCAGCATAATAAAGCAGTTCTGAGGTTTCAGATCGGTCCCGGTCAGATTGGGCCTGGCTAGGAGTGGAGGATGGAACTCGGGATCGGCCCCAGCCAGATTGGGCCCGACTAGGATCACCCCTACATATGGGGACCGACTAGTACCCACTAAAGTTAGGGTCCGAGTAGGACCCGTCCAAAATGCACAATGACTCGACCCTGGCTCAACTGCAACAAAGGTCCGGTGTTCTGTCTGGAGTTGGTTATCGCATATAACTCTAGGAACTTTAAACTAGAGGTTATATTCATGGTCATTTGGGTATACAACCACCAACTGTTATCGTCTTGTACTGGGAGCTGATGAAACCGTGTTTGGTTGTCTTGGCCAATATTGATCCATGCAGATATTACCAGTTCATAACAATTCGGATAAATACCAAGTTGCTGGTACACTTCCCTAGTTATACCTCTGAAATCTAAACTTGAGCTGATATTGAACATTTTCTGGGGTTGGGTACTGTAATAAGCATCATTTGGCCCTTGTAATACTTCACCACCAAAATAACAAGCAATTCCAAACATAGTTGGTAGAATTAAGGGACAAATCTAACAATTAATAAATTTACATTAAATTAAAAATACTATTAAATAATTTAAAAAAATAAAGGACTAAAGTGGAAAAAACTCACAAGTTGCTCTTTGCTCTTTAGCTCCCTTGTCTGCTGATCGTTGAAAAATGAGCGATGTTTACTTTTAAAATTTATAAACTCAGAAATGCTATCAGTTCAAATCGAAAGCGCACAATCCTATCGAGTAGTATAATCAAGGTCGACCCACAGGGAATATTGGTTTAGAGTCTTGAGCGATCAAATCACAATCTTTCGAAAGGCTAGACGGAATCTGAAAATTCAAGAGTTGTAGTTGTGATCAATGTAATTTGGCAACAATTAAAAGTAATTAAAATAAAGACAGAGATGAAAATTTCTAGGGTTTCGGCACATCATTGCTACTCAATCCTCTTTGATATTCTACTTCTATTGGGTCTGATTTCCTATTGTTTTATATGAAATACGCTACATAGGACACTGCAAGTTACTTGCACAAATGACGGGACTTCCATGGAGATACTACATATGACACTACGAGTTACTTACGCAAATGATAGATCTCTAAAATACACAAGTTACTACATAGGACACTGCGAGTTACTTACGCAAATGACAGAACTTGATTTGCATTTTGTTGTTCCGATGAATGGTTTCCCCGCTAACGTTTTCTTCACATTAATCTAATGGTTCCCAACGAGACTGACTCGTTCATCATAGTTTCTCTTAAAGCACTATCACTACCCTAACAGATTAAACTAGATCATCGAAATCAGGTGAAGGGAAAATAAATCACAAAATCATTTCAATCAACAACAAGAAATTCAATAGAAAATATATATATATCAAAGCATAATGAGTAACAAGGTTTACTACCTAGCCCCTAAGAAAAGAACTTAGCCGCGGAACGGCATGATTACAACACTCCTCTCTTTCTCACTTAATCAAATTTAACCAAAATTACAAAGATACTTTCTTCTTCTGTCCAGAGTGCTTATATAGGAGTGAGGGGACGTCTGGAGATGAGTGGAGGCCAAGAAATCTGATCTAGATATAGCTGGAGCAGTTATTCCCTAAAGGGCGCCTCGGTTACGGACCGTACTGGCTGGTACGGTCCGTATCCAGACCATGTCGCTGAGGGGTTTAATGCGTATCGCGCTATCTCCTGGTCCGTATCCGGCATAGGTCCGTATCAGTCAGTGCGGGCCGTAACAGAGACTTAGTCGATGAGCGTCGCTTATCCGATTGACCTGATTCTTGCTTCATTTGATGTAAAATAGTCCCAAAACATGTTTACTGCAATAAAACATAAAGAAGGGTGATAGTAGCCTTTTTCTCTAATTAATTAAACATAAATGTGAGATAATATACAAAATCTAAGCCAAAACCCTACGTAATTCGTCATCATTTTGATTCTGATCATCTGCCTCCTTGGTGAATGAAAAAATGTTGAAATTTTCGCTGATATACAACAAACTGCCTGGTGCGCACCCTGGGGAAGAGTACCACTTGGTGCGCACCCTGGGGAAGGGTACCACTTGGTGCGTGTCCTCAGTTAGAGCACCAAATGGTACCCTTCCCCAGTTCGTGGGTAGTATTTGTTGAAATAAATTGATTGGGGTGGTATATATTTGTTTAATTAGGATTTAATGGGGTGGTAACTAAAAAAAATTCGGAGCAATGAACATTCATCCTCCAACTACTCTTGGTAGTTGTGTTACACTTAATTAATCATTAAAATATGTAAATAAATTCCAGCAAATCCCAATAAAGTTTACACCTTTAAAGCATGTATAAATGTGTGAAATGAATGTGTTTTAATGTTTTATTTAGTAAATAAAAAATATTATATTAGCATTAATATCCGTTCTTTATCCGCTACCGTTCTGTTATCCGACAACTATAACAGGTAAGGGTAAGGTATGGATAAGATAATTCGTAGCGGGTTTTCGCTGATATACAACAACGAACTGAACCGAATCGAATTTACTCCGAGTTTGAGTTTGGTTTGAATTAATTTCGAACGAATTCAATTTCGAATCAAATTTTTTACGAACTCAATTTCGAACTTTTGCGAACTTTGTTACGACTTACGAGTTATAACTTATATAGCTGGGCCATAGTTCGAAATTACAGCACTTCAATAAAAGCTCAGGTATTTTGAATTCTAATTACACAGTACACCAAAGTTTATATCAAAGTTCATTACAAATACCAAAATTTATATCAAACACCAAAGTTTAGTACAATCAATCAAAGTTCAGTACAATCACAATATCCAAAGTTTTCCAAATAGCCAACAATAGCAATATCACCAAAGTTTTCAAATATCCAAAGTATTCAAAGTACAATTTAAGTTAGAACTGAGAGCAATTATGGACTGGACGACCTTATATTTTCATCAGCGAACATAAGTTATCAGTGGAAATCAACGGTTCACGTTTGAGTTAATTTCGAACTAAATTTGATTTGCGAACCTATTTCGAACGAACTAGGTCCAGTTTGAGTTTGGTTTGAATTAATTTCGAACTAAGTTTGGTTTGAATTAATTTCGAACGAACTCAATTTCGAATCGAACTTTTTACGAACTTTTTCGAATCAAACTTGAATCGAATTACGAACTACGAATTTTTTGTGCAGCCGTAGTCACAAGGGGAGCAAGACTTGTGGTTATTTATGTCATAGAACTAGACACCCTCGATCATTTCATCAAGCACAAGGTATCATATTTCTTGTTAATTCAAGTAGAAATGAAAACCTACAGGTTTCAAATAAAAAAAGAAAAGAAAAGTATAAATGAAAATGACAAAAATATACCTCAACATAAAAATATTATACAAATTGTATTAAAATATAACTTAATTGAATAATTTACGGACTGTAACAATATCAAAACTTGTTTACCTCAACATTCTGTTTTACTTCATTTAGATAGGTCATGTATACAAATTAGTGCAATCTGGTAAATATTATCAAAATATTAAAAAATTTACAAAAAAAAAGGTATGCCTTTTCTCAATGTTAAAGGTATGCAAGTAACAAAAAATGGAGACATTTGAATTCTCACATAGTCATTTGTTGCTCACATATTAGAGATGCAAGTTCTGGATACATTTAGTAAAGCCAATGCCAACTTTTATTATGGTTTTTTGAGCCTGGGATTCATTATAAATAGAACTTACAAATGTATTGTAAAATCAAGATAAATCAATCAATAATATAGTTTTTTCTTTTCATTTATTCTAGAAATCTAACATCAGAGGAACAACTTTGTTTTTGTTACTAACATTAATATTTATCTTTGTGCTTGGATGTAGAGCACAACACTCGATTATTTTGGAACTTCATATATTATAACTTTATTGGAAAAAAAGTTGAAAATTTTGTCATCTTGGTTTAAATGATGTTATATTTACCCTGAGTTTCCTTTCATTTTGATTACCTACCAGGTCATACCAACAAATTTATTTTAAAAAAATAAACGAGGATGAATTATTTGACCTTGATTATTTTAACATTTTGATCATGGTTTCTGAAATTTATTCAAGTAAAGCCGGAGACATATGTTAAAAGTATGTTAAATTAATAAACAATAAACAATAAAACATGTTATGTATACTATTTGGAGATTCTCAGCAGTCCATTTTCTTTAAGGACCGCCAAGAATTTTAGCAGTTTTGAAAGAAAATGGACCGCCGAGAAACATGATGGTTCTGTTATAATATGATTTTTTTTATTTGACATCATGCGGGAGCCGAACAACAATTAATTATTTTGATTTGACCTCATACGGGTGCCGAATACTGAAATTTATGATTTATGATTTTTTTATTTTAATTAAATAGAAGATGTTATAATGTTTTTATTTTTTCTATTGAAATATTATAAAAAAAATTATATTTCTTCGAAAATAGATGGAATACTATATGATTGAATTTACAAGAAAGACTGCGTCAAATAATCTGAATTTACAAGAAAGTATTTCTTTGTGTGTTACTGGAGAAAAATAAAAATATTTTGGATGTGAGTTATTGACTCCGGTTCAAAAATCACTTCTAGATAAATAAAGAAATTATCATGGTTCTTCTAGTTATTGACACCGTGTACCCGATGGCAACAGATCGAGCAGAGGGCTGAGATGAGAAACAGAGATTTGGACGCGTACGGCATACCCTACGGCAAGAGATCAGAGAGTCGGAAACAGAGATTGCAAGATAGATTGAATCTAGTTGCAAAAGAGAGGAGATGAATAGAGATTGAATGCAGTAAGAGAGATAGCTGGGGATTGAATAGAACGCACTAGTCTAGAGCTTGACTACAAAATCTCAAGTCTTTTGCATTATTGTAGAATGACAGATGCTATGTGGCATTCACAGAGTTACAATCCCTGCAGGATAGGAATACAAAACAAGACGAAAGGCAAAGTGAAAACGTCAGTGACCCGCCACACTGTCAGTAAATGCTGTATAGAATTTGGGAGAAACACTTTTTTGGTGGAACACTTATTTGTTCAGTTACATTGTCCTGAAGAAAAGCACTTTATTCCAATCCTTTTATTTTATGTGATACGGATAACCTACTTTGTGTTAAAGCTGCCAATAATTGCTTACTTTACACAAAGGTGATAATTAGTGCTTACTTTAGTGATACCCAATGATATTTCTAAGTTAAAGGTACAGATAACAACTGATACGTAGGAAGAGGAAGAGGAAGGAGATTCAATCCCTAAGCTTGGTGATTGAAGGATTCCAAATCCTTATAGTTACATAGTTTGGGTTCACTTTACATTCACACACATGATTAGTTGGTCCTCAATTTTCCATCCATAGCCATTCACACACTTAATTTATATTGAAGCATTTTCTTACATGCTGTTTGTATTATATGTTCGGTTGAACATTAGATAGCTACATGACTTATTGGTTTAATAGTACTAACAGTATTCGCGAGGGATACTGTCGGTATACCCTCGCGGATACTCAAATTTCATAAAAACAGTGGTTTTCAAACCAGCTTAATAAATAGTAAAAAAATTTCAAAAAATGTAAAATTTGGTCTCCAAGCACATTTTATTATAGAATTTGGGAGAAACACTTTTTTGGTGGAACACTTATTTGTTCAGTTACATTGTCCTGAAGAAAAGCACTTTATTCCAATCCTTTTATTTTATGTGATACGGATAACCTACTTTGTGTTAAAGCTGCCAATAATTGCTTACTTTACACAAAGGTGATAATTAGTGCTTACTTTAGTGATACCCAATGATATTTCTAAGTTAAAGGTACAGATAACAACTGATACGTAGGAAGAGGAAGAGGAAGAGGAAGAGGAGGGAGATTCAATCCCTATGCTTGGTGATTGAAGGATTCCAAATCCTTATAGTTACATAGTTTGGGTTCACTTTACATTCACACACTTGATTAGTTGGTCCTCAATTTTCCATCCATAGCCATTCACACACTTAATTTATATTGAAGCATTTTCTTACATGCTGTTTGTATTATATGTTCGGTTGAACATTAGATAGCTACATGACTTATTGGTTTAATAGTATAGCAGAGTTTTTGAAGAGGCAATTAATTGTGGTATCAAATTAATTGCATAGCGCATATCAAGTTCCATAGCTAAGATTAAAACCTTATGCCTTAACCTCAGTGAGCTGAGAGTGAGCTGTAACAGACAGAGAGAATTTTTTGAAAAAATAATAACGCAGGGAATATTTGCTAGAGGAAGCATTGTAATGTCCAGTTGGGTCCGAACCTGATGTGTCCAGTTTACTTTTTATCATAATGAATGCGAGTTTCATAAAACTGCAGATGGATTTAATTATAGAAATTATATAATGTAAATGCGAGACGTACATTTTTTCAAAATGTGAGAATATATATATATATATAGAGGAGGGATCCAATTACACCCTTTTTTTGACACATCTTGACATTGTTTTTTTTATAGTTCAATTTTTGCGATTTCAAAATCCAAAAGTCGATCGAAACCGTTCAACATGATCACCATACTAAAATGTGCTTGGAGATAAAATTTTATATTTTTTTGAATTCTTTTACTATTTATTCAGATGGTTACAAAATCGCTGTTTTTCAATGGTCTGAAAACAATGATTTTGTAACCATCTTAATAAATAGTAAAAAAATTCAAAAAAATGTAAAATTTAATCTCCAAGCACATTTTAATATATCCATCATGTTGAACAGTTTGGATCGACTATTTGGAATTTGAAAATGGTAGGTGTCAAAGTGTGTAAAAAAAAAAGATGTAATCTGATCCCTACTCATATATATATATATATATATATATATATATATATATAAAGGCAAAGATCAAATCATTGGCGCGACAGCACGGTTTTTTATGCATTCGCACAAAATAACTTTCTCAAGTTGGCAGATAACCAAATAGGTTACTATATATATAAGGACAAAACAAAACGCGTTATTATCGCGGCGAGCACAAGTATTCATATCTAAGATATCAAGTAGTTAAAAAAAAAACTGGACACAATCACTCACCCTTCTTTTACACGTTTTTAGAGGTGGTTTTTTTTTCTTCGTTCACTCTAACCAATATTTCTGACAATCTGTGAGGAATTTTGCAAATCTAAAACCACGAACGTTTTCTACATAATTTTCTCTTTCAAATGAGATCCATGATGACATACTTTCGAGTTGTCCGTTGCATGAGTATTCATACATTGTCATTCAAGTATTCATACCTCATCAGTATTTCACAAATAAAAAACTGGACACATTATTCACTCATTTTTTACCGATTGAAATTTCATTACCACTCATTTTCTGAAATACTTGCTCGACGAGGAATGAATACTTGCTCGACGTGGTATGAATACTTGCACGACGAGATATAAATAATTTTACGAGGTATGAATACTTGCGCGACGGATAACTCAAAAGTACTTCATCATGGATCTCATTTGAAAGAGAAAATTGCGTAGAAGACGTTTGTGATTTTAGATTCGCAAAATTCTTCACAGATTGTCAGAAATATTGGTTAGAGTGAACGGAGAAAAAAAAATCACCTCTAAAAACGTGTAAAAGATGGGTGAGTAATGTGTCCAGTTTTTTTTAAATACTTGATATCTTAGGTATGAATACTTAGTGTATTATATATGAATACTTGATGTATTATATATGAATACTTATGCGTGTCAGTTGTAAAAAATCAAAGTAATGATTGATACGCGTTTTCTTTTGTCTTTTTGTGTTTGAAGTTGCGGTCCTCTAGATAGTTAATGATTGGGGGATGAATGGGGGATAGGAGCCGGGGGAAAAAAAATCTTTATTCTAGTAATATTGGGGTTGTACATATACTATATAATTGGAGATATTTAGTAGCTTAAGTACAATTATCATACTACAAGGAGTGCCAAAAAGGATTGGGCAGAATTGAGTCCAGGTTCAAAGGATAGTGCCTAATTTGTGTATTCCTTTCAAAAATGGGGAATGTGGTAATCTATGTGTATCATTATAATATTGGTAAGTAATTATTGTTTTCCATAATCTCTGATATGATGGAGAACGGTATTTCCACTACAACTTTACCAAGAGAGAAATATTCATGTTTTGTAAATCTAACATTCCTAAACCTCTGTCTTTTTTCTATACAAGCTCTTAACCAGTTAACTAATGCATATTTTTTCTTAGATCTAGTAGTACCTTGCCAAAGAAATCTATTTCTTATTGTATCTAATTTCCTTAGTACCTGTTTTGGTGCTCTATATATTGATAAAGTGTATAAGAAAATAGCTGATAAAACTGCATTAATAAGAGTAAGTCTACCTCCTAATGATATAATTGATCTTTCCAATGCTGTAGCTTATTATCTACTTTATCTATTAAGAATTGCCAGTCATCCATTGATAATTTATGATCTTTTAAAGGTAAAGCTAGATATTTGAAAGAGAAGGTACCTACTTTATATTGGATTGTATGAGAAAAACTATCACCTTCAGTATGTACTAGATATAGTTCTGTTTTTAGTAAATTCATTTTAATGTCAAATAGTGCCTCAAAGCACATCATGCCTCACCATGCTGATGCCACATTTTGATGAGTAGCTTGTAAGAAAAATATTGTCTTATCAGCATAATGACAATTTCTAAATGGAGAGAACAAGTACATGTGGAAAATTCGTTCAAGAAATTTTAGGCTAGAAAATGAAGGCCCATGTGTTGGTTTAATAATTCGTTCAAGGAATTTCGTAAAGTCCAATATAAAGCCCATATAGAATATATCTATATTAGATTCATTCTTGCTCTAAATAATTAATTATACAACGTGCACATAACTCCTTATGTACAACGGTTTAGATTTAATATGGAAAATAAATACATTTCTCATCAAATTCACAAATCAAAACCGTATCTAGATGCTTCATTAAAGTAATCTATGGGCTCCCTATGATTGATTAACTATGACGATGATTTTGAGCTTGTATTTTCCATTAAACATTTGAAGTTTGGAGTCATTACCACCTCTTTGAAAATATAGAATATGCGAAGTTTGGCAAGTTAAGTTCTTTTAAGATGCCATTAAACATTTGAAGTTTGGAGCCACTTGAAGCTATATTCCATATTAAATCTCTAATTGTAAGCAAACACGACTTGTACCATTATATTTAAGATGTGTGCCGCACATCTCATATGCATTCATTTACCTCCAAAAATGGTCTTATCTCAAAATTGCTTCTCTAAAAGTCGAACCGCACTATCATTCACCAAACAATTGTCTCAAGTAACCGTGAAGATCTTACCATCCAACTTCGACTCCATTAAAATATCCCTAATTAAAACTGCAAAATTTAGACCTGTATGTGGATAAGGAATTTGGTTGAGAGAGATGATCCTTTTTTAAAAAAAAATTGAAGTTCTTATTTATTAAATGTGTTGTTAGGCACAAATAATTCAAATTCACGCTCGAAGTCCATATGTCAATTGTGAAAGAGACACTTGAATCCAATCCTTCTAACTCCTCCATTGTTACCTCCATTCTCTTCTTAAATACTTCCACACAATCATTTCTCAGCGTTTGCTGCCCAACAGCTCTATATTCAGGTCTCAAAGATCTCATATCCGGTTCCCAAAACTGACTTTCAATCACGTTAAATGGTATCTCTGCATCTATAAAGAGCAAAGTCATCAAACTACGGGTCAATACAGGATGAAACTAATAATTGGGCACACCAAATAAATCAGAGTCTTTGTCCAATGCAAACCTCTCTTTCTACTTGATCAATATTTCGGAAAACATGGATATGTCGTTGCAAGTGTGTTGTTTCAAAATTAGAACGGGTAACGAACTCCATGGAACAAATTTTGCACACAACTTTTGTTCCCACATTATGAAAATGGATCCACATACGTGATCTCTTTCGACTTAATCTTACTATGGTCAATCCGCTCTCTGTCTTGACACCAATATTAGAATCTTTTTGTCTGAGATTGCGACATTATACTGTACACAAAAAAAGAGCAATCAATTAGACTAAAAGAATAACAAAGTGTAAGTAAATCAAACACTTACAAAACTGTTAATTACCTAACACCTACAATATACAGTAAGTGCTAACTAACACAATATATTTTTACTAAACAGAGCATACAAATGTTTCAACAGCACTTAATAAAGATCTATGGACCTAATTAATGTAGTATATTATTGCATCATTACATCCCCTCTCTGAAAATAAAAAATCAACCTAGGTTAAATCAAGAAGACCCGCTCTACTATTGTTACAGGTTAAACAAAATCAGAGTTCAAATCAATTGTTAATTACAATCAGAGAGACACCTTTACAACTAAAAAGACATCATATAAGGGAAATAATAGATCCACCAGCTGAATTATGAAACATAACAACTACAGAGAAGAAACAGAATAAGTACTATCAAATAAACTAACTAACATAACAAACTTACACTAGAGGTACAAAACCAGTAAAATACAATTCAGCTTGTTCCTTTTTGTCCTGTTTAGCTGTGCACCAATAAAGCAAATTTTATGAAGTGAAAAGACAAACAGTTCCTTTTTATAAAATTTCTGCACAAACAGTACACTACTACAAATATATACAATGTATAAGTTGAAATATAAGCACTCGAGAGAGGCAGGGAAGGTTAACAAAGTCAAATCGATTGGAAAAAGAGAGAAGGGAGATTTGGCAGGGGAGTGGGCCAATGAGATTAAAAGGAAGGAGAGATAATACAAGCGCTGTGTAACATTTACTGGATTTGGGATTCTGGTATGCTGACCCCCTCTAAGTTTTTAATTACACTTCTTGTTAACTTAAGTTCAATTACAGCTCTACTTGTTATCATTAAGGTTCAAGATTCATAATTAAATTCCCGGTATTGCTTATACATTTTTTATAAGCTTTGATGGATACACTTATGTTCGACAATTGGTGGACAAAGACAAGGAAGGCTTAATTAGGGGTGTTCATCGGGTCTAGTTCAATTGGTTTTAAACCGAACCGAGAGAGTTCGGATTAAGTAATTCAGTTTTTTCTGTTTAATGAATTGGAACGGTTCATTTTTTAAAACCGGCTAAATCGAATCGATTGAAATTTTAAAATATGTCTCCCGTCTGAACCAACCATTTAAAAAATGTAAATATTACAACATAATGTATATTGTTTGGTTCAATCTAAAACCAGTTAGACCGAACCAAACAAATTTTTAAATCCATCATAAAAAAAATTAACAAAAATTGTTTATTGTTATGAATTATGATTAATCTTCTTATTTCGGTTTAAGTGAATAAACCGAAGTGTAGTCGGTTTGTTTGATTCAGATTTAATTTGATTGACAAATTTATTTCGGTTAGTTCGGTTGTATTTTTGAAAACCGTATAATTTTTTTGTTTACTTATTTTATTCTGGTTTTAACCGATCCAAACCGATAAACACCCTAGGCTTAATTAATGCGTACTAGTAGCTTGAGGTTCAAACATAAATAAGATTGACTAAAAGAAAAGATTTTAATCCCCAACAACACCTTAAAGATAAAAAAAAAACAGTAATAAAATGATATTACCCTGAAGCAATATGCCAATATATCGCTAAGCGCCTAAGGAAAAAATGCGGATGAAATGTTGGGTCCTTATTAGTGGGTTTCGCCTATTCATTTGGATCCGGCATGTTCACTTGTAAAGACTTTAGTTCGGACAATATTAGATGGTATAAATTTAGGGGTGCAAACAGATCGGATAGTGGTAAAATCATATCCGTATATGGTTTTATTTTTCGGATACATAAACAGATTAAATAATAGACGGATGCGGATACGGATTAGGTATTAAATGAATACGAATCGGATATCCATTCTTTTATAATAGTAATAATATAATTTTTATCATAATATATATTAAACTATATTATATATATTGACTATTCGAATATGAATAATGAAAATTTGAAATCATATACGTATCTGTATCCTCACGATATTCGAATATCAAATATTTGTAACTAATTCTCGGATATGGAACCGAATACTGATATGGAACCGAATACGGATGGATAATTTCCGATCCGTTTGCACCCCTATAATAAACTATAGTTCAAAAATAACAATAACAATGCTCTTTTCAGTTGTCTGTAAAAGAAAAGTATCCTCAAGTTGTTTTTGTTGTACACACGCTACTTGAGGTGAGCTAGGTTGGATAAATATTTTAAGGGATAAAGATTATGTATATGATGATGAGATAATTTTGAAATTCAAAACTTCAGTTTGATAACAAACAAGATTTTCTGCAAAAGACGGTAAAATTACTTGAATACGTATGATATGCTGAGTTGTTCAAATAAAGCAATACAATTTGAATGATACAAAATGTATTTTGCATGAAGAAATTTTTACTGCTTATAAAATATCCATGCCTTGCTTAAAATCATAAACACATGATTGGAGTATATTTTATGAATTTGTCTTTTATTAGATATTGGAGAATATTAAATAATTGTTACTGCAATTGATCAAGTCCAAAGATATGGTTTTTGTATATTTTGAAAATTATTACAATTATTTATTTTCTAACTTAAAATAATAATATAACAATAATATCTCATAATATTATGTAGCCATTAAAATTTAATATAAAACCAAATAATAGCCAAAAGTGTAAAAAATATGAAAGGGAACGAACACCATGTAACCTATCAAAACCTTTTTATATGAACTTTATCTTTTATTATTTTAAATTGAAACCGAAACAAAGTGAAAACTGAAAATATTATATTTGATACAATTTGTATAATAATTAACTTTTATTTGTATGATTATAATAACAAAATTTATTTCTCTGTTTTGTATTTTAGTTTCAATTTTTTTTAAATTCAATTACAATAACTAAATTAACTAAATTTCTCTGTTTTGTAAACGAATACTGACATAACTAAACTAATTTTTTTTTTTATATACATAAAAAATTATGTTGCATAACACAAAATTTGTTAAAAAGAAAGAGATTTTTATTACAAAAAAGTATACAAGATTCTCGTTGAGTCGTTCCTCATAAAATCCGTGAACCATCTCTTCTCCATCCCGGCCCCAACATTAATATTCACTATTTGCATTTCCTCCATTCATCACAAAAACAAAATTACTCACTCGAGCAAAGTTAATTTTAAGATTTGCTTTAGTGCAATGCAAACAACCCCTTAAAGAGGAATGAGTTTCTATGAATATATATGATATCCCGGCCCACAGGTCACATTAAGTAGAAAAGATCATGCTTGCAATTGGCATTTTTAAAAGAATTCTACGTTTTCAAATTCTGTAAAACTTAAGGATATATGATCAATAACAAATATATATAACTTGAAGGATTTACAACGTACCCAGGAATAATATAATATCCGTTACCAACCAAGGATTGAAGTTTCTTATCACTGTATTGTTTGTAACAGGTACACAAGATATAGCACTAGATAATGTCTCAAGCCGAACAGTAAAAAAAGAAAGAAAAATGTTTGTAGAATGCAGAAAACGGTGAAAATAGTGATTTAAAGTACACAAAACATATGTACAAAGTACACGGTTAATAAAATATAACCATGTCAGATCTTAAAAAATAACAAACTTAACAGATTCGTACAAAAAACATGACCATTGATGTTGAATGAATGAATACCATGGATTATGTATGTTGTGATGTTGGATATTTATTGAATGATGGATGTATAATATTAATTGTATATATGTTTAAGGGCTAGCAAATATGGATGCTAGCCAATTATGAATCGTTTAAAAAAAACACAAAAAATACACAGTTCTGAATAACCCGTGTATGGTTAAGAAAATAATACATTTTAACTGCTTGATTTTATATTAATAAATTCAAAAACTTATAAAGTTTACATATAAATTCATCTCTGGTGAAGAGATCAATTCTCGCAGTTTAAAATCATTATTTGAAACATATTGATTTGTTTTGAAGGCCACAATATACGATGTCACTAACTACTAGTAACACGGTAACAAAATTTTATGTGTGTGTAGTTGATCCAAATTATTCAATATAATCTTCATATTGATAGGTTTTGAAGACCGCAATACTAAATTATATAAATTATAAATCAATGAATAACGATAAAATGCTCCCTTTGAGTTGTATGTAATAAAGAAAAGTAGTTTTCTCGAGTTGTTTTTGTTATACACACTAATTGAGCTGGACATGGCATAGGCTGGATAAATATTTTAAGTGTATAAAGTTATGTATGTGATGGTGAAACTATTCACAAATTCAAATTTTCAATTTTGATGGCAAACTAGATTTTCTGAGCAAAACAGTAAAATTACTTGAATATGTGCTTTACAATTAGACGACCAACTAAACTAATGTAATTTGTGTGAAACAAAATGCATTATGTATGAAACAACTTGTACTGCTTTTAAAAATCTATTTCTTTTAATGCAATTTGTGTGATACAAAATATATTGTGTATAAAACAACTTTTACTCCTTTTAAATATCTATTTATTTTCTAATACATATGATCAAGTTGCAAAATTATAGAACTTTTTTGCTTATTAGCATAAATACATGGTATGAAGTATATTTTCTTCCACTTTGCGGCTTTGTCTGACTGCATCTGTTGTTGTAGTATATACCATCCTGCATCAGTTTAAGAAAATAAAAAAAAATATATATTTTCAGATAAATAGTGCACAAATTAAAATATTTTTAATCCAAAGAATCCGCTTTAATGCATAATTATTAAGATTAACGATTAAAAGATCGCTCATTTAATTTGTATTCCAAGTTAATTCTTTGTTAGAATATTAAAATTTAACTGTTCATGACTAGACAATTAAGGGCAATATTTTGGTTTTGGGTCCAATGAATTTTGGACAAAAATCTAATTCAAAGCTGAGCATAAACCATTTGATTGGTGTCAACATTCGTAGGAATGGCTTAGATTTTTTTAGACCTTTTAAATTTGCTAATTCTAAATCGTTCGCACAGATCTTGATGTGAATTGAACAAATTGGATCCGGATTTAAATAAAATTTGTCCAAAGCCGTTTAGACAAAACCCAATTCCTTCGGTTTTAACCAAAAAAGGAAACAAAAAAGAAAGTACTAAATTTATTTGTTACCGTTGGATAAGAGCGGAGATTTCTTTTGAAGAGATCGAAGTACACTTGGAGAGGTGACATTGAAGAGAAAGTACACCCATTCGATCAAAATTGAAAGCCTCAGATCTATTGTTTAGATTCTAGCTCTCAAGTTTTCTTATTTACGGTGGTTTTTGTATCTCCTTTTGAGGAAAATTAAGAGGCGGAGAGCTAGAAAGGTTTTGGATTAGCCTCAGATCAAAATTGAAAGGTTAGAAGCCATCGGATGAAAATTGAAAGCCTCAGATCTATTGTTTAGATTCTAGCTCTCAAGTTTTCTTATTTAGGGTGGTTTTTGTATCTCCTTTTGAGGAAAATTAAGAGGCGGAGAGAAGATATTTATGAACTTAGAGAAGGGTTTTGGATTAGCATGTGAGCATTTTTTTCTAAAGACTTTCGCTTATTGGACATGTTCTACGATAATTCAGGCCAAACCGACAATGAGTCTTAACATAAGCAACAATTAAAGATAACATAAGCAACAATTAAAGATAACATAAGCAACAATTAAAGATATATAGCCCAATGGTCCCCAAAAAGCAATTTGGGAAAACATAACATGAACAATTGAACACGCATCTCTCATTTGAAAGACTACTTATCGCGCCATTTGTGATATGCCTATGATTCTACATTGGGTCCTCATTAATAGATATAATTTTGTATTGACATAGCATTTAATTACATGAACTTATGGGGTTGCATTACAGCAAATTCAGATGAATTAAGCACGTTTTAAATAACAACATACTGATTATGTGACATTGTACTGGAATAGTTCGACAACATACGAAATATCAAAAGATGAATCTTGAACATTTCTTAAAAACACAGAAAAACTAGCCAAATCAATTTGGGATCATTGGTGTTGAATGTCAAAATTCCTTTAAAAAAATCATCTGAGATAAAATTTAGAGTGAGTCTATGGTACTATGCATATCACGGGTTGGTCTGTAATACAGATCAATATTTTCGTTACAAAATCTTAACGGTCAATCCAAACTATTCAACATGATCCCCATATGAATATGTACTTGCAGACCGAATTTATATTTTTTAGAAATCTTTTACTATTTTTTAAGATAGGTAGAAAATCACTTGATTTGAAAATTCTGGACCATCCAAAATCATTGATTTTTTACAATAAATATTTAGATTGATATTTTTTGCAAGGCTAGGTAAGGTGGATCCCACCTAATTATTTGCATGCTCTATAGTTCCATAATATTTAGATTGATATTCTGACACAAATATTGACAATTAATGCCAACATAATGCAGCATGCCCTGTTTCTAAAATCCTTCCGATACCAATCTGGTACCACCCGATAATCTTATACATTTCCCATTGAAAGAAATAACAATAACATAACACATTGAAATATAAAGAGAAACCTTGAAATTTGCATTAATCACCATATTAAAATCAAGTATGTACAAAACATGTATTGGACCAAAAGACCAACATTATTATAGCATTACAACCATATATAGTAGTATATGGAACATTTTCCTATACCCAAAATATATGCACCACCCATCATAAAAAATTTACAAAAGTGAAACATCCCCTATGATGTTCATATGTTAGAAATTCAAAATATTGTAATTATCCTTGGCAACACTCCAGACTAAAAACGTGGGTTGTTGTTCAAGTTGCCTTGCTGAAACCATTCACTCATTGCGGCTTCGGCCCCTAAAAGGTTGGCCACCTCTTGTCCATATTATGCTTGACTTAGTAGTGCTTGCAATCCCACTTCTTGATTTGATGATGGCTGCACAGATGGTAAAGCCTGCGTATACCACATTGCCATAGGCACCTAGTTAGTATTGTTCTTACATTGTAAGTACTAGACTATGAAGAAGCATTGAAACAAAATGTTCTTGTTATAAATATTAGTTTTGCATATCCACCCTCGACATAAATAATTTGCACTATACTCATTGTATTCAATCAGACCACTCAAAATAAAGGAAATAAAGAGAGTTTGCGCAATACAATCAGTGCTTGTCGTTGCTGAAAAAATTTCCACTCGTTGGTTTCGTGTAACCCAATTGTGTTTATACTTCCCCCTTTTTTACACATTGCGTATAGAAATGATCAAGTACTAATAAATCTCCTTATCTGAGAGTGGGCCATCTTATTGAGTGGAGCTCCTTCATGAGATTGAGATTGAGATTGAGAGTTGGGACCTTGACCCTAAGAATTAAATATACAAGAGTAATGTTAGCATTTGGAGAATACAATGTACATCTGATCATAGAGTAACATTAACAAGATTGAGTTATTAAGTTAAAAGATGTCACCTGCAGACTAGGCATATTCCCCATTACCCCCTCATGTAGTGGATGAGAACTGTAATTTTGTGCCTATGTTAAAAATGTGCAAGAAAAAATGTTAGTACTAGAATGTATAATGGTATCGGATTAGTAATTAATAGGATCAAGAATTGATGACTTTGTAAGTTACATGGTACAAATCCAATAAGAGATAGAACTATCAAATAGGAACAATTAACTTAATTTAATGTACATATATACACACTTAAACTTGAAATTTTTTTAACACAAACATGGATCTACACCAGCGGTTCTCATGATTTTGCATGCCCACCCAATCAATTTATACCAAGGTTCTAAATAGCGTTTATAGCGTCGTAGCGGGAAGGCTAAAAAAAAGCTATAGCGAATAGCGTCGCTATAGCGGAAGCTATTCCAAATAGCATTTTTTTTTACATTTCGTATATTCAATATTTGTACTAAATATCAACATTATCTAAGGTCTCATAGAACAATAAATAACACCAAAGTAATTAAAAAATTATAATATTCATATTGAACCCGTACAAAGTCCAAATTGCGGTTCAAAATATCCATAGTAATATCATAAACTATCGATTTTTCCTATTAAAAATATCTTAAGTATCATGATTCATGACATAATCTATTTTTTTTTTCTATTCAAATTTTAATTCCGGTTTGGACTTTTTTTCTATTCAAATTTCAATTTCTATTCCCAATTTCAAATTGATTTATTTGTAGCAAGTAGCAACAAATTCAATTTCGGTTTGAGATTTTTTTTATCTTTATTTAAAACCCATATAAATTGCTTAAAAAAAAAAAAAAAAAAAAAACCCATATTGTATAGCGCAAATAGCGCTGTAGCGGCCGCTATAGCGGCCGTAGCGCAAATAGCGCATGTTGATGTCGTAGCGTAGCGTTTGGGGTCCAAAAATGCTATAGCGCGCTATTTAGAACACTGATTTATACATAGGGGCTAATTTGGATTGACAATTATACCCTTTTTGACAGTCCAACTTTAAGGAATTATTACAGTCAATTGGCTACATGAGATTTTTGGTAATTTTTATCAAAATGTTTGTCATATAATTAGATTAGCTTCCAACGACGACTCAAATTGTTGAGACAAATCTACTTGATAATTGATGTCTATGCTATAATTTATTAATTATATTTAGTGTAAAGTCAAGTAGTTAAAAGATGATGAAAAATAAATATATTAAAATAACTTATAATTGCTTGGCTTTATACTAATTGAGCACCACTGCCAAGTGACAACCATTCAAGTAATTAAATCTTTAATTTATTTTAACAATTGTCATTTACAACATTCAATTGGTGACAAGTTGCTCCCGAACTTTTAAATTCATTCATACTATTAATTTATATATGTTAACAAATCAAGAAAATAACATGCACTACTAGGGGTGCAAACAAAACAGATACGGAGCGCATAGTAGTAAAATCATATCTAATTTTTTTTAATTTTCCGGATACATATCAAATATTAGACAAATACGGATATGGATTGGATCAAATATTTATTATAAATAGATAAAAATATTATTAAAAAATACTAAAGTTCATAATATTTAGTAAACCATTCAGATATGATGGTAATCAACCGTTGACAACAACAAACATGCCTTGTTACAAAAATATTATTAAAAAATACCGTCATAAACGTGCTTTTTCTATTTGCGACAGTACTTTTCGCGACGAAGTCCCGTCATAAATACACTTTTTCTCTCGCGAAAAGTACCTACTTTGTTGTTATGAAAGTAGAACCCAACTACAAGAAGATAGACTCATGACCCAAATGATAATATTCTTGTACCAAGGCAAGATTTGAGGGGAGACACTCATGCCCCAAATGATAAAAGTCATGTACCAAGGCAAGATTTGCAAAATTCTCCATGTGAAGGAACATGTAAGGAGAGAACATAGAATCCACACTACACCTGTTGAGGCATCACCATTCAGATTTTCATGTTTTATGAGATAACAAAACACTGCCATTATCTTGGCGTAGCTAGTGATCACGAATGGCAAGCTCGACATCGAGATTACATGATTACATTGTAGAAAAACAATGACAATCATGAGGAGGTACCCAAATTTACGACAAAATCGATTGTTGTTAGGTTGCTGAAATTTTGGTTGTGGTTCAAGTGCCTCACTGTCATTTGCTCCAGCATTGCTCTATAAATCCATTATGTATATAGTGGTTTATCAAAACTATATATAGAGATCGATTTGTGTTTATATATATATAGTAGCATAATCTGAGAGTTAGATTGACTTGGCATGGTTTGCAATCTGCAAAGTAGGTTCAGTCAAACTTCTTCTGTTTGTAAATCTTTTCTTTTTAAGTTATCAGGGAAGAACAATTTCCTTGAAATTACTTAATTATTAATAGAAGAATAGTTCCCATTTCTAAACGCCCTTCGGACCATGTCGTACAAAAGGCTCCTGAAATGGAGATCAGGTTTCATTGACCAATGACCATCGTTGACAGTTCAATATAATAATGGAATGTGTTACGTGTCATCTAATCCGTGATCTTAGCGGCTTAAACAAATAGTAAGTTAGTTTATCTCAAAAAGTTCCCCAAAAGTTCTGTGCGTCCTTTCCTCAGTACAATGAATTCAGAGTATAGGTCCGATGTTTATCCGCCGAAATTTTTATTAATAGAAAAAAAAAAAATATTGACATTGAAGAAGTATTTGACGAAAATTCAAGATATAGCTAAAACGTGATAGTCCATAATGTCCAGAGTACTGTAGCTGGACGTTATAAATCATAACTTCCAGTTAATCTGATCGCAAATGAGCTCTAATTAACATAAAACACTGTAGCTGGACGTTATGGTCCATAACCGTTCAGCTACAGAGTTTTTTTTTTTTTTTTTTTGCTGCTTCGTTTGTGAATTTATTTGAAAAATAAAAAAACACTGTAGTTGGACGTTATGGACCATAACATCCAGCTACAGTGTTTTTTGTTAATTAGACCTCATTAGCGATCAGATTAACTGGACGTTATGATTTATAACATCCAGCTACAGTACCCTGGACGTTATGAAATATCACGTTTTAGCTATGTCTCGAATTTTCACCAAATACTTGTTCAAGATATTTTTTTATTTTATTTTCTATTAATAAAAATTTCGGGTTTATCCGACCAATATTTTATTTGAATGAGTTAAATCATTATCTAATTTGCAATAAGATGCATGGGTTCTATTTTTAAAATTTGTGTTTGTTTCAATTTCCATGCACACAAATTTTAATACGGATTGAACGGTGTTAGAGCTCATTGAATTTAAAAATAGATCCGATGTCCATAGAACCTATTCTGTTCTCATTGTGATCGATCTGGTCAACAAAAAGTTGAGGAGATTAGAGCGTTCACGTGGCCCTCTTCAATCGCCTCATTAGTCTCTCTATAGTCTTACGGTCAAATTACTATAGAAAGCGACCTTAGGAAAAATATCTAGATATTTGGACTTTTGGACGACTTTGATTATTCATATATAACCTTTTATTTTAATATTTGATCGTATATTTTTTTCTTGACTTTTACAAATTCAAACAATTAGCATGCGGAAATTTCTTTAATTTATAATTGGTGAGTGAGGCTACAATACTTTATACTACCAGTCTGTATTATATATTCGTTTTCAAATTTCAAATAATCAATACAATCTCTTGACATAATTTTCATATAAAAATGTACTTGAAAACAAAATTTTATATTTTTTAAAATTATTTTACTAATTTTTTTAGATAACTAAAAAATTACCTGATCCAAGGATTATGAATCATACATAAGTAGTAATTTTCTACCTATCTAAAAAATAGTAAAAAATTCTTACAAAATGTAAAATTTGGTCTCCAAGTATATTTTCATATGGGGATCATATTAAGCAATTCAGATTAATTGTCAGAGATATAGATCCATAGCACGAACCGATTCTGCACATTATAAAGTATCATAATCTCACTCAATAATTGGCCATTAATTCATGACAAATTTCATTAGTGCTCTTGCAGATTTGAAAGTTTAATGTTGCAATGTTTTCGGTGTCCCTTTGTTATCTCTAACCTTAATTACTTCTAAGTCAAATTTTAATTGAGCATAAGAACATACTCAATGTAACGAATTTCAACCAAATTATAAAGCTTAGTCATATGCATATTTTCGTGTCAATATTAATATTTACACAAGAACAAGTACTTAACCAGAAATTTGTCCCCCAGTTCTGAGACGGCTCTATTGGTGATCAATTGTTTAATTACGACTTTATGTACGCTGAATTGTACAAGGAGACGCTTCTGCTTGGTGCCTTATCTCTCACATGAACAAATAATATCCGCTCACTTTATATCCTCAAATCCACAATAACTTGCTGGCAAAGAAATACGCCCAAGTGAGCTTCTCATCTTCTAAGCAAATCATTTAGTTTCTTTAGTCATGCTCATGATTAAAAACTTTGCTTTGGCTTTTCTCCTCCTCTTAAAAATCACATTCTCTGTCAGCCAAGAAGTGGAATTTACATTCAATGGATTCGCCAGCGCAAATCTAACCCTAGACGGTGTAGCGTACATCGAGTCAAATGGCCTTTTAAGGTTAACTAACGACACGTTTCAAATGAAAGGTCATGCCTTCCATCCCTCTCCAATTCGCTTCGGCCGGACCACCTCTTCCTTCTCAACCACATTTGTATTCTCAATTATTTCGGAGGACCTTGAGCTCAGCGGCCATGGGATTACCTTCTTCATATCCCCCTCGAAGAATCTCTCCGCCGCCTTGCCAAGCCAATACTTGGGCCTCCTCAATAATCAAAACGTTGGCAATGCCACCAATCATATTTTCGCCGTTGAGCTTGACACTATATATAACCGTGAGTTCAATGATATTGATGCTAACCATGTCGGTATTGATATAAATAGTTTGATTTCAAGCCTATCTTCTCCTGCTGGCTATCATGATGATTTAGGATATTTTCATGAATTGAGCCTTATAAGTGGTAAAGCAATGCAAGTATGGGTTGAATATTTGAGCGATGATACACGAATTAGTGTTTCATTATCTCCCATTGGAAAGTCCCAACCAAAAACACCTCTACTCAATTATAAATTTGATCTCTCAACAGTCTTAAACGATTTTATGTACGTTGGTTTTTCTTCTTCCACTGGCTCTATCCATAGCTCTCACTACATTCTTGGATGGAGCTTCAAATTAAATGGACCAGCACCTTCCATTGACCTATTAAAGTTACCAAAGCTCCCACGTGCACGTACAACCCCCAAAGGCCGATCAAAAGTCTTAGACATAGTGATGCCTTTTGCTTCAGCGGCCTTTATTATTTTAGTTGCTTTCCTTTTCCTCTATGTGAAGAGGCGGTTCAAGTACACAGATCTGCTTGAAGATTGGGAAGTTGAGTTTGGTCCACATCGCTTCTCATACAAAGATTTGTATCGAGCAACCAATGGATTTAAGGAAAAAGAGTTGCTTGGAAGTGGTGGATTTGGGAGGGTTTACAAGGGGGTTTTACCTGTGTCCAAAATGGAAGTTGCAGTCAAGCGAGTGACACACGAAACCAACCAAGGTATCAAGCAATTTATTGCAGAGGTTGTGAGTATTGGCCGGCTCCGGCATAGAAACCTTGCTCAATTATTGGGTTATTGCCGGAGTAAAGGGGAACTCCTTTTGGTATATGATTACATGCCAAATGGGAGTCTTGACAAGTATTTGTATGGTCAAGAAAAGCCGACCCTTAATTGGATCCAACGAATCAAAATTATCAAAGGAGTAGCATCAGGTATTTTATACCTCCACGAGGAATGGGAGCAAGTCGTCATCCACCGAGACATTAAGGCAAGCAATGTTTTATTAGACTCTGATTTAAATGCTAGATTAGGTGACTTTGGCCTTGCAAGACTATACGATCATGGTACCGACCCTCAAACCACCCATGTGGCAGGTACAATGGGTTATATTGCCCCAGAGCTTGCGAGAACTGGCATGGCAACAACTCTTACTGATGTGTTTGCCTTTGGTGCATTCCTGCTAGAGGTTGTTTGCAGTAAAAGACCGTTACACCTCGGTGCACAAGGGGAGCGAACGATTCTAGTCGATTGGGTGTTAGAAATTTGGAAATTTGGATCGTTAACCGATATTGTGGATCCGAGATTAGGCGAATGTTATACAGTAGAGGAGGTAGATATGGTGCTCAAAATAGGTTTGCTTTGCTCACATCCACTACCTAGTGCCAGGCCGAGCATGCGACAAGTTGTGCAATATATGGAAGGTGATGCACCCATACCAGACTTATCGGCAATATATATGAACTATAGCACGCTTGCAATGCGTCAGAATGAAGGATTCGATTCTTATGTTATGTCACACCCCTCTACGATGACATCTTTCTCTTGTTTATCTGGTGGTAGATGATAGACCAGACTCTTTATTTTCTAATTTTTATTTAACTAATAATATTGTGTAATCAGATTCTTTATTTTCTAATTTTTATTTAACTAAAAATATTGTGTAATCAGATGTTATAGTATACAACGTGTGTATACTACCCTCTTAACTCCGATGGAAATGAAGAATTGGTGTTGGGGGCATTCTATTTCAATAGTAGGGTCGTGCCCTCTAAAGACCTTATACTTTTAGGTAGTTATGCCTAGTCAGTGTGTTTCATTTTGATTGTTGTTGTTGATAGGACTTACCTCTTATGCTAGCTGGAGTTTTATGTATATTTCTCAAAAACTTCAAAATTACATATTTGTCCTCTAAACTTTCAAAACTCACAAAGTTACCCCTTTTTATGTATTTTATGTTAAAACTCATTTTAAATTCAAAAAAAATACCCATATTACCCTTTCTTAAAAGCATAAAAAATTTGTACCTTGTTTAAGAAAAATGTCGGTGTTATATTTGATCGGTTTTTAGAGGAAAATGGGCGTTTTATAAAGGGTAAAGGGTATAATGGGTATCCGGTTTTCGAGAAAAAAATTGGTATTTTATAAAAGGTATAATGGGTATCTTATAAGACCGACATTTTTCTTAAAAAAACTCCAAATTTTTTATAATTTTAATAAGGGGTAAAATGGGTATTTTATAAATTTAAAATGAGTTTTAATATAAAGGACAATAAAATGGATAAATTTGTGAGTTTTGAAAGTTTAGAGGGGCAAATATGTAATTTCAAAGTTTAGAGGGGGGAAATACATAATTTTGAAATTTTTGAGGGGTATACATGAAATTCCCCCTTGATTAAAATAGAAGTTCTTCTAACCGGGCCGGTAGGGGAGCCCAAACAAAAAGTAAAAGGAAGAAATAAAAAATAATAATATAGCCCAAATCCAGTGGCATCATTCGAAATAACCCAATTGTTCCGAACTTCCGGTGGCCCCAAATTTTTAAAGTCTGACCAATTATTCTAAGGTTGTCATTTCTGCTCCTGGAATTCAAATTTTTTTGAGGTTGATTTAATCATAATTTATTTTATTGGTAAATAAATTTTATGTGAATGTTTTATCATTTTAAGGACATTTAATGACTTCTAAATGAACTGACTTTTAATCTATTAATTTTTTTAAGGTTTCAAATGCCTCTATTTTTTGTACCTCCACCATGTCTCCATTTTTAAAATGTTAATAACTCAAAATTTAAAACCGTTACATGTGACCTATGTTATTTTATCTATATGCTCATAAAAAATTATCACATTTCGATTTTGATAATTTATTTCTAAATCAATAAATTAAAATATCAACGTCTATAAATTATGCACATTAATACATTTTTATATGCTCTTGATGACAACCAAAACAATACTTCTAATAATATGTACGGTTGTAATAGAGTTTGTGATATTATTTATATCCAATTGAGTGTACAGTACACTTTTTCAGAAAATAAGGGTTGAGAAAAGCATGAGAGATCACTGGCTTCTTAGACTCTTATATAAATAAATATCCATTAGAATAAGAAAAAAATAAAAGAAGTGCATATTTTATTCCATCTCATATTGATAATAAATGTTTTACATCATATGTGAATTAAAAGAAAAGCTCAATCATGAACAAAATAATTAATGAAACAAATGTACAAATAAATAAACACATGATTGCATGTATATATACATTCCAAACTGATGCTTTTCCTGATATCAAACTTTGTTAGATGCTTCTATTTCTTCTCTATCATGATTGGCCTGAATTAAATACTGTTGATTTTCTTGAATTGTCTCGTGCAAATTTCTAGATGCTGTACTATTCATGTATATCATGTAAATCACCAGTTGAATTAATCCTAAGAAGAAGCCTATCCCGTTTGGAATCTACAGTTATCAAATTTATTGTTAGTTCAATTAGAAATGAAAATATACAATTTAAGTCAGTTGAGGTTAGTTTTGATTAAAACATTCAATATTAGAAAAAAACTGTATCAAATATAACCCTTACTAGGGAAAAGTAAACTTAAAATTTGGTTAGGTCATTTAGATAGGACTGATATAAAGTTGGTGCAATCTGATCAGAAATAATATACATCAACTATATATAGCATATAGTTTTAACCTTACTATGGACATTACTACTTAATGAATTCTAAAACCAAAATATATTGTACTCAGCTAATTATTTGAAGGGTAAAGAACAAATCTACTGGCAAATGTACTTCAATTCTAACATAGTTGGCCACAATTATAATAACTGTTGGATGTAAATTAATGTAATATATCTCGTTTTATAGTTTAATCATATCAGCAGGATTTAATTCAAAAGATGTTAGTACTTACACCAAGGAAAACATCTCTGGCAAGAATAGCATATGCAGTCCAGATGCCACCATTCAAGAAGAGAAATAAAGAGAGAAGGAAGGGCATGAACTCCACACTGTTTGTACTTATCACTGTGCTCTGCAGATTTATTCAAATGTTAGATAAATCATCATAATTAGTTTTGGTTCATTACTGAATAATCACTCTAATATATTATAAATGTGAGGTAATTAACTGATGATGGTTGATTACTAAATATTTACTCTAATAATAAATTAAGCATTATTTTTTTATCATGAAGCATTTTGTTACAATTAAATTGTTGGTTTTGAAGATAAAACCAGAAAAAAACAGTTGATTAATTACCCTATTGCTAGTCCCTAAAATGTAATTCAATAATATCTAATTTATTTTAGGGCAATGAATTATGAATTACTTTTTAATTTCTCGAAAGATAATGATGTACAGAGGAATATGCTAAGTTACATTTAAAGAATAATTCTATCATAAATTAATTTTTTTGTTGCACATCAATGTGATATCTTAAAAATAGTATTCATTAAAATTATAAATATGTTCATTATCATTTTGATAAGATGTGCATCAAATTTGAATGATCATTTTTAGAAGTTTATTTGTCATCCATGAAAAAGTTATAATTAAACTCAACAATTAAAAATTTCAAATATATATGCTCGATCTGTTTGGTTAATGAAAAACACGGCTGCAAATTTATATATTGTTAGTTTGCACAGAATTTTTAAAGCTACCGATGGGATGCAATAAAATAACTTAAATATAAGCTAGAATTTTATATATTTAAAAATATGCACTATTTTTAAATAGAAGCTTGATAGGGATAGTACGTACGCAACAAAGATATTTCTTTGTAACCAATTAAGTATATATAAAAAAGAAAGATTGATGTATACGCAACGACTAAAGAAATACTATCCATCTGTTGCTTATAAGTTCTAATAAGTAAGAATCAGCCGTTTAATTTTAATTTTTTATTCTGTAACATCTATCTTAAATATGTTTATCCTTAATTAGCTTAATTATACCGTTGAATTTTGAATCAGTTTGCGTACAAGCAATCATATATACATAACAAGATTAATTTTCAGCGTAGAACATAAATTTCATGGAAACTTGGCAACATTAATTTATTTGACCAAGTAATCCATGGGTAGCGTTCCAAGTTGGTTTTGTCAGATGTGTGTTGTTCCCTCTTGCGTAAATGATTATTTTCTACGATATATAATCTTGGATTGAGAATATTCTTGTAGCATTTATTGACTCTTAATTAACCATAGTTAATCAAGTCCAACAATCAATACTCCCTGAAAGTTACATTTAGAATAAGGGAAAAATGAAAAGTTTTGAAGTTCTAGATTAACAGTTTATTGATTGGATTGGACCGGTGGATCAACCAGTTCAATTGCTAATTTATTAAAATACTTACATATCTATAGATATGAGATTTGAGTATTGTTATACATTAATCATATTATTTTATAAAGCATTAGTGAAATTTATATAGCTTCTGTAAAAATTTGCACACACATATTTAATAATGCAATATAAGAGCAAATTTATAGTTATATTTTGAAAATTAAGATCAAAATAAAATGAAAATACTTATTTTATTGAAAAATTGTATATTTTTCTCTTAATATTTTTTATGGGAGAAAAATATAACAACTCAATTCTTTTAGTTTATTTGATAACTATCAAGGGACTATTCTTCAATAGTAATAAATTATGTCCTCAATAAAAAATAAAAAAATTTCGACACAATTGTTATTTTGAAAAATAGATATAAATTTTTAAATTATGTATAATTATTTTTTTATAATATTTAATATATTTAAGGTCTTATTTGTAAATTTCGTCAAACTATTTTTCTAAAAAGAAATAATAAGACAACAAAACTTGAACTATACATTGTTGTGTTTATTATATGTGGTCACGTGGGAAAGAGAGAGAGCCTGGTCACCCATTCCCTATCATGCTGTCACACTCTAATTTAATGCACAAAAAGTGCACTGCATAAAAAACTAAACCAACCAGATTAAAGTTAAACCGGTTATTTATAAAAAACGAGCTGACAACTTTTTATCAAAAACCGGTTATATATCCGGTTTTTAACGGTTCAACAACGGAAACGATATTTTAAATGAATCAGGTTTGATAACACTGAAACAGACAAACTTGAAACTGTTTTGCTAATTCTCATGAAGCCAAATCACGTGAATTCACATCCAGTGCAATTCCTGAGGTGCAATAAATAGATCCGGACCGTTCTTTTATTAATGCACCCCTTCAATACTTGAGGGGACATGCACTCAAATCACGTGTGGAATAAAGAGACAGTTAGGTAGTTGCACGTTGAAGAAGCACAACCTTACAAATGTGTGTGCACACACACGCACAGCTACTCATTGAATTAATACCATATATTGTGTTTATCTTGTATTAATGAATTTTGGTTTAAAATTTGATTTTGAACTCAGTAGCATTTAATAATATAAGAAACTTGATTGTCATGCATACCTTGATGAAACTAAAAAAAAGTCTCATTTCATTTTGTTATTTTTTTCTTCTTATCTCAAAGAATATAATTTATTTTCTGTTCTGTGCTTGCTTCTTCTTTTTTGGATATATATATAATTTAATTTAGTCTTGTTCATATCACTGTTGAATAAAGTATGTATAGTTTCATTAATTAAATATATACAAAAGTTGAATAGGGTTTTCAGCTTTAAATTGCTTATAAAATCAAATATATGTAGCACAATAATTTGTCATAATATTATTCACAAATTTGAAATCCAATGCTTGTATTGAAGAAGATTTGAAGCTTAATAATTTACTCTCATATAATATCATGTGTTAAAAAACCTTTTCTTTGATTATACCTATAAATATATATATCAATCAATGATTGTTAACATATATATATATATATATATATATATATGATATGCTAACCAATTCAACAAAGATAGTGGATATCCAAACACCACCAAATAATTAATAGTTAGGATACTAAAGACTAAATAAAAACTTTACATATCAAATTAAAGATATCATATATAACCAATTTAACAAAGACAGTGGGTACCCATTAATTCAGCAAAGTATGCTATAACCAAATCAATAAAGATATAGTGCATTAAAAAACTAAATCATTAATTAATAGCTTGGATATAAAGGACTTCATCAAATTCAAATTCAAATAATAAGCAAAGAAACATACCACAGCAGCAAGAGGGGAGCCATACATGATTACATTAAGGAATGCACCTATTGTTCCAATTGCAATTATCTTCAAGCTTTCATCCTCTATAGCAAACCTTGTGACCAAGAATACAGCCCCAAATACTCCCACATCTAATATTAACACCAAAAGAGCTGTCTTTACCTGAATTTTAAAATTTTAAAATTTTAAAAATAAATCATAACTATATATATTAAAAGAAAAACCAACTAAAAGAGATAACAGATATAAAATATATATGAGGAGTACTAATTTATTAGTGATATTTATGTGAATTTAATATAAATATAGGTGGAAATTATAGGTACAGACTTCAATATATCTCTTTCAACAAGTTCCAAATATATAGGACATTACATACTTTCAACAAGATCCTTATTTGTAAGTATTTAATGCATTCCAAAGAAAAATATAGAATACAAATATAGTAAAAAAACAACAGAAAAAGGGATATATTTAATTAGGAAAAAGGTTCTATATTACTAGAAATAATTAGCTTACTCTTTGAGAAGGTTTGGCGAATACAAGAAACAGAACCACATAAATAGCTTCTAACACAACGCCTACACCATTAACCGTTGCAACGAGATAAGCATCGGGTTTGGTAACACCATAGTAGACCCAAAGCAATGAACTCAAAAGGGTCACAGCATATGGCGTCGGCTCGAAATCTTCGGTTGATTTGCTCCTAGTGATCCTCCAAAAGGTTTTACTGCCACACAATTTTGATACATACTATATTACTTATTACAGAAGCCCTAATGATGCTATATATATATATTGTTTTGCTATCTTCTTTAAACAAAAAGAAAATCAAATACATGATATATATATTATCAGAGAGATTACAGTTTGACTGTATAGCTTACATAGGTGAGGCAAACATAAGAACTGAGATGACATTTCCTGCATTATATACATAGAGAAAAGAGGTTATTTACTTGTATAATGGTGACCTACAAGAGAGAGAGAGAGAGAGATGTAACCTATGATTCCAATAGAGAAGAGAAGAGGATCCATGGGAAAACGGTTATCTTTCCTGTTTTGTTTTGTTTTGTTTTGTTTTGTAATGTTGTTAGTTTGGAAAGGACGATGGTCTAAATGAACCAATTAATCATTGAAATAGTCAATTTTTATTGAGTTTTGACACCTAACCATATTTAGTGAGAAATTTTTCGTTTAGTCGTATTTTTCTTTCTATTTTATTTTTACCGTACAAGTGGCTATCTTTTTTACAAAAAATATATCCTTGTCACGTTTTCCAAATATTAAATATTTTATGGTCACTTTTTCAACTCTCGAATGCATATTTTATTCAACTGAATGAAACACGCCAATTTAATTTATTTCAAGTCCGCAAGCATAAATTCTACTCACACAATCTCCTTCAAATTAAAGTTTTAATTACATTATAGTACAAGCACTTATTTTCCGTACAAATACAAAAATCTGAATCATATTTTTTCATGTTCAAAATAATTTGGCTTCGTGGATCGCAAAATGAAAAAAATATATAATTTGTACGTTGTATGAAGTCAAAATAACACTGTCAATATCATTATTACTCACTCTGTGCATAACTAGTAAGGTAAAAGTAGTTGCATATGTATCCTCTTAGGTATCTGATTGAGCTCCAATGAACTCCCAACCGAACGATTTGAATTTGGTGCCTATGCTATGCAGATATAGGGACTCCATTTTGAGATTCGTGCAAGGTTAGAACTAATGGCTCAGATCTCATGCATTCTACTCGTATCGCACCGAACTCATTCGACTTGTATTGCACCGGATCTGAATTCAAAATAGCATGATCTAAGAAAATAACAGTCAACCTTTCTAGGTAACTACTCTTCTTGCAGTTGGGAACTTGGCATCAATATGTGCAGATCTACCTTTCACAAGACATACAGATACTTGTTGCTGGAAAGGACATAAATGGTACCCGACATGTTTTTTTGTCAAATTTTGAAACTAATTAATGTTTGAAGCATGACATTTTTCTGTTCATATATTTTACAAACAAAGTTTCAGGGGAAGAAAAATTAGCTAGGGTGATTGTATCTAAAATAATATCTCTTGTTTTATTCCAGTGCAAATGTAAAGGTTGCAAATACTCTTAGAACTTCTATAACAAGGTTTTACTAAAAAAAAAATGTAAATACAAGTTTTGTGATGAGGGATTATGATTTCTTTAATGAAATTACACTAAGTTTCATTAAAAAAATTAAATTTTTGTAAACAAGGAAATATTATTAACTTTGATATTTTGGAAGATGAAAGAAAACATAATTCATTGTGAAAAAATATGTAAGTTTAATATTATGAGACCTTAACTTTGTGTATAATTTTACGGTATAATTAATCTTTTTAATCCAATGGCACCAAGAGCGGAGTAAATAAAATTAGATCAGTCAATAAATATAATATAATTGAGGAGGGTTCAAATGCCTCCATTTTTTGTGCCTCCACCATGCCTCCATTTTTAAAAACTTTAATAACTCGAAATTTAAAACTTAAAAGTCAAAATAAAACCATTGGATATGATCTACATCATTTTATCTATGTGCTCATAAAAAATTATCACATTTTTATTTTGTTTTTATGTGAATCAATAAGTTGAAAAATCAACATCTAAAAATCCACATTAGTACGTTTTTTACAAGCTCTTGATGACAACCAAAACAAAATTGAAATGTGATAATTTTTAGCACGTGCATAGATAAAATGATATAGATCATATCCAACGGTTTTATTTTGACTTTTAAGTTTTAAATTTTGAATTATTAAAGTTTTTAAAAATGAGGACATGGTGGAGGCATTTGAACCCTTCTCAATGTAATTTTCATTTTATGGAGAACATTAATGAAAATACATGATTTAATGAAAAAGTAATTTCGATTCATGTCTGTCCCACCTTTCCTCATTTTCCTCCATTCATTTCGTCGGTCATAAATGCAATCACGATCGAGACTATTTTCTCTCTGCAACACAGCTGTACAATCTTTAATTTAAGATTTTTATCCTGTTCAAATAATTAAAGTGCACTATTCAATACATGTTAGCACGTTGAAAGTATTAGGCCTGTCAAGAATTTACAAATTAGTCCCTCGTAGGAATTAGGCCTGTTATGAATTTACAAAATTTCAGCCCAATTCAGGACAACATATCTTGGATCAGTTGCCTAAATTTTTTTAGTTACCATCCTAAACTTTTGAAATTCTGATCTTACTACCGCTTTAGGAAAAATACAAAACTTGACGTGTGCACAGACCAAATCTGCACACCATTTTAGTGTTATTTTTTCCTGTTATGTTCTTTTTTTGCACATAACAACAAAATTTTGGTGCGTGCACTCTTCAAAAATAGTGCGCAGACCCAGTCTGCGCACGTGTCAAGATATGAATTTCTAAACAAGTGGTGGTAAGGTCAGAATTTTGAAATTTTAGGGTGGTAACTAAAAAGATTCGGGATCAGTTGATGCACCAGAAAAATATCAAAATAACAACACAAACAAGATAGTATTCTTTTTTCCTTTATTTTTTTAGTAAAGGAAAATTTCCGGGTCTTTGATTCATAAATTTCAGCTAAACTCGAGTTTTGAATCTGTATTTATTATAGACAATAATTAAGATTAGAAAAAATAAATTTTCTCACCGGAAAAAAATTATCTACAGCATATGTTATTTTAAAAATAATGAATCATGGGTTGTCGAAAGTGTGAACCATATTCTTTATATGAACTAATAATATTAACGAATCACTAATAATATTAACGGTTCGTGAATATAAACTAACCACTAATATTAGTATTAGACACCCATACTGAATAATGATTTAGGGTGATACTATTTATACATGATTTCAAAATCAAGCGATTGTTAGCATAATTTTTAAGATTAATTGTTGTAGATATGTTCTCATAAATACTGTGTCTTGTTAGGTGTATTTTTCACTATCTAATTGCTAGGCGCGCAAGGAAATAATGATGAAACTTTACTGGATCCTTAATGGACTTTGCCTGTTAGAATTAAGCCCGGCCTGTTATATTAGGGAACCTATTCATTTTTTTGCTTTACTTTAGGTTCAATGGGCTCTATCCGCTTTAAGATGTGTGCGCTCTGATGTAATCTTTGTGCACAGTCGTGTTAATTGTCGTGCGCACGGATCATAAAGCGGATTGGACGGTCTTGAAACACATTTGACCCTAAAAGTTGGTCTCATGCCCATCAGACCTACTCCGTTCTCCTCATTTTCATGTCTTATGTACAGAAAAATAACAATTAATTTGCGAAGCTAATCAAATTTAAGCAAAACAATTAATTTTGATCTCTTTACTGGGCGAAAAAAATTTGTACCTAGCGTATCTGTACAGATAATAACGAACCGATATAAATTATAAAATACAGACTTAAATTCGAGCAAAACTATGGTTTGATGTGCTCACTAAGAGTGATTGGTGGGCACATCTCCAAAAGATTATCGGATTGACTTTAAACAACGAATCCTAACCGTTGAAATCCATCTATTTCGTAAGTGATGCATGTACATGCAAAAATTTTAAAGTTTCGAATTCATTTAGCACATGGTCAAGCAGTAAAAAAAAATGAACATTTTATAAGTTATTTTATAAGTTGTTTTATATATTCATTTTTCATCATTTCTTTGACCACTTGACCTTGTAGCAAATAAATTCGAAACTTTCAAAATTTTGCATGTACATATGCATCACTCATGAAGTACATCAATTTCAACAAACCCTCTTGGTGAGCACATCATATGCTACCTTTGCTCCTTAAATTGTACTTCAATATTAATACATTTCGAAAAATATTAAATGATTTAAACTATAATTGAAAGAATAACGATAAACATGCTCCTTTGAGTTTGTATGTAATAAAAAAGGTTTCCTCAGGTTGTTTTTGTTATACACACACTAATTGAGTTGGGCTGGACTGGGCTGGCTAGATATATTAATTGGGTAAAGATTGTGTATATCATCGTGAGAACATTTTGAAATTCAAATTTTCAATTTGGAACACGTAGTCAAGATTTTGTGAAGAAAACGGTAAAACTACTTGACTATGTGTCATATGCTAAGATGTTCAATTAAAGCAATGCAATTTGTGTGATACAAAATGTAATTTGTATGAAATTTTTTTTACTGCTTTTAATATATCTATTTCTTTCCTTATATATTATATATTGATCAAGTTGCAAAATATGAAAATTTTCTTATACCATAAACCATAACACGGAGTATAATTTATTTAATTGTATTTTATTAGATATTAGAGAATATCAAATAATACTAATTGCAATTAACTTGGTTTGCCCATTCTACTAGTTAGTCACACAATTTTTAGATTACAGATTCTTGTTAAATTACAACTGTTATTGTTATAATTTTGATTCAAAACTAATAATTAATTTTTTTTTGTATTGCTTATACATTGTTAGCAAATTTTTACATTTATTTGCATATCTAAAAAATTATATCTGTCTTCATTTATTAATTATAGTTCTTCAATTTGCTTAACAAATATATTTTTTTAAATAGTTAATCTGATTTATTAAATTCTTAAGGTTGTTTTGAATTATTAATTTGTTTTGCTCAATTTTAAAGGTGCATATGAAAAATTTGTGCTAATAAATCACCATTAATTATCTGATACAGACTTAGAAAGACGCGTGGTAAACATGTAGTTAGTAGAAACTTAGTAGAAATTTCAAAGTCATTCAGTTCTATTGTATCCGCCTTCTCTGCGCTATTCAAACACTTGCATTTCTTCATTTTTTTTTTGGGTAGAGGTGAGGAAATGGTAGTGGCTGAGAAATAATTTGTCCCCAAAATAAGTTACATAATTTATCAAACATGATGAGTTCGAAGTCACGTCAGATTCTGTTAGTATTTTGAATGGAAAAACTGACAGAGTGACTTGATCAGAACAAATAGAAAGTTCAATGGCTACTGAAGTACAAATCAAACTTGAGTGACCAATTCGTGACAAAGAGCAAAGTTTAGTAACTTCCAGTAAAATTTACCTTAAATAACATAAATTAAATATTTGCAAATCAAAATCAAATAGCTAAAGTCCATCTTTGGAAAATTTTAAATAATAATCAGAAATTTAAATATAAAAGTAAATTTTATTTGTAATTAAAGAATGGCTTGAATTGGTATGTATAAAATAATTCTAACTAATTTTATTTTCGGTTGAAATAAAAGCATGTGTTCAATAATCAAATTTCATTAAAAAAATTATATATGTTTCAATCTGCGATATGCAGTACCATAGCCTCACTCATGAAACAATATTACTTTATATATGACAAAATACGGACAAGTATCCTCTCAGGTACCGTAAAATATTCCCCTCACTTTACGGTTTGAGATTTACTCTCAGCCGCTTTGGGATTCGGGCTAACGCAGGCACCATTATTATTGAGCTTTAAGATTCATGCCAAGTTAAAAAAAGAACGGTCCGGATCCACTAATTGTAAAAGATTCCCTTTTCAGATAATGCACTAGATGTGAATTTACAAAATACTGGAACATTTTAACCCTACTCTACATTCTTATCAGACTTCAACAGAGAACACTTTTTTTTTATTTTTTTTGTTCAAAATACCCGGCCCCTGTTCTTTGCTTGGTCTCTGTCTACTTGAGTGGGTCACTGATAATTCATGAATCAATTCAGATGCATTGAAAATCTCAGATAAAAATATTAACAGCGCTAGATTGACTTCATATAGTACACAAATTATATTTATTTTATTGTCCGATGTGGTACATAAAAGTCAAAACAATTGCTGTAGATATATTTAGCTTATTTTTTTTCAAAAAAATAAAGAAAGGTTTTTAAGATAAAGTAAAAAGAAAACTAAGATGAAATGTTGTGTTATATGCAAATAGTACAAGGAAAGTATCATATGTGATTGTTTAATTAAAATCATCTTCCTTCTTTTCACAAATTAATTTTCATCATATTATCGAAATTTCTCACCTTGCTATGCACTTGGATAAAAATATTGACAAAACTAAATTGACTTCATGCATCGCACGATCAATAACGAAAAAATGAAAAACATATATAACTTGTGCGTTGCATAAAATCAAAATAACGTTGTTAATATCTTTATTGCTCACTCTCATGCATAATTGGTCTAAAAATAGTAAATTATTTATCCTCTCAATATCTGATTGAGCTCCCAGCCAAATAATTGGAATTCGATGCATATATATATATAGATATAGGGACTTCGTTTTCATAATCGTGCTAGGTTAAAACTGACGACTCAGATCTCATCCTACTCATATTGCACTGGATCTGAATTCAAAATATCATGATCTAATATAAAAACGGTCAACCATTTTTAGGTACTTCATCATGAATCTCATTTGAAAGAGATAATCAAGTACAAAACATTCGTAGTTTTAAATTTGCAGGATTCCTCACAGATCGTCGGAATAATAATCGAGATTTAACGGTGAAAAAGAAAGAGAGGTTGGATGAAATCAATTTTTACTTTTTTAGCTTGGAGGTAGATTAGGGGATGGAGGTGCGGACGGCCAGAACCATTCTCAATAAATAAAGAGAAGGGAGTTGGTCCTATAGGCATCAGATCTACTTTTAGATCTGATAGGTTCCACGACCATCTGATCTGCATTAAGATCCGTACACACGAAAATTGATTCAAGTGCGCACAAATATTAAGGTAGAGTGCACAGATCTTAAAACTGATTGGACGGTGATGGAGCCCACCGAACTTAAAGTAGGTCCGATGAGCATGAGACCTACTCCACAGTCATAAATAAATAGCATGGATCTAACAGAATAGCAGTCAATCATTTCTAGGTAACTACTATTCTTGGTAGTTGCAAACTTGGCATCAATATGTGTAGATCTACCCTTCACATGACATACAGACACTTGCTGTTCAAAAGGACATAAATGGTACCCAACATGTTTTTTGTCCAATTTTGAAACTAATTAATGTTTGAAGTAGACAATTTTCAAACAATGTTTCGGGGGACAAAAATCAGCTATATATGGTGATTGGATCTAAAATAATATCTCTTGTTTTATTCCGGTGCAAATTTATTTGTGATGAATTTTATTTTAAACTTATTTTAGTTATTTCATGTGATGTGCGGATGTACAGAAATTATCTGTATAGATATCAGTCGAGTGAATTTTTTTTAAAAAAAAGGTGACATCAGGAGAGATTATGCTCTCTCTTTAAAGTTTAAACCATTCCTTTTGTCGGTCATAAATGCAATCACGATCAAGACTATGCTCTCTCTGCAACACCGCCATGTACAATATCTCTTTTTTTTTTTTTTTTTTTGAAAATCTTCGCAGAAGCTGTGAAGTCGTGAGAGGAAATCGAACTCTCGACCTTTGGATAACCATCAATCTTAGAACTTTTCTCCTAGCCAATTGTGTTGCCTCCCCCTTCTCCGCCATGTACAATCTTTATGGAACCTCTCCTTCTCTAATCAAATTCCATCTTTCCGGGCCCACCACTTCCCCCGTCTACTAGCCTCATTTGCTTAGATCTCTCGCTCTTCCTTCTCCTTCTTTCCTCCACTTAATTTATTACTGCTTCCCTATTTTGAAAAAAAAAAGAAAGAAAGAATGGCAAACTGGCCTAAGATCTTCTAATTATCTAGCGAGATTGTAAGAATAAGGGGTAGTTTAGGCATCATTGTTTAAAAAAGAGAAGCATAACTCGACTTTTGAATCTGTATTTATTATAAACAATAATTAAGATTAGAAAAAATGAATTTTCTCACCGGAAAAAAATTATCTACAGCATGAACTGTTAATAATGTTATTTTAAAAATTAATGAATCATGTGTTGTCGAAAGTGTGAACCATATAAAGAATAAATAAATTAACGAATCACTAATAATATTAACGGTTCGTGAATATAAACTAACCACTAATATTAGTATTAGAGATTCACACTGAATAATTATTTCAAATCAAACGATTGTTAGCAGGCTTTTTAAGATCAATTGATCTAGATATGGACTTTGCCTGTTAGAATTAAGCCCGGACTGTTGTATTAGGGAACCTATTCATTCTTTGCTGCATAGTAGTTCCAATGCCCATCAGACCTACTTTAGATTCAATGAGCTCCAAGATCGTTCGATCTGCTTTAAGATATGTGTGCTTCGATGTAATGTTTGTGCACAGTCGTGTCAATTGTCGTACGCACGGATCATAAAGCGGATCGGACGATCTTGAAACACATCAGACTCCAAAAGTAGATGTGATGCCCATGAGACCTACTCCGTTCTCCTCATTTTCATGTCTTATGTACAGAAAAATACAATTTAATTTGTAAAAAAAAAATGAGAAGTTAAGATTTAAGCAACACAATTAATTCTGATCTCTTTACTGGGCGAAACCGATATAAATTATTCTGTACAGATAATAACGAACCGATCTAAATTATAAAATACAGACTTAAATTGTACTTCAAAATTAATAAATTTCGGACAATATAAAATGGTTTAAACTATAATTCAAAGAATAACGATAAAAATGCTCCTTTGAGTTTTGTATGCAATAAAAAAGGTTTCCTCGAGTTGTTTTTGTTATACACACACTATTTGAGTTGGGCTGGACTGGGCTGACTAAATATATTAATTGGGTAAAGATTATGTATATATTTTGAAATTCAAATTTTCAATTTGGAACACGTAGGCAAGATTTTGTGCAGAAAACGGTAAAACTACTTGACTATGTGTAATATGCTAAGACGTTCAATTGAAGTAATGCAATTTGTGTGATACAAAATGTATTTTGTATGAAAAAAATTTACTACTTTTAATTTTTCATATTTTTCCTTATATATATCGATCAAGTTGCAAAATATGGAAATTTCTTATTTAATATTATAAACCATGATATGGGCTATAATTTATTCAATTGTCTTCTATTAGATATCGGAGAATATCGTAATTGCATTTTCTTTGGTTTGCATATATTTACTTGTTAGTTGCAAAATTAAAATTACAATTTGGGTTTAAATTTCATAATTAAATTTTCTTTATACATTTTTATTAAATTTTCACATGTATTTGTTTATCTAAATAATTACATATGTCTTTATTTATTAATCGCAGTTGTTCATTTTGTTTTACACATCTTCTTTTAAAAAAATAATTAATATAAATTATGAAACTCTTAAGTTTGTTTTGAATTATTAATTTATAATTATTTATTTTATTTAGAAATATTAATTATCTATAAGTGTGTTTCAATTAATCTTTAATTGTGATTATAACTAATTAATCATTTAAATATTGAGTTATCACAATTTATATATATATATATATATATATATATATATATATATATATAGCGCAGAAAAATAAAATATGAACATACCTTTACTTTTCAATTAATATCGGTTGGAAACTCCCCGCTATTGTTTATTTTAGTTTTTATCTTTATAAATTTGTTTGTTGTAACTAAAATTGAAAAAAAATTAAAAAATTGTCCCTGTCTATTTCATATTGATTGCATAATAAAATGTAATTCAAATGAAATTTATAATTTTATATTTATTTTCTGAGCGCATGTAGTATTGTAGTTACAAGTTACAACAACATGCAATACGGCACCTAAACTTAAACATATCATAATTTCTCATCCATCAAATTTTTTAGTATTTGCTTACATTCAAATACTTTATTTTGAACTTAAGAAAATAAAAATATTCAATGCGTAATAGTAGGACGTGAACACAACTATTTAAATATATTATTGTTAACGATTCTTTATCATGCCAACTATTTTTTTTCAATAGAAGAAGAAATTAAACTGATATGAGAGAGATAGTCCGTTCAATATATTGAGAGTTGAAGAGTGTCAAGTATATATTTTATTTTTTTAAGATATGAGAGATAATGTACTCATTCTACTCTTTACAAATACGTATTTGCATAAGAAAAATATTGTCTTATAACTAATTGGTTTCCGAGTATAAATAATTTATTTTTCTACTTATAACACATGCATACACGGTAACATTTAGGTATATGATTGTGTCTGTACACGCACGCGTCGTAGATGAAAAAAATAAACTTTTTACTCTCCAAATAGACAAACTACGTACAAAACTAAATATTTATCATAAACATGTTACATAATTTTTATTTTTATAAACACTAAAATGGGTACTTTATAAATTTAAAATTTTAATAGAAAAATCAATAAATTGGATAAATTTTTACATCTTTAGAATTTAGAAGTATAAATATCATATTATGAATTTTAGATGAAAGAATACGTAATTCGAGATTTTTGAGGGATGATACCCTCATTAATATTAATATTTCCTTGATCTGTTGGAGAAATTTTGCCATCAATATGATATTTCCTTTCAAGTTTTAACTACAGGCGGATCTACACTTAATTCAGTTGTGCTAAGTCACTCAATAATTTTGAAATTTTTAATCATGTATGTTAAAATTTAATTTAATTTTTATTCTTTAAAGTTATTATATAGTTCAACCTCTCTCATAAATTGCTAGATGTGTGCTTGTAGTCTAGTGGTTAGAACCCTTTTGTGATTGTGAGGACCATGAGTTCTAATCTCACTAATTACAAATTAATAATTATGTATTTTTAGTTATCAACTCCTCATAACTAAATTTTCTAGTTCGGTTTACGGGTGCAAATGGATCATATACTGATCGAATAGTGAACCATGTATCCGCTTTTATTTTTCAGATACGGATACAGATCAGATATTAAACGAATATGGATACGGATGCAGATCAGATATTAAACAGATATAATACAAATACGGATAACATTCAGATACACAATTCGGATATTGTAATAAAATTAATTACTTATTATTCAACAAATTATTTTTCTCAAACAAAAATAATTCATAAGCATAATTCAAATGAAACAATAATCATACTATCATCTCCGATTCTATTCGAACCCTAAATTGATTTTTCTTCTTTGTTGTAGAAGAAAGGATCATATTGTTTATATTAATTCATATACATTTACTATTTTAGAAGAATACTAGGATCATATTGGGACAACATTTTTGACAGGAACTTTGATCCGTTGGGTTGAAACTTGAATCTGATTCAAAACTTAAAAAAAATTGGTAATACAAAACGGTTCCATCATTAGGCCTAGTCATATAGGAAAAACGAGGTGAATGAATTTTTATTTATTTAAGTTTTTTGTTCTCTGAATCTTAATATTCGTCTGAGTACTAACTATAGGAAAAAGAGAGAGAAAGCCAGTTTTCTAGTGACAGGAGAGTAAAGAAGAGAGAGAAATAGATTTTTTGCCTCATGAAGTCATGATGAATATTACTAAGAATTGTTTTGAATCCACAACACTAATCAAGTCTGGTGGTGTATATAATATTTATTAAGAGATCAGAGAAAAATTATAAATTGTTATAATCTTTATTTTTTCTGATTGCTGAAAATATATAATACAAAATCATGAATAATATATCACAGTATATAATTTATATTATATATATTGCAACGATAAGTCATAACCGTGTATTTAATTAAAAATGTCATGTCCTGTACAAGTTCATAGCGAAGATATATTTATCAATACTTTTTCTATTAAAAAAACCTTGAGTAAAATATAATATTTTTCAAGCATGAAATTTACTTTTCCTAAAGACACAACGAATCAAAGATACACATTAGATACATTATTCTTATTCTAAGTTCACCAATTGTCACGGCGGTTAATTTGTTTCAGAAATTAAACATCAATTATCTAAATTCAGAGATACATCAATTATACTTCAATTATTTTATTAATTATATAAAAATCGCAGAATACGATCTTTATATAAGGGCCTGAATAATTAAGTTGAATAATTACTAATAATCCTGCCCAATTAACGAATCACTAAAAATATTAACGGTTCGTGAAAATAAACTAACCACTAATATTAGTATTAGAGATTCATACTGAATAATTATTTTGTCCGATATCCATTAGACCTTCTTTAGGTTCGATGGGCTCCAAGACCGTCCAATCTGTTTTAAAATCCGTGCCCTTAGCTATAATATTTGTGTGCACTCGCGTCAATTTTTGTGCGCATGGATCTTAAAGCGTATCAGACAATCTTGAAGCCCATCGGACCCAAAAATAGATCTCATGCCCATCAGACCTACTCTGTTCTTGTCATTTTTATGTCTTAAGTGCAGAAAAATACAACTTTGTAAACAAAATTAAAAGCTAATCAACTTTCAACAAAACAATTAGTTTTAATCTCTTTACTGGGCGAAAAAAAATTGTACAGAGGGTTCCTGTACAGACAATAACGAACCGATATAATATATAAAATACAGACTTGCATTGTCCTTCAAAAATAATAAATTTTGAACAATAATTCAAAGAATAACGATAAAATGATCCTTTGAGTTGTATGTAATAAAAAAGTTTCCTCAAGTTGTTTTTGGAATACACACACTAATTGAGTTTGGTTGGACTGGGTTGGCTAAATATATTAACTGGGTAAAGATTATGTACATCATGGTCATGATGAGAACATTTTGAAATTCAATTTTTCAATTTGGAATAGGTAAGCAAGATTTTACGCAGGAAAACAGTAAAACTACTTGAATAATTGTGTAATATGCTGGGACGTCCAATTAATTTAATGCATATAGTTTGTGTGATACAAAATGTATTTTGTATGAAAAATAATTTAATGCTTTTAAAATATCTCTGTCTTTCCTTATATATCGATCAAGTTGCAAAATATGGAAAATTTCTTATTTAATATTATAAACCATGATATGGAGTATAATTTATTTAATTTTCTTTTATTAGATATTGGAGAATATCAAAAAATTATAATTGCAATTGTTTTGGCAATTTAATAAGCAATGATTTATTATTTAATTGCAATTCTTTTATTATTTAATTGTCTCCCAAAACCTTCTTATTTTGTTTTTTATTTCAATTTAGAAAATATGTTATAAATTATGATTTATAAAATTTGTGTAATAATTAATTTTTATTTGTAATAATAACAACATAATTTATTTGCTAGTTGTGTATTAGGATTTTGTTTTATTAGTGATAGTAAAATTTATTTTAAAGAAATAAATAAAGAGGATTAAAAAGATTTATTATTTGTTATATATATCTAAGAATATGTGCATAACTAAAACGTTGTTGATAAAATTGACAAGAGTTTTCTATTAAAAAAAATTAACAAAACCACATGTTTTATCCATTAGACATTACAAACAATATATTTACCTATCGTCGACTCATTCTTAATTAGCTAGACAACAATGAACAAAATATTATTATTCCAAAATTAGAAACTTAAAGGGCGTTATTTTTTTTTCTGTGCTAATATAAAGGAAGTTAATTTTATGTACGCTTTTCAATGTTAACAAGTTATTAAGAAATAAATTAATATTAAAAAAATAGATTCAAGAAAATGTGTTTATTCGAAAAATTGTGCGCTTTTAATTGTCACACTTCCAACTAGAATTTGATTTAAAGATGGACGTTTAGTTATTTATAAAAACCTCACAAATATATACATGACACTGTACATGTATGTATTTTAAGAAGAACTACATAAAATATCTTGGAAAATTACATGATCTAGCTAAATCAGTCACCTGATAATTTTGTGCATCAAGAGTCAAGACTTATTTACCAATAAAAGTTTACAACTAAATAATATTATTAAGGTTAGCAACCACATACTTCATAATCGATAGTGTTATTGGAGGCATTATATATAAGAAATAATTTTTTTTTATCAAAGATGATTAAAAAGCCTTGATCTCTAATTGTAGCTCAATTAAAGACCATGTAAATATTAAACAAAACTCCCCACTATGTTTCTGAACACAGCAAAGCGCACAACTTATATTAAACAAAATAATTTGTACAGTTGATATTTGAGAGTAGAACTAGGGTGTTCCTAAGCTCACCAAGTTCTTCCGTGAGCTCGATTCTAAAACCTATTGAATTGATTTCAAAAGACATTTTAAAATCGTTAGATGTTCAATCTATATTAAAATGTGCTTGGAGACCAAATCTTACATTTTTTGAAATTTTTTTACTATTTATTAAGATGGTTTGAAAATCATTGTTTTCCAATGGTGTAGAATTTTAATAAAAACAGCGATTTTCAAACCATCTTAATAAATAGTAAACAAATTCAAAAAAATGTAAAATTTGGTCTCCAAGCACATTTTAATATAGATTGAACATCTAACGGTTTGAAAATGTCGTTTGAAGTCAATTTGATAGGTTTTAGAGTCAAGCTCACGGAGGGCTTGGTGAGCTTAGGAACACCCTAGTTCTACTCGATATTTGAAGCAAAATATATAATTAGCAGTTTTCATTGTCCACATAAAGCTTATTTAATCATTTGTTAAATATCTGACTACTAGTACTTTTAAAAAAATTATTAAGTTTATTTATACTCTACTTAATAAATGTATTGATTATTGGGAAATAATGGATAGTTTACCAGATAGCTAAGTTTATCAAATATGTGAATTATCCATTTCTGCAGTTGCATATGATGCCCATAATTAAGTCATCTTGGTGAAGTCATTGTTTATATGCCACATTTTAGAAAGTTATGTTGCAACTTTGAGTACAATGTGCAAACAATCAAATTAGAAAGTCATCATGTATAAATTTTAAGTTATTGGAGGAAATTTTAAGTCATCATGTATAAATCATGTATAAACAATCAAGTTAGTTAACAGTAATTGGAGGAAATTTTCACATTTTATACTAAAATATTACCGACGTCCGTTCTATTTCTTCAATTCGGATTTTACAATTTTTATGATTCTAATCTCGTGATATTTTTGTTTAATAAAAATATTCGGCTACTCTCCTTGTACAACCCTGTAGGTCGTTTTTTTTATTGTTTCAAACTTAATTTTGTTATTGTATGTTTCCTAATTATTTTTCAGTTACAAATAGTGATCAATTAAATCGTCCAGAAAATTCAAAATATGAAGTAGCCGAACTATATTATTTTTAGATATTTTTTATAAATAAATAATTATACCTTCTCCATCCAGACAAAAAGTATATTTGTCATACCATATTTTAAGGCACATAAAAATGAAACTGGTAGAATGTAGGTAATTATACAAATTCGTAAAATTATTAAATAATATATTATAATCTGTTTCTGAAAAAAATAGTTGACACGCAGTTCAATATTTTTTCGGCCAAGGACAAAAGAACTGAAAAAACTATCCAAAGCAAAATTTATGAATTAAGGTTTGTATGTCCAATTTGTAACGCATATTATTGAATTAAAACCAACATTTGTCAAATAATATATATCCAATATAATAATTGAGACCGAATGATAGTTTTTCATTCAACAAAGAAGAAATTCGTAATTACTAAATTTACATTTTAATGAGCAAAAAACATAATTAATATTACGGAAAAGTTCATAACATCTCCGTACAAAAAACCATAAAAAAATAAAACTCCGCACTGGGATAGCAAAGTTATAATGTTTATACAAATAATTGACATAGTTATCTGTGAAATGGAATTGTCAAAAGTGTATTAATTATATTAGTACTAAGGAACTGTTAAATTGAACGTTACATGTATGGAGAATGAATTAATCTTCAAGCTAGGGTTAAATCAAATTAATTTTCTGAGAAGTTTGATAATCATGATATATAAATTGATTACTTGTAAACTGTTAACAAATTAATACGGGTATGAAAATGATTGTTTTGATAAATTGTGTTATACTTGTAACTCGTTCTTCCTAAATTTAAGAAGAGTTCTCTTGAAAGATTTGGTTTCTATCTTACTCTGCTTGTTCAAGTCTCTCTAGTCAATTATGTATGAATCGATAAAATTCGGCAACTGCGAAGTGCTTAATAGGAATTATCGTTATGTGTGTCTCTCAAGTTAATTATGTACTTCCCTCTCTCTCCTGATTAGGATTTTGAAAATCTTTGAGAAATGGAGCACGTACGCAAGTGCTATTTTGCAGTAAATCGAGTTGAACAAGTGATCAATTGAAAGTCATATTTTGCAGTAAATCAGTTAAACAAGTGCTATTTTGCAGTTCCCATTTACAATCGTAACCAGGCTTTGGCTGTCTGAACAGATACAAAAGGTACCTGTAGGGTTTGACTTGCGCCAGCCTTGTAACTGTTTTAGGATTGCCAGTAAAGCAAGTGCCTCAGCATGTAAAGGATCTGCTGCCCCTGTTGGTTCATATTGCGCTGAAATGAGATGCCCGGCATCCCCATAGATCACTGCGCCTCTGACCGCTCTTGCCCACACACAGGGGCGGACCCAGGAATTTGATCAGGAGTAGGCACAATGAATTAATCAAAGCAGCAGACTGGGCCAATGAATTAATTAGAGCAGCAGATCTGTTATTCTGAGCCAGGGGTAGGCACAGCATTGGGTCAGGGGTAGGCACAGGAATAAAAATACACTCGATCTAAAAAAAAATTTAAATCCAGGGTTAGGCAAATGGGTCCGCCATTGCCCACACACTAGTTGAGTTGGGCTAGACAGGGCTGGCTAAATATATCAAGGGTTGGGGTTTTTGTCCAAACGGTTTTGGGCAAAGTCTCATCCAATGTCTGACTTAAACCGTCAAATCTGCATTAAAATTCGTATAAAATATTTAGATTCAATGAGCCATTTAAATATATTTGTACGAATCTCAATATAAATCGGACATTTAAGCTTGACTTTGAATGAGACTTTGTCCAAAGTCCTTTGGGTAAATATTTTCAATTTGGAATAGGTAAGCAAGATTTTGTGCAAAAAGCGGTAAAACTACTTGACTATGTGTTATATGCTAAGACTTTCAATTAAAGCAACACAATTTGTGTGATACGAAATGTATTTTGTATGAATTTTTTTTACTGCTTTTAAAATATCTTTGTCATTCCTTATATATCGATCAAGTTGGAAAATATGGAATTTCTTATTTAATATTATAAACCATGATATGAACTACAATTTATTCAATTGTTTTTTTATTAGATATTAGAGAATATCAAATAATTATAATTGCAATTGTTATTGTTTGTGGATACCACATAATAGCTGAATTTTTATATTCAACTCAAAAATGGTGAGATTAGAAACTTAAAAATTGCAAAATCAGAACTAAAAAAATAAGAATAATACAGTATAAAATGTGGCATTGACAATTAATGAAACATAATGTAATTAATATCTTCCAATACAATAATCTTAAAAAATTAACTAATAATAATGATTTTAAAGAAAGGCAATTGCATCTTTACATATGAATTATTAACAAAGACACACCTGTTCAAACTCAAACTTTCATTGTCTAGAAATATTTAGAAAATCTCATAAGAAAAAAATAAGGTTTGAGAATCGATGAAAATATGATCATAACTAAATAAAATCAGTATTGATAAAAACACTACTAGAATTAACTATAAAAATTGAATTTATTTAAAATATAATCTAAGAAATTTGTGTTTCCTTTAAGATCTTGTTAATTGAAACCATCAAGGATAGATTTAACTCTTCTTGCTATTTTTCTTGTTTTTTTATACATAATAGTTTTTTTTTCTAATAAAGGACGGTAAAAAAAATATCAAAAAGGAGAGTCTGAAAGAATGCTTATAGGCAGTGGCTAACCTTGCTACGACTAAACAAAGGGGCGCACAAAATTTCTATGCTTGTCACATTTTTACATATTTTGCACAAATATGACACGCAATGTAATATGTATTTTAGTAAAATTTACGACATCCATATATATCTCGTTGTTTATTAGTTGGAGAAAAATAAAGGAACAAAACATAGTTGAAACCTATCATCATTATTATTGTACATTTATTACATTAATAAAGAAATTTAAACAAATGACAAAGCAATATATCATAATTAATGTAAGATCGCAGTATATTACACTAATAAAGTAATTTCAAAAATTTGATTTGACTCATTATGTTTGTATAAACGTGTAACAGTATGCAAAATAAAATAAAATAAATTGATTGAAATCTGAAATAGAAAAAAAAAAAAAATTTAAGAGATTGTAATATGCAAGAATTTATCAAATAATATAGTTATATATTAGGAAATGAATAGAACATTTAATGCATGATAATATTTATAAGCTTCTTGTAAATGATTTGGGGACTAAATTACAATATTTGATAAATGAAGGGTTAAATTATAAAAGAACAAATTTTTAATGGGACACGTGGGACCCACACCCATTCTTATCTCTATCTTTTTCTCTTCTTTCCCCAATCCCCAGCGCCTACTCAATTTTCCTTTCTTCTTTTTTTTGTTTTTCTTCTCTTCCGAAGGTAACAGAGAGAGAGTGAGTGAGCTCTCTTTTGCTTGAAAAATCACAGATTTGGTTGTTGGATTCTTGCTCCATCAATATCTCGGTGTATCTAGCACGATTAATGGGTATTTCCTTTGTTTCGATTCTAATTTCTCTCTTACCGATCTATGGCATGGGAACCTTAAGAATTGAGTAAGCAAGCTACATTTTATTGTGAATCATGTCAGAATCGTTTGTTTGAAAGTTATAATTGATGAACTTTTGTTTTTCCTTTTCTGTTCTTTATCATGTTTGAACCGAGTCTGGTACTGATCCCGAATAACACTATATCTGTGCTTTTGTTATTCTTGTGAGAACATGGATTTCGTTCTGGCCATGGTACTGACAGTACCAGTGGGTCTTTGTTTTGGTTTTTATGGACTGATTCGTAAGAACATAAATAAATAAGGGTAAATATGCTAAATATTATTGGTTTGGTAATATTCCTTTGTCAGAGGGTTTAAACTGTAAAATGAATAACTCTTGAAAATCTGGCCGAAAATTGATAAATAAGAATTGATTTGGATCATGGGCCTTTGGACTTGATTTGAGATTTTTGGATTAAAATAATATAAGTTAAAGGATTAATCAGAATATATATTATTCTACTATAGGCATAATTATTAGAAAGACAGACGAGATAGAATGTTCAGGAGAACAGACTAATGGTGACCTTATTTAGTGCTCTACGATATCAGGTGCGGGATTCTTGGACTTGTTTGATAATTTAGATTCATGAATTAAACTGCTTCCAATTGTCATGTTGAACTGCTTGATTGATTGCATAATCGAATTGTTTGAATCATATGCATATCCGTATTAAATTAGAACTGATATGTACTGAAATCGCCTTATTGCGGGCCGCAACAACTCCCATTACGGACCGCAATCAACAGCGCAGCTTAAAATATAGGCTGACTGACTCTCTGAATACTTTGTTGCGGGCCGCAATGAATGTAGCAGAATATAATACTCTCTGAATGCTTTGTTGCGGGCCGCAACCACATCCATTGCGGGCCGCAATGAGAGCTGGAAATTTTCGGGTCATTAAGTTGCGAGCCGCAATAACCCCATTTCAGTCCGTAATGAATATCACAGTTATATTTGCATGTTGAATGGTATATCGTTTGTTTGTGTGCTTTTGTTTTGGAACTACGGTCGAAAGTCCCCAACAATTTATGACTATCTAGGATGGTCGGTAACGTTTCGAAATCAACGCTGGGCGATGACTCGAAACCATGTGCGCATATGAGTATAATTAATCACTGCTGGGCAGTGATTGATTAAGATCAGTCAATGCTGGGCAATGACTGATCGTGACGGAGACTTTGGGTGACTGTGAGGAAACGATGAAATGGTGTCATATCCAGTCTGGGACAGGAATGACAGTTTGGTTTGACGTGTTGCGTATGGACGATTCTGAGCTTATTGCATACGAATTTTTATCTGATTATGAACCAGACCTTAGTTAATGGTTAAGCCAAAGCACTGCGGATGGGTGTCAGATAAAGGGTCCAGCTTGGTGGGCCATCTGTAGGTGTCAGTGACACTACAGATGTGGGTTGGATAAAGGGTCCAGCTCGGTGGGACATCCGTAGGTGCTACCAGCTGTAATAAACTGAGTTAAGCCAAAAACGTGCGTGTTTGAGATTCATCTTGGAAATTCCGTAACTTGTGTTTCGTTTGGTAAATTGTTGTCGATCATATGCACTTGCTTTATTTATGAATATGCATCTGTCTGAACTGCTTTTGTATGGTTTCATTTTTGAATATAGATTTTGATTGCAAGTCCAATAATCTAAACTGTGGCAAATTCGCACTGAGGAATAATTTATTATTTCTCACCCGTTTCTCCTTGTGGGATTCGCAGGTTTGTTAGACGAAGACAGAGAAACGCTTTTGGGGTTAAAATTGACAGCAAGGCCATCTAAAGGTTTGGGATTTGGGTTATTATATCTGACAGGGTGCAGAGAATATATCTCTAGCATCATCCACTGTAAAATGTCAGATAATTATTGTAATTAAATTGAGATGTGGGAAAAATAATGGATACTATTGGCAATGCATAAAAAGATCCATGCCTTAGGTTACGTATATTGAATGGCACGATAGACGCGGTAAGAATCGTCGCACCTCCAGATTTGGGGTGTGACAAAACCCTTGTTAAAAATATAGCAAGCAAAAGAGTGTATAGTTTTTTATTGTGAGAGCAGACTTTGGTGGTTTTACCAAATTTCACAGTTAAAAAAATAAGATTCATTTCTTCTACTATGTCTTCAGTATATATTAATTAGAAAATACAACCTTTCTCATTTCAATAAGTTGGATTTCAATTGATAATCTGTTCCCATTTCAATCTAATGGATTTCAGTTTTTATAACTTAATATATTTTAAAAAACAAAAAATATTACCTCTTTTAATTAAAGTTTTAAACAGTAAAACATAAAAAAGAAAAACCTCTTCTCTCGCATATAACAAGCAAAAAATATATATTTTCGCATAATAATCGTCATTATTTTTAATATATAGTATGAAATTGGTGACCATCCTATGTTCATTTAACATGAAAATCGTACAATATCACAATATGAATTTTTTTATATTAATCGTCATAATTTATGGGAAATAATATGTACTCGGTAATTTTCAACTCTCTACTCCCCAACACAATATCCAATTTATTTTTATATTAGTTTTCAAACATAAAAAAGAAAAAAAAAACAGTATTCATGCAACTAGATCTATACATGCTAAATATCCATGAGCAAATTTAAGAGTTATTAATAATTTTTGTTGTTCTAAATTTTCCAATCAAATTTAAGTTATTGAGTCTTAATCAGAAAAAAATTAATAATTTGATTTGATAATTATGAAGAAACACTGAAAATGTTAAACATGTACCCGCGATAAGTATTATTAAATGAGGCAAGAATTGGCACGTGCTACCACTTACAAATTATATAAATTGTAATATATATACTATATTTCTAGATTATCTCTGTTTGGTATCAAATCTAGCTATTATTATGTTTGGTATCAAATTTTGACTGTTAAGTACTTTTATTAGATATTATCATTTTTTTATTATTTAATTTAGAAACTAAAATATTTGAATAATGAGTAATATTAATATTTTTAAAATCAATTGTAATGATAATTATTTGATATTCTCCAACTAATAAAAGACAATTGAATAAAATATGCATTTATTATATCAAGATAATTTTTTTTATATTTGTAATGTGATCGATATATAAGGAAACAAATGGATATTCATAAGAAGTAAAAAAAAATCATACAAAATACATGTTGTATCACACAAATTGCATTACTTTAATTGAACGTCTTAGCATATGACACATATTCAAGTAATTTTACCGTTTTGTGTACAAAATCTTGCTTACCTATTTCCAAATTGAAATTTTGAATTTCAAAATGATCTCATGATGCACATAATCTTTGCCCACTTAAAATATTTAGCCAGCCCAGCTCAATTAGTGTGTATAAGAAAAACAACTTGAGGAAACTTTTTTTATTACATATAACTCAAAGGAGCATTTTTATCATTATTATTTAAATTAGAGTTCATATTGAAGTACAATTTAACTCTCTATTTATAATTTATATCGCTTCATTATTGTCTGTACAAGAACACGCAGTACAAAAAAATTTCCCAGTAAAGAGATCAAAATTAATTGTTTTGCCGAAATTTAATTAGCTTCTTATTTTGTTTACAAAATTGTCTTCTTCTTTTTTTTACTAAGACATGAGGTCGAGCCGAATTTAAAATACACAGGGCAGGGCTTATCTAGAACAATTAATCTTAAAAAACCTGCTAACAATCGCTCTGAATACTAATACTATTAGTGATTAGTTTATATTCACAAACCATTAATATTTTTAGTGATTCGTTATTTTATTTTATATGGTTCACATTGTCGACAACACATAATTCATACTTTATAAAAATAATATTAATATTACAGAAACTAATCGGAGAGAAGAAAAAAAATTATTTCCTAAGGATTATACATTTACCAAGAAATTCAAGATATTTTATTCCATAAAATAATAGATTTTTCATGGAGATGAAATCCTTCCCTAGTTCCTACACATGATGGAATCCCCAGACTAGCTAATTCATACCATAAATAGAGGTTAATTTGAATTATGTTCATATTTTTTATTATCATATTTTTTTAGGGTAATTATATGTTACCCCTTGATTCCTTCTCCCATTTTTCCCCCAACTAACTAACTTCCTTTTTTAACTATAATAATCAATTTTAACTAACTAGTGGTCCCTACAAATTAATTAGTATATTTTCTCCTTCTATTTCTTTCATCTCTCCCTCCCTCTCCCTCTTCCACCTCCGCCTCCCCCTTCCACCTCTGCCTCCGCCCGCCTCTCCCACCTTCGCATCTCTATCTCCGCCTCCGCCTCTCCGTCTCCGCCTCACACAACGAGGATGAATACTTGTTCAATGATAGATGAATACTTGCATGACGAGGGTGAATACTTGTGCAATGAATAACTCGAAAGTATGTCATCATGGATCTCATTTTAAAGAGAAAATTATGTAGAACACGTTCGTGGTTTTAGATTTGCAAAATTCCTCACAGATCGTTAGAAATATTAGTTAGATTGAACGGAGAAAAAAAAAACCACCTCTAAAAACATGTAAAAGATGGGTGTGATATGTCCAATTTTTTTTTAAAATACTTGATATATCAGGGTGAATACTTGATGTATTATATGTTAATACTTGTTCAATGATAGATGAATACTTGCATGACGAGCGTGAATACTTGTGCAACGGATAACTCGAAGTATGTCATCATGGATCTCATTTTAAAGAGAAAATTATGTAGAAGACGTTCATGATTTTAGATTTGCAAAATTTCTCACAGATCGTTAGAAATATTAGTTAGATTGAACGGAGAAAAAAAACCACCTCTAAAAACGTGTAAAAGATGGGTGTGATATGTCCAGTTTTTTTTAAAAATACTTGATATATCAGGGTGAATACTTGATGTATTACATGTGAATACTTGTTCAATAATAGATGAATACTTGCATGACGATGGTGAATACTTGTGCAACGAATAACTCGAAAGTATGTCATCATGGATCTCATTTTAAAGAGAAAATTATGTAGAAGATGTTCGTGGTTTTAGATTTGCAAAATTTCTCACAGATCGTTAGAAATATTAGTTAGATTGAACGGAGAAAAAAAAACCACCTCTAAAAACGTGTAAAAGATGGGTGTGATATGTCCAGTTTTTTTAAAAAAATACTTGATATATCAGGGTGAATACTTGATGTATTACATGTGAATACTTCATGTATTATAGATGAATACTTGATGTTGTTTCCACTTGCGGTGATGGTTGTGCGGTCCCCCCACTTAATTACGCGTTTTCTTTTGTTTTTAGCGGACGGCAGTTGTGGTACCCTACTATCTCCGCGTAATTAATGCTCTTAATGTCGTAATATTTTCATATATAATTCTTTCTCAAAGATGAGTACTTTTATTTATATGGATGAATACAACTTGTGTTAAGTGTCAATACTTTTTCGCAAATCGTCCCCTACTAATTCCACCACTTATCTCCGCATATTACTGTGGTCCCCTACTTATCTGAAGTCGCGGTTGTGCGGTCCCACCATACCTTCATGTACTCTTTACACTTGCACGATGAGAATGAATACTTGTTCAATGAGAGATGAATACTTGCGTACGAGGTGTGAATACTTGCGTAACGGACACCTCGAAAGTATGTCATCATGGATCTCATTTGAAAGAGAAAATTGTGTAGAAGACTTTCGTGGTTTTAGATTTGAAAAATTCCTCACAGATCGTCGGAAAAATTAGTTAGAGTGAACATACAAAAAAAAAACCACCTCTAAAAACGTGTCAAAGATGAGTGGTAATGTTTCCTTATATAGTTATTTCTCAAAGATGAGTACTTTTCTTTACATGGATGAATACTTGAGTTTACAAGGGTGAATACTTGTGCGCAATCTATCCGCCTGTAATGCTGTGGAGGCATTAACGGTTTACTGTGGTCCCCTACTTATTTCAACGGTTATTAACGGTTTACTGTGGTCCCCTACTTATTTTTAGTTGGAGAAAAAGTGGAGGATGGATAGCGGGGGAAGGTTAGGCCCTCCCATTTTTTTATTGCAATCAAAATCCTCAATGAAAGAGTAATAAATTATTGTAGCATGCAAACTGTGCATGATAAGTTCTTGACTGATACAATGATTTCAACACTTTTGTATATATATTGACCCTGTAAAAGTTACAAATCGATCGCCACAAATCTCAATATAAAATAATTCAAATATTATAAATCTATGTATGCTCAGTTTGAAGTTTCAAATCAAGTTAAGTCTATTTTTGGAAATATTTGTCCCAGTATATATATATATATATATATATATATATATATATATATATATATATATATGATCCTCCCAATTTATTATTATTATTATCTTTTTGGAATTTGCATGGCGGCTTATATCCTCCCAATTAAATGCATGTTAACAACAACATATCAGGTGACAATCTTATTTTGCTCCAAATTGTTGGGTATGTACTGTTATTGCATTTGGCAATTCAAATACAAAAGAAATTGAACAAAATAAAAGTGTATACTTTAGAGGTAGGATAAGTTGATAAATTTTAACTTTTATAAAAGATAATAATTAATTGAATAAAGAAAAGGGATAAAAGAACAAAAATATTTTTGGTGTTAATGGATAAATAAGAATGGTGATATTTTAATAGAGAAATTTGAATATTCTTTTTATGGATACAATAACAGTTAATCATATATTTTAACTCGTACTAAGGAATTTATGTTCCGCTGTCTTTATTTGTGAATTGAGATAAAGGAGGCTTAATCATTGTGTAAAGATAGCTTAAGGCATAAATTAACATTTTGGAAAAAGAAGCATTAAAGGGTGTTAATTAATAATAATAACATTAATGTTCGTAAAATAAACGGCTAAATATGTTAAAGAAGATGTTTTTGAACAAGATAAAAAGAAACACTAAAATAGTGAATTACCAAGTAATTATTTAGTAACCAAGTGCTAGGCGCCTAGGACAGGAAGAAAATGGGATGTAGTTTTGGGTCCTTAATGGGCTTTGCCGGTGAGAGTTAAGCCCGGCCCATTGTATGAAAGAACCTAATTACAATTTTGTAAACAAAATGGAAAGCAAATCAAATTTTCCTGTATAGACGATAACAGTCTAATATAAATTATTAAAGACAGACTTTAATTGTACTTTAAAAATTATAATTTTGGGACAGTATTAATGGTACAATTAAACTATAATTTAAAGAATTGTATGTAATAGAAAAAGTTTTTTTTGTTATACACACTAATTGAGTTGGGCTGGCTAAATATTTTAAGTGGGTGAACATTATGTATATGATGGTGAGATCATTCTGAAATTCAAAATTTCAATTTTGATTACAACCAATATTTTGTGTATAAGATGGTAAAATTATTAGAATGCGTATGATATGTTGAGTTGTCCAAATAAAGAAATGCAAATTGTGTGATACAACAAAATGAATTTTGTATGAAGAAACTTTTACTGCTTTTAAAATATCCATTTGTTTTCTTGTATATCTAAACTAGTAGCAAACTGATAAATAATTTCTTGCTTAATATCATTTTACATGAAATGAAGTAATTTTATTAATTGACGTCTTTTAGATATTGGAGAATATCAAATAACTATTCTTGCAATCAGTTTTTATAAAATTGTTGTTTTGCAATTGAAAATTGTTCAAAATTGGTATTTTTTAACTTAAAGTAATAATATTAAAATAATATATAATTTAAAGATGAAAGATGCATATTCGTCTGTACTAAATTCACCGTTAAATAAGAATATTGTATGAAAATCCATAACAGACAAAGTTGCACAACAGGAATAGTTGAACTTTTTTTATCCAAAAAAAAAATATTATGAGCGAATAATTTTTAGGTTTAAACATTTTGCAAATAATTGATAATTAACTGCTCAAGAGACACCATTATATATTTTTTGTTTTTGTTAATTATGTTTGTGATATACAAAAAATTACGTTACATGATTCTAATTTTATAAGATAAAAATTTTATAATTTGTATTCAAACTTGTTGGCCCCTCACGAGCATAGTTTAAATATATTATTATGGACTTTATTGCCATTTTCTATTAATCACTTGCAGAAAAAATATTGGATGGACTGCCAAAAAATTTTGTGTACTTTTTTTTCAATATAGATTGTTTAACAATTTTATGAAGAGAAGATAATTAAGAAAACATAAAAATAGTGATATTAATTTCCAACTAGTTTTTTAATAACCAATTACTAGGCGACTAGTACGGGGAGGAAATGGGGATTAAGTGCAGAAAAAAAATACAATTTTATAAACAATATGGGATGCTAATCAAACTTCCGCGAAACGACTAATTTTGATCTCCTAAAATATCATTGCTCAATCAATACAATTTGAGAAAATGTCTACCGGGAAAAGAAGTTTGCATGGAGAGATATTTTCCTGTAGATACGATAACAGTCTGATGTAAATTGTTAAAGACAGACTTTAATTGTACTTCAAAAATTAATAATTTTCGGACAGTATTAATGGTATAAACTATAATTCAAAGAATAACGATAAAAATGTTCCTATGAGCTGTATGTAGTAGAAAAAGTTTCCTCAAGTTGTTTTTGTTAATTATACACAAACTAATTGAGCTGGGCTGGGTATATATTTTAAGTGGTAAAGATTATGTATATGATGATTAGATCATTCTGAAATTCAAAATTTCAATTTTGATGATAAACAAGATTTTGCATAGAAGAGTACAGTAAAATTATGAGAATGCGTATGACATTTTCATGAGGCGTCCAACTAAATTAATGCAATTTGTGTGATATAAAATGTATTTTGTATGAAAAAACTTTTATTGCTTATAAATATCCATGTGTTTCTTTATACACTTGATCAAGTTGCACAATTATAGAAAATATCTTGCCAATATGATAAACACATAATATGGAGTATAATTTATGCTAATGTCTTCTATTAGATATTGGAGAATATCAACTAACTGTTATTTTATTGGTTAATTGTAAAAAGTCACTCTCTTATTATGACATTTTTCTCATCATTTACTAGTATGTGCAAAAATGGTAACAAGCAACAGACGAAAACTATACTTGTTACCGACCTTGAGGTGTTGATGTCGGAGAAAGAGACGCGAGTCACTGACGGAGACAAAGATAGTGGAGCGAGACATAGTAGGGGGTGGTGGAGAGAGGTGTTGGAGCGAGAGAGAGGAGGGGGCTGGTGGAGAGTGAGACCACCCAACACACTTATCTACCCTCACTCAACATTTTATATAAAATGATGCAAAATGAAATCATTCTTCTAAGAAAATTAGTAAAATCAAAACCAATTACTGAAATGAATTTGTTAATGGTGTTAGGATTTCTTTCTTTGTGATGTAGGCAATTAGTATAAGTACTAATTCTAAGTGCGGAAATTTATGTTCTATACTTTAGCAATCTTTAATGAATTCATTCTCCAGATACTATTTAGAGGGCAGTTCCTATACATACTTTGTTACAATAAGAATATGAAATAAGTTTGTACGGAGAGATATTAATTTTCCTATACAAATTATAATAGTCTGATATAAATTATTTAAATTATTAAAAACAGATTTTAATTATACTTCAAAACTTAATATTTTTCGGACAATATTAATGATATAAACTATAATTCAAATAATTGGGTTCGGCTGACCAGGGCTGGTTAAATATTTTAAGTGAGTAAAGATTATTATATGATTGTGAGATCATTCTGAAATTAAATTTTTTTAATTTTGATGACAAACAAGATTTTGTGTAGAAGACAGTAAAATTCTTATAATGCGTATGATATTCTGAGACGTTCAAATAAAGTAATGCAATTTGTGTGATATAAAGCGTATTTTGTATGAAGAAACTTTTATTGCTTATAAATTATCCATGTGTTTCTTTATACATCTGATTAAGTTCAAAATTTATAGAAATATTCTTGGTAATATCATAAACACATTATACGGAGTATAATTTGTTCAATTGTTTTCTATTAGATATTGGAGATATCATGTAACTAATATTGTATTTGGTTTTGAAATAAATTGTTGCTAAATTTGAAAATTATTTAATTTTTTAAATTAAAATAATAATATAATGATAGTATCTAATTAAAAGTAAATGGAATGTTTTATGGCAAGCAACAAAGCAAAATAATACCTAGACATTCAAAAGAGTAACACAGTAGCAGTTACCGAGGACAAACATTTCTGAAAACCTTATAACTTTTAATGTAATTTTTTTTTATATAAATTATGATTTATACAATTTATATATAACTAACTTTCATGTATAGATATAATAACATAATTTATTTGTTTGTTGTGCATTAAGGAATAATTTTTTTAACTTAGTGACAATAAAATTTATAATAAAAAATATAACAAAGAGGATTACTAAATTTATTTATTTTTGCTTGTATATATCTGAGAATATGTTGCATAAAGGAACTTTGAAAAAAAAAATACTATATCTCTTGAACCAATGTTTGGTTAGTTTTTTTTTTATTACAAAAACTAAATAAATCAGTGAGGCACCGCGTTAAATCTCATTAACTTAAATTCAAATCAACCGCTTTAATCTAACATAAATTTTAAAAGGACCAAGTAAATTTTAAACAAGTCCAAATAAAATTCCAACCTAATTTTGAGTAACTCTTCTGGATGCAGTATTGCAGAGATTTTAAGACTTGTATTTCTCAACTGCATGCAGTCTTTACATATATCTTATAGAAGAACAAATTTCTATAAATATGTATATTAAGTAGAACAATCATGTATGCAATTGTTTGTTAGAGAATATTAAAATTTTCATGATTTAATTAGCAACCAAATATGCCCTTTAAGATTTGCACGCACGCAGCTATTTTGTTCCTCTGATCACACGCATATAATACTTTCTTATTTGACATTTTCATCTTGAATATTTTACATGCATAAATACGTAATAAATCAAATCAGATAAAACAATCTTCGCAAGCAGCCCTCCCTTTTCTCTCTTTTACATTTTCGTCCTTGGAGATATCTCCTTGCCTTCCTGAGCTCAGCTGCATCAACCTCGGCAACCTGGTTCACCGGCCGGTAATACCCAGTTATCGGATCGGGGATCCATGACCCCGAATATTTTTTGGCATTAGACCCCGTAACCCATTTTTAATACTGTTGTTGTTGCATATATATTATATCCCCGACTTTACTAAATAGGAAGATATTAATTAAAGATATAATTGATATAAAAAGATAAAATGTTTGAACATATAAAATATAAAATATATAAGTATATAAAATATTGAAATATTGAACATATAAAATATATAAATATATAAAAAGTTTCATAATCTATAAAGATTAATTTATTTTTTCTAACACAATTTATTATTTTAGAACAAAATTCGAGAAATAAGCTTAGTTCAATTTAAGAAACAACAAATAAGAATGAAGGCCAGGCGAGGCGCTGTTGTTTCTTATGGTTTCTATTTTGGGCTTTAGTTCAATTTTTGTACTAAAATAACGTATCACATGAGATTTTGCTTATTTTTAAAAAAATGAAGAATCATATACGTTTAGAATAACAGAGACTTTATCCAACAAAGTACTTCTCCTTAATTGAAGCAACTCTCAGGTGCAACATGTCATGATGCACACAAAGCATTGCCTTTTTGTATACTTTTTTCACATCAGCTGTTGTGACTAGCTCTGTGAGAAATATCTGTTGCCAATTGCTTTTCGGTACCAGTATATGCAAACAATTGTCAAGTTGAAGATTCCTAGGCATGCCTCTATTCCTAAACTGTAAATCAAGACGTACCACACTGTGTGATTCCTAGGCATGCCTCTATTCTTGGGTGTGATAATGGGTGTGATATTGGACGTCTCAATCGGCCTGCTCTCCTTCCTAGGCCCACCTCTGCCTCTCTTATTGGGTGTGATATTGGAGGTCTCAATCGGCCTGCTCTCCTTCCTAGGCCCACCTCTGCCTCTCTTATTGGGTGTGATATTGGAGGTCTCAATCGGCCTAATCTCCTTTCTAGGCCTACCTCTGCCTCTCTTTTTGGGTGTGATATTGGAGGTCTCAATCTGCCTGATGTCCTTCTTAGGCCTACCTCTGCCTCTTTTCTTGGGTGTAATATTGGAGGTCTCAATCTGCGTCACTCTTCAAAGCAGTGTGATATTAGAGGAAAGAGCGAGAGAAGGAGACAACGACTACTCGGGAGAGAAGGAGAATCAAATTAAATGGCCCAATATCGAAGAGAATGGGGTTAAATGAATTTTAACGCTGAACAACATTTTTGGAAGAATTTTTTATTTAGTTAATTTGAAAGGTTTATGTAATTAAGTATGTCACTTTATGAGACTAAAACTTTAGGGGACATGCATGAACAGATCGATTAAGGTTCTTTGCATTTCAGATTTTTCAAGATCGATGAGACTAAAACTTTAAGACGGTTATTTAATTAATTTATATATTTATCTAGGAAATTATAAAGTGTATCCGGATAAGATTAATTAAACAGTAAAAGTGTTGATTTCATATATCAAAAAATACAATTTCATTTTATTATTTCTTGCATACTTTGAATTTTAATCACCGTATCATGCAAGGTGATCCCATTATTCATTAATTAACATAATTAATCTTGCAAAATGAAAACTAAACTAAAGAATAATATAAATGAATCAAAACAATTCTCATTCCAGATGCACCAAAATAAAGATATTTGACGCGCTAATTAATAAAGGAGCAACAAAAATACAAGCTTTTCTAAATGCTTCCTACTTGGCCAAAATTTCTACATGTTCATTAATTTCATACATTGTTACACATAATCAATCATATGTCATATCATTCAATACCTACATATCTAAATTATTATTATTACGAATATAATGTAGTTTGCCTCTCTGATTGATTATTATTATTATTAATTGCATAATTTGTTTTGCTCGGACAAGCCTCCGATTTTGGTTAAACAAGGTTCATTTTCGCTCTCGCCTAGAGATGTCCTGCCATCATAAATCTCTATATTTCAGCCATCTCCTTGTACAACATGCAAATCATGGCAATATCATCATAAAAGAAAATAGAAAGCTACTAAATTTCCGGTACCATCTTGTATTTACGTACATTTCTAGTCGAGTGAGGTTATGTTACTATGCATAGTGCATATGTTGAAATAAACAGTTCAACATAATTTCGACATGAAAATGTATTTGTAGATCAAATTTACATTGTTTAGAATTTTTCCCCAAAATTTTAGATAGGTAAAAAATCACTTGATATAAAGATTGTAGACCATTCAAAAGTAGTGATTTTCTATTTGTCTAAAAATATTAAAAAAATTCTAAAAAATTGTAAAATTTTATTTTTTCATATGAATATTATGTTGAACAGTTCAGATCAACTTTTTTGGACTTTTAAAATGGAAACATTGATCCATAGTACCACAACCTCACTCTTTGCAGTGTAGCTACCAAGTTTCCAGATTTTTATTGTTTGTACCATCTTTCAATTTGTACTAGGAAAGAGTGGTACAAACAGTTGGTGAAATTACTAAGCAATTCCCATTCAGATATTAAGTATATATTCATTACAGACTGTCATTCTTGACATATCTTTTCTTTTACTCTTTTTTTTTTTTACAAAACAAAGAATTCAAGGTAAAACTAAAATATTAATAGGTTCTTGGACTATAACTTAAATCATTTAGATCCACAGGTAAAATTCAATAATGACTGATGGCAATTTATCTGATCATCATGTATTAGCGGATTGTAACTTAATTATTGTTGATGTCTATGGTATTGCTAGAAGACGGCGGTGTGGGTTAGGTCACAATGGTTTAAGAATTTTTAGGCTAGAGACAAGTAATTATAATTGGCCAAAGTGAAGTTTTGAATATGTATTTAATATAGAAAATAACTAAAATTACAAAAATGAATTTTCTTTCGGAGAAAAGTTATCTAGGGCTCATCGGCATTAATAGTTAATAATATTATTTTGAAAAAAAATTACAAAAATAATTTTTCTTCTGGACATGATTCATCTTCCACAATAATTTTAACGACGAGTACAATGTTACAATCTTTGACGTACGTTTCCTCCAATTTTGAAATATTGAGGTGGTAACTAAATTTTTTTTGGCAAAATAAGCTGCAATTCCGGTCTTCATGGGTTGTTCATTTCTCCTTTATCGCCTTCACATGTGTTAGTAATCAAAGTGGAAAAGTTAAAAAAACCAAAAAAACTGTACTAATACCAAGAAAATTTCAAAAGTGCCCGTGTTTTTCTTTTACATTCCTTCAAATCAAATAACTCGATAAGAAGATGAAAAATTGGCAATTTTTGTTTTAAATTGCTGAATGAGCATTGAGAAAAAAAATTGGAATTGACCAATCAACTCAAAAATAAAACAAAAATTGTCTCTAAAGATTCAAATTCAATTGTACCTCTCTTCATAATATGAAAATTAGATGAACTAATGTCTTAAAATTGCAGCTCCATTTTGTAGCAAATTACATAATTTAGAAAGGTTGAATTGGATTAATAACATAAGAGACGCGGTCTACTCTTATTTAAGTCTTCTGCACTGTTGATCTACACTTGAATATATTATTTTCGTTGTTTTCCTTTTACATTCCTTCAAATCAAATAACTGGATAAGAAGATGACAAATTGGCAATCCTTCTTCTTCTTTTTTTTTTTCCAATTTCCCAATGAGTATTGAGCACAAAAAATAGAATTAAAGTACATCTTTGTGGACTAGAGTCACTTGACTCATTGTAAATATATCTTTTATCAATTAAATTGTTAGTAGGCATTAAAACCACTAACCATAAAAAAAAGTATATCTCTGACAATACTTGACCAACTAATAAAACAAAGTTGTCTCTAAATATTCAATTGTATCTTTCTTCATATATACTATGAAAATTAGATGAACTATTGTCTTAAAATTGCAGCCCCATTTCGTAGCAAATTACAGAATTTAGAAAGGTTGAATTGGATAAAAAACATAAGAGACGTGGTCTACTCTTGAATTTCATATTGTGGACCTTGCTAGCCTGGAAATTTTTTAGAAGTATTTTTTTCAGTTGTTAAGGTTTAAATGAAGCTTCGCTCGTTTAAGATGAAAAAAAAATTATAGTTAACCCGGGAGAATATATTTTAATATATTTAAGCATTTAAGAATAATATGACCAATTAATTTTATAAGCATGTTCTTAGTTTGTTTCCTTTAGGATTTCTAGGATTCCAAATTTGTATAGTGTCATATCAATTCAATAGAAGGTTAGAATCCGCTGACATTTAAAAAAAATAGTGATACTCAATTTCACTATTCTATCACTATTTTTATCATGTTTAAAAAATTGCATTAAATTTTAATTATCCACACTACAGTTTTTTTAATTTTTCTATTTTACAACCTACAATTTTTTAAAAATAATAACTGAAATAAACCATATTTCGAGGGGATTTTACAGCCAATATAAATGGATAAGTAAAGCTATGTTCATATTCTGTTTTTCTGCACTATTTGCTCTCTGCAGAGACCAAAATATCACTTCAAGGACTAAAACGTAAAAGAGAGAAAAGGGAGGGCTTCTTTCGAAGATTGTTTTATCTTCAGTGTAGATAAAATGCATATAAATCTTGACACTGATCGAACGAATCCGACTGGATATCAGACTGAATTGGATCCAATACCAATCATCAGACTCCCACCGCCCCCCCCCCCCCCCCCCCCCCCCCCCCACACCCAAACTTCCTGTCAACACCTTCCCAACCCCCACCCCAGCCTAGTGTTCTAGGAATTTTCTTAGTGCGGTCAAAAGACCCCAATAATGCATTCTGAGTGCTAAATGAGTCACAATTCCGGTCCCATGTCCCGACTTGCATAGCCATCCATCTCCAGCCCGGTCTTCACGGGTAGAATAAAAAATATTTTGCAGCTACAAGACGGAATGACTGGTAGGGCTCAGTTGTTCATTTTTCCTTTATCACATTCACATGTGTGTTTTTTTTAAATTAGTGACTTTCGATTAATAAAAAACGTATTTACAATAAACAAGCGACTCTAATTCCTAGATCTATTTCTTTATTCTCACGAAATCTTCTAAGTTACTCAAAATTACTCTAATCACCCTTAATCATCCTCTAAATTTGTAGATCTACTCTTTTACTAAATCTACTCTTCTATCTTACTTATATATATATACTCATAATCACTCAAAATTCCTAGATCTACTCTTCTCACGGTTAGGCTCTTCCAACCGCTGCTGCACTCCGATGACCGGATCTACTGAACGTCGTGCTCCGATCTAGACGAGGACTCTATTCTCCGAGCTCCGACGATACTGCCATCTCAGCTCCGCTTCCCCTCTCCCTCATTCTCCTCTTTGCTCGACAAGGTAGAGTCGACCGAGAGAGAGGGGTTATGATGTGTCGGAGATGACACCTAAAAGTAGTGAAGAGGCCAAACGGGTGTGAGTTGTGGTGGGGGGGGGGGGGGGGGGGGCTGGGGGCGACGGCTCTGGCGGCTCTAGGGTTTGTTTCGCTTGACTATTAAACACAGTACTAATATAAAATAAGTCAAGGATTTAACTTTATGTAGCTATAGTAATATCTGTTATGTAGGAGGTCACGGATTTGAAATTTGGATGAGATCTTTTATAGATACTTAATTATAAGAATAGATGAGTTATTGGCTATGCACAAATATCTGTCTTCATTCCGGCCCCCACCTTCCTATTAAAATAAAAATTAATAAATACCAATAAAATCTCAAAAGTGTTTACCTTGTTTTTCTTTTACATTTGTTCCAATAAAAAAACTGGATAGGAATTTTCTCGATGTACTAAAAGACTAAATTTTATATTTTTTTAGAATTTTTTAGAATTTTATTATAAAGGTAGAAAATCACTTGATTTGAAAATTTTAGACCATCAAAGAGCAGTGATTTTCTAAATAATTCGGACTCAAAAGTTGAGTTTGGATGTGGACTGTCCGATCATAATCCGGACTAATCTTGTTGGAGGAGAAATACTCGATCCCTTTAATAGTTGTGCTAAATCAGATCAGACGGTGCGGATAAACTAAAAATTTGAGAAACCTTAGGCTATAAAATTATTTAATTCATCATGTATGAATGAGCTCCAATAATTGTACATAATTTCTTTATACCAAATGTGTATGAATGCTCCGTAGGATTTTTTATAAAAAAATTCTGTTTATAATCATACACGATTTTCTTCCAATTAAATTATTAGCTAATCCGCTTCTTTCTTTTCTTTTTTGAAATTTTGTTTTTTTATAAAAGATATGAAATAAATTGGATAGCCGCCGCCCCCCCCCCACAAATCTGAGGTATGGTCCGAGATTTGTAGGTACTTTTTAAAACTTCGATCATAAACGAAATCATACCTTTTATGATAAACCTCATTACTGTGTGGTACTGATATTGTTCAATTTGACTAGTCTCATACATATATTAGACCTTTTATGGGTCATATTCAAAAGACTTGAAGGTGCGTGCAAAGTGAGTAACAATTGTGGTCCAATATCCCGTGCAACTTTCATACCCAGTCATCCCCTGCCCGGTTTTCAAGGGTGGAAAATAAAGTATTATTAAAAATGAAATTTCTGTAGTCCATACAAGACGTAATAACATTCAGCATTAGACGACTCAAAAGGAACAAATTAAAACTTCTTTCTAACCATACATCTCCCTTTAACTATAAGAAGAGCACTCTGAGAGAGGGAAATCCATTGCCCTCATTACACAAATCATGGAACGTTGTTATAACTATCTCATTATCTACTTCCTCGTAAGCTTATCCTCCTATTCTCTCGCTGCCATAGTAACCACTAGCAAAACTGATATATCAGCACTTCTCTCCTTCAAGTCCCAAATACATGATGACCCATTCGGAGTCCTCTCCTCATGGAATGAGTCACTGCACCACTGTCAATGGCAAGGGATCATGTGTGGCCGGCACCATCCTGATAGGGTGACTGTTCTCATTCTCGACTCCAAACAATTGTCAGGTTATATATCTCCATCTCTAGCAAACCTCACGTTCCTCCAAAGGATGAGTCTCTCTGATAACCAACTGAGAGGTAGCATCCCGGTAGAGATTGGATACTTGGGTAGGCTACGTCATGTCAACTTGAGTGTGAATTTTCTGGATGGTAGCATTCCATCTACTCTAAGTAATTGTTCAAATCTAGAAGTTATTCATTTGAGAAATAATAATCTCCATGGAACCATCCCATCTAACTTAGCGCAATGCAAAGAACTTAGATATATCAATCTGGGGAATAACTTCCTCACAGGAGGCATACCATTGGAATTCGGCCTCCTCCCACAGCTCCAATTATTAGGACTGTATGCCAATAATCTCACAGGATCAATCCCTTCCACCTTGGGCAACCTTACCAAACTATCACTTCTCTATCTTCACCAAAATAGCATTAGTGGTTATATCCCGCCTTGCTTGGGTAACCTTACTAATTTATTGCAACTTTATCTTCACGAAAATAAATTTTATGGTTCCATCCCACATACCTTGGGTAATCTTCAGAGTTTAACAGATATTGATATTTCCGAAAATATGTTAAGTGGATTCATCCCAGATAATCTAGGGAAGCTTACAAACCTCCAGTATTTTTCCGTTTATAATAACAACATTTCGGGTGAAATACCACACTCCCTTTACAACCTATCAGCATTGTATGAGTTGGAACTTGGTAATAACCAGCTTCATGGAACTCTCTCTTTCGATATGTGCTATGCTTTACCAAACTTGAAATATCTAGCCTTGTATAACAATCAACTCAAAGGACGGATCCCACAATCCATATCCAATTGTTCTGCTCTTATTTATTTAGATTTAGGTTCTAATTACTTCAGTGGCGTGATACCATCTAGTATTGGAGCCTTACAAAATCTTCAAAGTGTTATTTTTTATTCTAATCAACTAGAAGCCAAGAGACCACGTGACTGGACTTTCATGGATGCATTGACCAATTGTACTTTGTTAGAAAATTTATATCTTGGAAACAACCAACTACATGGAGCATTACCTAGTTCTATAACAAACCTTTCTACTAGTCTTATTGGACTCGCACTTGATAATAACCCAATTTCAGGAAGCATACCAGCAGAGCTCCAAAAACTCAATAACTTAAACATACTTGACCTAGGAACAATGTTTCTAAGTGGCACCATTCCGGTAGAAATTGGAAATCTTTTCAAATTGGGAATATTATATCTAAGTAGTAACATGATTTCAGGTCAAATCCCATCTACTTTTGCCAACCTCACCCAAATGACCCAGCTATCTCTAGATAATAATGCATTAGAAGGAACCTTTCCAATAACATGGCTGAATATTTCTCAAATAAAAGCCATAAACATCAAGAAAAACCATTTATCTCGAGAGCTTCCAATCAGGATTGGAAAGGAATCCAATCTCATTATACTTCAAGCAAGTGAAAACCTATTTGGAGGACCGATACCTGAAGAAATATGTCAATTAAAATATTTACGCATACTAGATTTGTCCCATAATAATCTTTCCGGACAAATACCATCATGCATTACTGATATGGGATCAACAGAAAACAAATTTCCTTCCTTGGATGTAACAATTCAGCATAATACATATGTCGACACTGAATCAATGAAGTTTAGAATCGAACTAATGTCAAAAGGAAGGTTCGATTTCTATGGGGGATATATTTTACAAATCGAGTACATAATAGATATGTCTTCCAACAAACTAGTAGGGATGATTCCCGAAGATATCGGTAAAATAAATTGGTTGATAACACTAAACTTGTCAAACAACCATTTAAGCGGTTCAATGCCGAATTCCATATCCAATTTGCACCAACTGGAAAGTTTGGACCTCTCTCACAACTATTTGACAGGGGAAATACCAAGAGAGTTGACTAAACTTACCTCATTGGAATCCTTTTCTGTGGCATATAATGATTTATCCGGTAGTACATTAGGTGTGGAAGCACAGTTTAGTACATTTGGTAATGGCAGCTATGAAGGCAACCCGAACCTCTGTGGGCCTCCCCTAACAAAAAGTTGTGTCCCTACTATTGGTACAACACAACCTTCCCCGAATGAAATGAGTGACGACCTTAGGTATGAAGGCACCGATTTTCTCATATTGTTCGGTTCTTTTTCTCTTTTCTTTGTGGTCAGTTTTTGGGGCTTCATGGCTATTCTTTATTTCAAAAGAAATTGGCGCTATGCTTTGTTTACTTTGGTGGACCGGTATGGTGATATGATATATGTGAAGGTTGTTCTTTCAGCTAGAATGATTGGAGTAGTTCGAACTCAAAGGGGTAATTAAAGGACCATTTATTTCAGTTCTGGTTTGGAACGGTATGTTTTATTACATGTACTCTAAATAAGCAAGTGCCTTGTGTTTTATGTACTATGTTTTATGTACTCTGGTTTGGAACGGTATGTTCTGGGTGAATTTCATATATGTATTTTATGTCTATGCATATATATTTTGAATTTTTCATGTGCCTTATAAGTTTCACCACTTGTATACTTGGGACCATTATGTTAAAACAGACAATGCACGGTCCGTGTGTGAAGGTGAACGGACCGTGTACCTGGCCGCCAGACCAGATATGGAAGGTGGCAGCTGGCTCTTGTGGTAATATGGAAGGTGGCAGCTGGGATCCGTTGTAGATTTACATTATGTTTCTGAGTTATTTTGTTTCTTGTTTTAGAAGATTGTAATATGAGAAAAAAAGGAAAGTAGGATATTTACAATTTGAGGGAGGTTCTTTCTATAAAGCCTTTCCTCCTTCCTCTGTAAGGATTATTATTCTTGTGTAAGAAATAAAAAGCGTGTGTGTGAGTGTGGAGGACGTAGGTACCAAGTTGGTACTGAACCTCGTTAAATTCTGTGTTCAAGTCTTTCTGTGATTGCTTGTACACGGACCGTGTCCAGTAGTACACGGACCGTGTGAGAACTTCCGCTGTTCAAATTCTTACACATTATGCGATTTTGTAAAAATGGAAACATTACATGATTCTATAAAACAACGCTCTTTGTATTTTCTTTGTTTAATTTAATTTCCACTTTGTTCATTGTTAACTAGCTACATGCAGAAGCCGACAACTTTAGGTTTCTATATGCTGCATGTACCATTGCCCTTCGTAAACAGAAAAATTTACCGGTAAAGAGAAAACATATTATTACACATGGTTCTGAAAATCGGAATCGGAATCGAAATCGGTCACTTGACCATGGAATCAGAATCGGATAAATCACCGAAATCAGCTTAATCGGATCGGAAACTCGGATTTTTTTTGGCAGAAACTTGTTTTGTACTAAAAAAATAGGAAAAAATTAGTTTATTGGATAGTTAACAGTTTAAATATTAATAACACTCATAATAATTAAATTTGAATGGATAACAATTAAATTTGTAGTGTAATTACTTAAAATATTAAAATTATTTAATTTTAATATAAAATAGACTATTTCATAAAATAATAAAAAAACGTGAATGATATTCACAAAAGAGAAATAAAATGTTTAATTTCTATATTTTATATTTTCTTAACAATCAAATTTGTAATATAGTACAATCCATTCTTTACTTTAGTTAAAAAAATAGAAATAAACAATAGTACTATAGTGTATGTATCGCGTTCACTCTAGTTAAATATAAAAAATATAAATAAAATAAAACAGTAGAGGTTTCGCAGGCTACATGCTAAACAAGCACACTTTTGAGTCTTTGACTAAGTATTTTGTTCAACAGACAAAACAGGAAAAAAATAATTTCTTGGATCACGATATAAAATGGACAAGGTTTATCATGAACCACTAGAAATTCAAATTTTCTATAGTACAAAATTTTACACCAAGTCTAGCCACAGAAATAACCGAAGATTGTTCCTCTTAACTCAGCCGGGGACTTTGCCCTTTCCAACAAAATTTCGAGCCTTTTGCCATTGGCAAATAATTCCAACAAACGGTATTAATAACATTTGCAATCGGGTACAAAACGCAAGAGATGACATTGGATCCACAACACTGTCTGTCGAATAGTTTGAACCAATGACATAAGTGCTCAACGCCATCGGTTATGAGCCAATAGCATATATTTATACATTTACTATCAGAGCGATAGTCATCGGTTCGGTAACCGATGACGAATTGCAATTTGAACCGACAGCCAAATATTTTTTTGTAGTACTGGTTTTTGTAGTAGTGGGGGTTATATGAAGGTAGTAAAAGAAACGTAGATCAATTCCTATCTATTAATCTGAATTTGAAGATAATGAGACAGTAATTAGAGCCCCGCAATTTCTCTAATGATTTGTAGAGGAAAAATTTAGCTAACGGGCTGTCATGTGATTTAGTTTTTATGTTAATAAATGGAGGATGTCTAACGCCCGGCTCTAATATTCTTTTTCTGTTGACGACACTAATATGAAACGCGTCAACATATGTTAATTGGGCCTTATCTTCCTTTTCTCTTTTTTCTTCATATATTCGTTAGTGCGTCAATTATAAAATACTATGTAACACGTCAGTCAACAAGAGAACGCGTGTGAAAAAGACGTGCAGGAAATTATAGGGTAGTGGAGCCGAAATTTTTATTTCTAACATAATCCAAAAAAAAAATCAAAACACCTCTGTTTGGAGTAATTCGAATTCTACCCAGGCCGCACAATGTCAGTGCGGCCCCAAAGACTGGGGTTCGCTCAATGCTTCTGCGGTCTTGATCACTCTAGGGGCCGCTCCAGTATTTTGCGGCCCCTACAAATGAATTCAAATGTGACATACGAATTCAAACATTCAATATGCATGAGTAAATATTTTTGTTTGGTAATGATATCTACTTGCTACGAAGCAATCTGCAAAAAATATTTAAGATGAACAACAGCCTTAATTATCTCAATCAGGGGTCGTAGAATGCCAGAGCGGCTCTCTGATTGGAGCCACAACGGCATTCTGTGGATCATAGTGTTTGAGCCCGCAGAATGCAAGAGTAGCCTAGATATTCTTTGAATTCCACATAAACAGGAGTATTTTGGATTTTTTTTTTTTTTAGATTATGTTAGAAATAAAAAATTTGGGTAGTGGACTAAGAAACCTTGTGGGGCTCGCTTTCCGCGTGCGCTCAGCTTCCAAAATTGTGATTAGTATATTCGGTTCGGTAGCCTTGGGCCCTTGGCAATTTAGAATTTCATATTTAAGCCGAAAAAGTTAATTGCAATTACATTTTTTGTTTGCATATAAAACCCTCTAAAGATGAGAAATTGCAGGAACTTTTTCTGAAGTGTATAGTTTAAATCTTTAATTACAAGTTCATTTGTCCGTTTAAAATATATTTATTGCCCACCTTCATAAATGTTTTAATTTTATTTGCTTTTTGACCCCTCAAATATGGGAGATTTTTATATTAAATTGAAACTATTTTGTGCGGAGTACTATTTGTTCTTCCAAAATGTTTAGATATGAAATTAATCTGTGTTTCAGCTTTCTCATTTAAACTGAATAAAATTATTTTGGCAATTGGGTTTTGTCCAAACGGCTTTGGACAAAGCCTCATCCAAAACCAAGCTTAAACATCCTATTTGCATTGAGATTCGAGCAAACATATTTAAATCTTAATAAATTTAAATAGTTCCTTGAATCTAAATGTCTATGCAAATTTTGATGAGATCGGACGATTTAGGTCTGGCTTTGGATGAGACTTTGTCCAAAGACATTTGGACAAAACCCCCACCCTTTGGCAAATAGGTTCTGTAACAATCAATTTTCATTCATATGTTTGCAACTTAATTTAGTCAATCGTGCTTCAAAACGATAATATGGTATCAAAACAAATAAATTAAGTTGTAGCACATCAACAAGCATTGTACTAGATTGATTAAATTTCATCTCGCACATGGTCTCTATATGAGATGTCATGAATTCGAAACCCAGATGGGGGAACTCTTTTGTTACAATAACTAAAGTATTAAATAGTTTGGTGGCTTGACCTCCAACATTTACTCAAAAAAAAAATGTTTTGAACCAATTGTGTCGAAGCAAAGGCTGCGAAGGGAGTGAAGAGTGGTAAAAAAAAGGTTTTTGTAAGAAGCTACGGATTAATTCCCTTTTCAAGTTTTTTGTTCATTTCTTTTTTTGTACATTCCAACAGGACTGATTTACAAAAAGGATTTAGGATAATTGAAAATGCAGGGAAGTTATGTTATGAAAAAAGTTTTGTTGTATTTTCAAATGAATTAAGTGTAAGCGGTTTTTATTGTTACTCTATGCTGAAATGTGAAACTCCGACGAATATAATAGCAAGGAAGAGGAGAAAAAATCACATTTTTACTAAACTATCGATAAAAATAAATTGACCCATGATAATTTGTACAAGTTTCTTATAAAAAGTAGTTTTTTATATAAAAAAGCACATTCTATGGATGGACGTTTCAGATATTGGCATAGCTGACCAAGTATACTCTTGAGAAAAAAAGGAGAGAGAATTGAACAGCTGAAAATAACCCCGATTTTATTTTTATTAGTCGCTTTAAATGTCTACTAACGATTTCATTGTTAAAAAAACTTATTTACAATGAGTCATATGATCATAATTCTTAAATATACTCTTTTATTCTCACGAATTCTTCTAAACTACTATAATTATCTTATCTACTTATATACACTCATAATGATTCTGATTGAATCTTAATCACTGAGAATAACATCAGCTATCCAAATGATGTCTGTCTTATTCATCAGATACATGAGAAAATGTACTGTTGTAGGAGAAATGGGAGTTTACCGGATTTGTTTGTAAATGGGTTCGGTAATTTCGGTTGGAGGCACTACTAGAATTCTCACTTCTTCCAAGGGTAAGTTTAGCTTTTTCCAAGGATAGGAGAGGCCGTCAGAAATAAAATGGTGTTTTCTGACGCAGTTCTGACACACTTAACATTTCCAACGGCACGCCGACGGAAATAGTTGCGCATGAAAATTCCTGTTGTCTGCCCTTGGAAATGTCTCATGTCTACCCTTGGAAATGTCTCATGTCTACCCTTGGAAATACTTTTGGATGACCCATGACCCGCCAAACAAATCAAATACTATTTTATATTGATAGCCCATGGAAATAGTTGACTCCATGCCCTTGGAAATGTTTTGGAAGTTGTAACACATATTATTTCCATGAGCTACCCTTGGAAATGTTTTGGTTATTATGTTTGTATTATTTTATAATGAAGGCCCACGGAAATACTTGGGTACTATACCCTTGGAAATGTTTGATTGATACAGTTAATATTATTTTATAGCTATACTAACTTTTCCGTGGGGCTACCGTTGGAAATGTTTAGCTCCTGGAGACAGAAGCATTTTCATTTATTGAGATCTCCCTTTTAATGTTGAACATTCCATTAACACAGAATTTAATCCCAAAACGAGAGGCAGTAATTAATAAAACAAAATAATTTATATAACACATCATAATTAATAAGAAAAGTACTTACTTAAGATAGTGATTTAGTGATATCATCACTATTGATAACAAAATAATTGTAGCATTACTTGACAATAAAGAGTCTTCAAGCAAACAGTATACATCACCAAATTAGTACCAAAAACATAAAATATAGGACATAACCCTAATTCATCTAGATTCCAAAAACCAACTAATTAAGTCACTATATATCTCATTTATAAAAAAAAATCTTTCAAAAGATTTCATTAACATTTGCCTAATCCATCCCCACATCCCTAATTAGAAACCTATTCGTGCCTCACTAATTGTCGTGTCTTTTTTTTTTTTTGAGGGAAGTATTTGTTTCGCTTCCCTCCATTTTTGTTAGTATTTTCCCATATTCTCTTGCTTCTTCTCAAGCGAACCCAAGCCCGGACATCATCAATATCATAGATAGGTCCGTAAGGCTCTTCATCCTCGGAATCAGATTCATCATCCGAGGAAGATAAGACAATGACAGGTGGCGGGGCAACATGTCGCCACTCGATTATCTGAGGGTTTGGATTTGTGAGTGGATTGAATCGATTAGGCGGTGGTATAATCTGGAGTGGGGTGGGGGGTCCCGACGGATTGACTCTAATTACCGCACATTTTTCATTTCCTCGGGTATTTTGATTTTCCATATAAAGTAATCTCCTTTTTCCCTGTACCTTAGAAAATAAAAGATTTGTAAATGAGGTCAATTAAAATCCTTAAAGAAGAGAAATTGTTACACAAGACAAGGTGTTGGATAGGCAATTGGGTTTAATCATAGAACACGGAGGGCAGCAACTATTGGAATAATATCAAGTAGCATAATATTAGTGCTCCTATTATCTTCAAGGGAAAATTTTCATTGTACCCATTCAAAGTTTGTAAATAAGCAATAACCCCATGAAAGCACTATAATGTCCAATATCCCCATTCAAACTTAACTTTCTTTATTTTATCCCCATTTTCTTTATTTACCCATATATTTAGTTATTCTAAAAATAAAATAGACAAATATACCCTCATCTATCATCTATCCTATTTCCTTCACTGTATATGATCTCTCCCCTCTCCTCTTGCCTTTATCCATGATGTTTTACTTGTGGGGGCGGAATGGAGTTACAAAGTTCATGTACAAAAGTACGAATTTCTTATCTATTTCTAGTTGTGAACTTTGTAACTCCATTCTGCCACCACTAATAAAACACAGTGGGATAAGACGAGAGGAGAGATATCATATACGGTGAAAGGCACGTGAGAGATGAGGGTATAGTTGTCTATTTTATTTCTGAAATAATTAAATTAATAGTTAAATAAGGTAACTGTAGTGATTGTAGTGATTGTAGTGATTGTAGTGATTGTAGTGATTTAACCGATGGATCATAATTTGATGTTTAATTATTTATTTTCTTTTTGCATAGCTTGGCTTGGTTATGCTTATCCTTCTTACAATTGCTACAAGACGGTAGAATTGAACAGGCCAGATATTGAGAAGTTGCAATTTTGGTCAAAATACAGGTCAGTTGTTGCTGGTCAGTCACAATACTGGTCAGTTGTTGCAGCTCAAAAATTGCAATGGCATTTACTTAAGCGATAAGTTAAGGCACTGCCTAGAAGGTAGAAAATGAAATTGACACCTAATATTCTGGAAAGGTACCCTTTCCAGTACCAGTGATATGCTAATTTGATCTTTAACCACAACAATTACCGATAGGGCTAAATTACCAATTTTCAAATAGAGCTTACCAAGGTGGTGATTGACCGCTGCCACCTCGCTTCCAAACCGTTCTTGGCAACACAGAGGGCTTGAGCGGGTGGGAGGCACAACACAGAGGGCTTGAGCGGGTGGGAGACACAACACAGAGGGCTTGAGGGAGTGGCTGAGCGAAAGTGGCAAGGAGAGACAGTGGATGAGGGAGAAAGAGAGCAGGCGGAGAAAATGGGAGGGAAGTGAAGTTGAAACGACGCGGAGAAAAGTTAGGGTTTAGCGGGAAGAGATGTGAAAATGAAGGCCCACGCAGTTACAATTATTTTATATTATTATTTATATTTCCGTGAGGCTACCGTTGGAAATGTTTAGCTCCCAGAGACAGAAGAAATTCTATTTATTGAGTATCTCCCTTTTAATCCAGAACATTCAATTAACATAGGATATAATCCCAAAATGTCATGCAGTAATTAATCAACAAAAGAATTTCTATAACACATCCTAATTAATAAGAAAACCACTTGATTTAGACAGTGATTTAGTAATATCATCACTATTGCTAATATATTTAATTTAGATACAAAACATTTTGACAAATGGTGCAATACATAAGATCTCCCTTTGTGTAAACACCTGTTACAAGCAAAATAAGAGGAAAATGTTAAAAAAGGCATTTGACCAACAATGTGAACATAATTTTGAAGTAAATTGAAATGCAAAAAAGCAATACATATGTGTATTCCTTTACCAATTAATATTCTTCACCGGAATCATGAAAGTCTTCATCAACTTGCTCTTCCTCTTCTTCCTCTATGTCGTTTTCGGTCACTACCTCGAACTCGCCTTCTTGTTGGACCACACCCTCCCAATCAAAGTCTTGTCCAATTGTCGGCTCAATTGGATTTTCCGGTCTTTCCTCTTGGTAAAATTCGAGGTTTGCATCGTCGCCTCGGCACGAAACATCGACTTCGGACTTGCTTTCATTGCCACCCACCAAAGTTTTCTTTTGGCCTTTTGTGATGCATAAGGTAGGTAGCACACTTAGGTTGCTTGAGCCGCTAATACAAAAGGCTCGAAATTTGCAAGGCGAGAAGTATGCTTAACCTCAACAAGACCATGTTTCCGGTCCACTTTAACACCGTTTATTATGTCAAACCAATCACACCTAAAGATAACTTCCTTGTGTGCATCATATTGTAGCTCAATGACATCTTGAAGAAGACCATAGTAGTCGATTTGTACGCCATTTGCATCCCACTCTCCTTTGATGCAAACAGCGCTACTTTGAGTTACCTTGTTTTCTCCGGATGATTCTGTGTGAAATCGATACCCGTTGACTTCGTACCCATCGTAGAAGTATGCTTGTTTTCTAGGCATGACTCCTGCCATTCGTATGTAGTAGTCGCCTTCGTCACGAGAATTTATTACATTTTTCCGTAACCAAGGTGCGAAACCATCTTGACGAACTTTTGGCAAATCTTGTGGGCTTGGGGCCACCCCAGAGTTGAGCATGCATGTATCAAACTCTCTGCACATTAGATAAAATATGTCCAAACATGAGATTTCGATAGGTTTTAGAATAGATACTTTTGAAAACAATACAAATATATTTATAAGATTGTACCCCAGGTACTTCTCACAGATCTCTGGACAGTTGAGGATGACATAAGTGTGTGCAGCATCCCAATCCTTGTCATCGAGAGGATTTCGTTTTGGCTTGCCAATGGTGTGGCCCGGAGTATCGAATATCGAAAGTTGTCTCGCCGAATGATTACTTATTCCAACTCCTTCTTGGCTAATGTTAGATCTCTCTGCAAAGTAGCGTCCAGAAAATGTACCGATTTCTTTGGCAATTGTAGCCTCCACTATTGAACCCTCAACACGTGCCTTGTTCGTGACTCTCATCCTTTGTTCTTTGTTACGCCTGTAATTGCAACAATGGTTTAGTGTTAGTTGTAATATTAGTGTGTCTTTAATTACCATTAAAAAAATCCAAAAGACAAGTCACCTTTCACATGCAAACATCCATCGAGATGATACCGGCCCACCCATTCTAGCCTTGTATGCTACATGCAACACAAGGTGCTCCAGTGAATCAAAGAAATCGGGCAGAAATTTTTTTTCCATCTTGCACATTATGACGACAATATCATCTTCTAATTCCGCGACCCTCACTGGATCAAGTTCCTTGGCACATATCTCTCTAAAGAAGGCCGAAATCTCACATAAAACATCTCATATAGGATCCAGGACAAAGTCTCGAAATGCAACGGGGAGAGGCGCTCCATGAACACGTGTAAGTCATGACTTTTAACCCCAGTGAAGCTACCAGTGGTTAGGTTAACCATCCTTGACCAATTGGACGCGTAGCCATCAGGGAACCTTACTACCTCCTTGAGCCATGTTAAAACAATCTTCTTATTTCCTGGAGAGAGTGCGAAGGGTGCCTGTGGTTTGATAAACTTTCCCGGGTGATCAGCCGTGGTAGTTAGGTGCTGGGTTGGGCGATCACAATAAAGAGCCAAATCTTTCCTGGCTTTTTCATTGTCCTTGGTTCTCTTACCAATGCTTAATATCGTGTATAGCAAATTTTCGGTGAAATTCTTCTCCAAATGCATCATATCCAAATTGTGTGGCAACAAGTTGTCTTTCCAATAGGGTAAGGTCCAAAAAATGCTCTTCTTTTGCCAATGATGGGTTACACCATAACCAGGGATCTGATTTAATAATCCATTTTTACCCCATTTAATATCTGGGAGCAAACTCACTATATCGAGCATTTGCTCTCCCGTCAATCTTGGTGGTGGCGGATCATTCTCAACCCTACCTTTAATGAAATTATTCCTATCTCGGCGGAATGTGTGATGCATAGGAAGAAAGCACCTTGTGCCATCGAACCAAGTTGCTTTTCCACCATACGCAAGTTGAAAGGCCTTTGTCTTCTCCATGCAATAATAACACGCCAAATGGCCTTTTGTACCCCATCCACATAGCATCTCATAAGCCGGATAATCACTAACAGTCCAAAGAAGTTGTGCATGCATCTCGAAGTTCTCTCTTTTATACCCGTCCCATGTCATTTCTCCCTTTGACCACAAAAGATTCAATTCGTCGATCAAAGGTTCGAGGAGAATGTCAATGTACCGACCCGGATGCTTTGGTCCAGGGATGACTAGCGCGAGGAACATGCTATCTTCTTTCATTATCAACCCCGGGGGTAGATTATATGGAAAAACAAATAGTGGCCACCACGAATATGGAGCTGCACTCGAGTTGAATGGTTTGAACCCATCTGTTGATAGTCCCAACCAAACATTTCTAACCTCGTCTGCAAAGCCGGGATGTTTCCGAGCGAAATGCTTCCAATCCTCACCATCCGCCGGGTGCACTATCATCGGGGCTTTGTGACGCACACCTTTTTTGTGTCATCTCATATTCTTCGCAGACTCTGCGGTCATGTACATCCTTTGCAACCGTGGGGTGATAGGTAGATATCGAAGTTGCAATAGTGGCACGGGTTTTGCATTCTTATTGTGTCCAACGGGCTTATATCTTGGCAAGTGGCACACATCACATTCTGTTTTCAACTTGTCATCTTTGTTGTAATATAGCATACAAAAATTTGGGCAAACATCTATTTTTTGGTGCTCCATGCCCAATCCATCAACCAATCGCTTTGCTTCATAGAAATTTTTAGGCATTTCATCTTTTTTAGGAAGGGTGCTTTTCATGAGATCCATCACGTCATCGAAAGCAGCTTGGCTCATTTAGTGCTTCGCCTTAATTGCAAAGGCTCGTGTCACCGCGGACAAGACGGTTTGTTCTTCACATTCCATTTCACTCGTCGCATTAAATTTCCAAACCGATTTATTGTTAGCCTCTATCATGTCGAAGAATTTTTTAGCCGCTCCCATAGGTGCCTCTTCATTCCAATTGAAATCTTGACCAGCAGCATCCCTAACCATGTCAACCATTGTATCAGCCGCATCGTTCGAAGATGACGGATTAGCTGAATTTGGATGCGTCTCCCCGTGTTTGTGCCAAACTTTATATAGGTTGCAAAAGCCATGGCGAAAAAGATGCATTTCGACGGTATCCACATCTTTGATGTGGAGGTTATCACATCTTCCACACGGACACGGGATACATTCCAAACCATTAGCGTCGATACTCACAACGGAGGGTATGGACTGGGCTCTATCAATAAATTCGGCCACACCAGTCACAAATTCAGGTTCAAGAGTTCCACCCGTATTTTGTCGACTATACTTATACATCCATTCTCGATTAGTCGCCATTTGAGTGATGCCGCTGTATTAAACATTCAATGAGTTAATGCAACAATTTGCCAAACAATTACTCAATTAGAAAGGGGAATCTGGTCTAAAAATCCGTTTTAAGATTCTGGTCTAAACAATCTGGTCTGCTCTATTCATTTGTATGTACCTTTGCTTACCATTTGCCATTTGTATGTACCTTTTCTAACCAGGAGCTGTCTTCTGGACAATTTGCCTAAAAACTCTTACAAATGGTGAGCTGTTTCTGGACAGTGCATAGGCACCATTTTCTAATTTTCATTACCAAGTCTGTATGTACCTTTGATCTTTCCTGCACAACGGCCTTACAGTAGGAGACTTAGAGCTTAATCTGCAATTTGCATGGAGAGGAAGAACACCAAGGAGAGGGAGAGCTCCAAGGAGAGATCAAAAGCGTGGTGAGATCCAGCACTTTGAGCTCAGAAAACAAAAGGGTTTAAATCGCAGGGGCCGGCTAGTTTAAATCGCAGAAAGTGTTTGGAGAGTTCCACGACAGAAATTAGACTGGGATGCGGCGAGGTGGGTGGGGAGAGGTGTATTTCCATGGGTTTACCGACGGAAATAGTGGTATATATTATCTAAATATATTAGAAGTTTTTTGGCGTACCCACAGTGTACGCATCATAATATGTGTATAACAGGAAACATCAAAATAGTAAACAAGACATCCTAAGTTATACTAGATTTTATCCTCATATAAATTGTCCTTAACTTACTGTTAAAAACCCTTTTTTTTTTAAAAAAAAAAAAGCCAGGCAGAGGCTACTGTTATAAAAAGAAGACAACAAGTTGCTCCACATGCACACATCCTACTGTTATAAAAAGCATACACATCCTACAAATTAACTTATTGTTATAGAACTACTTCCAACATTTTTACTCCATACACACATCCTACTGTTATAAAAAAAACAAACACATCCTAAAAATTAAAAGGTTTCGAGTTATTACAACTACTCAATGTTTTGAAGCTGTCAATTAAAACATTTTATGGATTGTGATCCCCTCCCACACCACAATTGCCCTTGGATGGTTGAGTGTCGCCTCCCACACCATCATTGCTCATTGATGACCCCTCCTACAAAGTACAAAATGAGAATATGATGTAATCATTCAAAAATAGATTTGGAATCTGTCATTTATTCAAATAAGTAGCAGAAAAGGGGCTTACATCAAGAAAATCTGGAACAGTCAATCCGTTCGCTCGGAAGAGCGCAATAAAACATTTACTCGTGAGCAGATTATTATTTTGAAGCTCTTCAATTTCCTTTGTGTGGCGCTTATCTTGTTCATCTATCTTCGCAACAAACTCAGTGCGTTCACCACGAATTATCTCTGCCACCTCATCTTTTGTGTATTTTCTTCTCAAAGATTCAGCGGATGTGGCCGTGCTCTTTGTAGGCTCCGAAGGGGCACCCTCCACTGTCTCCAATACTCTTGTGGCCTTGCTTATTGTTGACTTGAATCCAAAGCTGAATAGCCTCCCTCGATTGTCCTCTCCGTTCACAACCATCTCCCAGATTTTCTCATCTTCCATCGTATCCCCATGAACCTTCTTAAGTTCCAAGTATTTTTCCTGCCACCATTAGAAAAACATATTAAGTACTTGTTTAATTAGTGGAATTGGTTCAATCTAGTGTTGGTCTTTATAACCACTGTCCATCATCAATTATTTTGATTAAACATTTTAGAATTTCACATCTTCCATCAAGATTTTGACAACTAAACTAAAAACAGTAGGTGATGACAGACTATATTAGACTTCTTCGAGATTACTGTGACAAATTAGAGACTCCTATTAGACTGCCAATATATATTGCATGACCCAACCTGGTCATGCCCCCAACATGACCTGATCCAGCACTTAGAAATTGGTCCCATATTTCTACTTTATATGAAAAATGCTCTTACCGCTGTCTTCTCCGCTTTCTCGTTCACGTAAGCCTTTCCTGTTGGTGTCTTCACCATGTGAGTTCGATCAAAGACCTCCTTCAACCCAACCGGTGATCCCTTCTCGGCTATCTGAAATTTGTACAGTTCAGAAAGTAGGTATATGAGAACTTAAATAGCCAAGGTCAGTAATAAAAGTGCAGTAATGTAATTTTCCTTACCAATGCTGTCTTGTGGCGATAAGTGCTCCTAGAACCAGACACGTGATACACCCCATGCTTTTTCTCTCATTCTGGACCAACTCGGTTTATACGGTTGGTGTCAGATTGTTTGACAAACTTATCTTTGGACCATATGTTAACCAACCCCTTCCAATGCTCTGTGTTCTTGCACCATTTAGGAGGATTATCTTTCCAGACCTCCTTGGTCTCTCCATATTTATTGATGTATCTTGCCCTTTCCTCTGTCAGTTGGTTCATGTATGCATCTGCCGCTATTCTCTCAAATACATCAATACACTGCACAGTGTCTTCCCCAGCCCCCCATGAATACCTCTGGAGGAACTGTTGTAGGATTAACAGTCTCGTCTTCGAGGGAAAGCTCCTCCAGCTTCGGTAAGGACCGGGCAAGTTTTCTAGCGTGAGGAGCCTAATTGTGCTGATTATCTTTTTGCATAAGGGCGATGACATGAACTCAGCATCACCGACAATAAATAATTCTGGTCTGTCCTCCGGTGGCGCCGGTTCACGACCCCTTGCAAGACCCCGTCCACACCTAACATCGTTTTTTCCCTTGTTTCTTTTTCTTTTCCTGTTGACAGCTGACGCCTTAGCTGCCGACCCGTCTAGCTCTACCCCTCATGCGTCAAGTGCTCCAGGAACCCCGTGAAGGGGCCGACGGAGGAGGCACCTCCTACTGCCATCATCATCCAGTTCGGCGGGATGCGATGAGTGAAGATCAGAGGTGTCTTGGCTACCATCAACGTCATCCTGAGACATATATAGTGCAGCAGACACGGATGGCGAGGGTGAGGGATTAAGCGGTGACTGAGGAGGTGAAAAATCAGTCCCGACCCATAAATCCCTGTTCGGGGACCGGTTATTATAGTTCCACGAATCCCAAGCAGGAGCCCCTTGAGATGGCTGAGGTGTTTTCCGTTTTTTCCACAAAATGCTTGGATTGGGGCCTTTAAAAACCTTGACTCTCGAGGAACCAGTTGCCGACACCCGAGGTGACTGGACATTATCATCTTCTGAGTTGACCTGGTGTAATTTCAGATAAGGGGTTTAGACTCTAATTGTCAGAACAGCAAGCATAAGTTGTGAAACAACACTTTAAGCTCCATTTTGCTTTATTTAACCTAAATTTCTAAGTTAAACTTAAGATGTGTAACTATATCTCAGTCATCTGCTATTCTGCTATGAAATGCTAAGTAAATGAAAAGATGACAGTAAACGGAGCTACTAATAAATTGTGATACAAAATGATATATTTTCATAAAAGGACCTATTTGTAAAATGAACATATTTTTATGTTCAAAGTTCAAACAGTCGATCCGACCGTTCAACATTATCTCCATATTAAAATGTACTTGGAGGTCAAATTTTACATTTTTTTTAATATTTTACTATTTATTAAGTATTTTACAAAATTCAATGGTCTGAAATGCTAAGCAACCTCTGGCATCACCACTAGAAATTAGTTGAATTAGATAGAGGTTCCTAATTGATGCTTTTATATTCAACAGTTTTGCATAAATAAATTCATAAATTTTTCGTCCCTTTCACACAAAATATTATGATTTTCCCATCCTAATTTTTATTTCAATGGATAATTAACAATCTCCACAGATTGATTGAGCTAGCTTCTAACCACAATTCTACCGAAATAAGCATAATAAGAACAATAAAAATTAAAAAGGGCAGTATGCACGAGTAGTGCAGAATCACTCAACAAGTAGGCAAAAGTTATCTTTTTTTTTTTCTGGCATCACCACTTACATTCAGACTTGAAATCCTCATAAATTTCCACTTATTAATGTTTCTAATTATTTTTACATCTTGTTTCAGTGGTAAGACTACAATCTTCTAAGATAAGTACAAACATACATCTGCAAATTTGGTGCACGAGTGCAATTTTGTGGGAACTACTGCCACTGCATGCAATAGTTTTATTACAATGTATCAAGTTTTCTTACCATTTGTTTCTTCTGATTTAATGGTTAAAACCTTTTGGTTATGTAAGATAGAGGATTGTGAATTTACAATATGAGTCTCTAATACTTTTACAGTGAAGTAATCACATTTAAGATAAATTGAGGTACATTTACAAATATAATGGTCATGATATTTGTTTAGGACCAAATTAGTCAAAGTTATATATTTAGGAAAAATCAGTGTAGTTATGTATTGTTGCACTTTTGATTAAGACATGCATCTAGCCACAAATAAATAAATGATCATTTATTTTATTTTACCATTATAATTTAATTTTTAATTTATTAGGGTAAATTAGCATCTTAAAATTTATTTTGATATTACGAATTTGATATCTAAATTTTAATTTAAAATGGTCATCTGTTTTATATACTGGCTATCAACATAACATTGATTTAAAACATAGCCAACATATCACTGATTTAAAACATTCTTACGACATACTAAAAAGCTTCTAAACTTAGATACCGTAAATAATTTAAGAATTCAAACATAACACTGCATTCTATTAGCATGTCTCTTAATTTTTTAATAAATCTTATTTTTATTAGTAGGTCTTTTTATGAAAATATATCATTTTGTATCACAATTTTTTCCCTCCTATAATGTCCCGACCAGGTCCACGTTATCAAACTGGCACTTATGACATACCAGATATGCTCATACCATGTATGAACATTAATTGATCTAACTAAATTAATTGGTCAAACTCATACCATGTATACTAGTGATGAACATATAATTGGTCTAACTCACACCACTTATATTACAACTCAATTAACAAAGATAGTAATTTTAGGGAGTTGATATTCTAAGGGCAAACATCTCAATAATAATAGCTGGGAGAATATTTCTTATACTAATACCCACTTTGTCCTTCTCTCTTAATATTCAAAATACCTGCGGGGTAACGTGGACCTGGTCGGGAATAGCTTGATCTTCCATCTCATCCGAGTGCTGGGATGACGGCCCTGTCTGGGCTGGTTGCTCTTGCTCTGGCTCTGGCTCTTTCTGAGCTGATAGCTCTGCCTGGGCTGGTGGCTCTTTACGAGGAGGTGACTGATCACGAGGCTTGGTCTGAGATGGTGGCTGTTTCAGGGACGAAAGGTCTGTTGACGGCTTGGTCTGAGCCGGTGGTTGTTTCGGGGCCGACGGGACAGTTGGCGGCTTGGTTTGAGATGGTGGCTGTTTCGGGGCCGACAGGCCTGTTGGCGGCTTGGTCTGAGCTACTAGTGGCTGTTTCGGTACCTTAGAAGTTACATTGGTTGGCTCTGTCTCGGTTGTACTGGTGTTCGGGGGATGGAGTTTAGGGGATTTCCGGCGATGTACTAACTCAAATGAAGAGGCATCATTATCCCTAGCCATTCTGAATCTGAAACAGAAATTAATAAAGTGGTTAATAACTACGATAATTCTTTAATTGATTTGCTCCAATTATAAAAACTGAATGGGCAAATATACCCTCATCTCTTTCAATAAAAATGAGCACCAACCTATGTTTAGAATCTCAAAACATATGTCCAATTGACAGATCCTTAAAATTACCAAAAAATAAAAAGGTACATCTCTAGTCTATTGTATCCCGATAGCATTATTATAGAGAGGAGGTGCTAGGAAGAGAATCAAGTATTTGCACTTAGCTTCAACTAAAAATTAAGCACATACATGTCTGGTACTACCTTCTGAAATTTTTGACATGATGCACATTAAAGATTGGGTATCCTTTCAAATTCTATATATTTATAAGCATATTTCCTAATAATTAAGCACATACATGTCTAGTACTACCTTCTGAACTATTTTCAGGATATGAAGTTAACATTGCAGGTCAAACATATAATAGAAGCACTCTTTTTCAAGTTCCAAAGCAGACCAGATCTCTAATTTGGGGTATTTATCAAAATTAAAAGTTTGCACAGGGAGGGGAACTTTTTGTAACAATTGGAAAGTTGATGTCATTACCCCTCAAAAATCTACACTGGCAAATAATGTAATTAAAAGTTTCCACAGTGAGGGGTATTTTTAATAAAGGGGGAATTTCATGTATATCCCTCAAAAGTTTCAATATTACATATTTATCCCTCTAAAATCAATAATTACATATTTATCCCTAAAAATTATAAAAACTCACATATTTATCCAATCTAACTCTATTATATATCAAAAATCTCCAAAAATAATTAAATAATATTTTTTTAAACATTAAAATTTATTTTACAATATTAATTAATATTGTAATGACCACTATACCCTTTCTTCCTCTCTCCCTTTAATCTGTTGAGTCTTGAGAGCGCCAAAACATCTCGCCTCTTCTCTCCAATGGTACTGGTACTGTAATAACTGGTACTGTACGGTTCAGCAATGGTACTGGAACGGTTTCAGTGCTGGTACTGGCACAGTACGGTTCAGTACTGGTGCTGGTACGGTTCTGTGCTGGTACTGGTACGGTTCAGTTTTGGTACTGGTATGGTTCAGTGTTGGTACTGGTACGGTACTATTCAATATTGGTACTGGTACGATTTAATACTGTTTTCTAACAGTGGCCTTAGAAGGGAAAATAAAAGAAGGGTAAAATGGGAATACATAGAAAATTAGTGTTAAATATAATGGATTGGATAAATATGTAGTTTTTATAATTTTTAAGGATAAATATGTAATTATTGATTTTAGAGGGATAAATACGTAATATTGAAACTTTTGAGGGATATACATGAAATTCCCCTTTAATAAATGTGATGCCATTACCCCTCAGAAATTGAAATAAGTAAAGGAAAAAAAAAAGGCTTACCACCTTCGACAACCAAATTGGTGAGGATAAGAAGAGGAAAGATCCGGTGGAGGAACCCTTGTTTCGCCGATGACGGGGGTTGAGGTGGAGGTGGCAGCGGCGTAGTTGGAGTCGGAGGTGAGGTGTTGCGGTCGACTTAGGGTTAAGGAAAGAGTGAGGGACGGCGAGATCAGGGGCGACGCCGATCGACTTAGGGTTGTGAAAACAGTGAGGGACGGCGAGATCGGCGGCGACTCCGATCGACTTAGGTTAGAGAAAGGAGTGGTGGCTCTGGGATAGTGGAGAAGGGGACGGAGAGGTCAGAGGAGTGTCATTTGAGTTTTTGAAAAAATGCTAAGTCCTGGCTCGCTTATTTACTCCTGTTATCTGTAGAAGGAGCATCCCCTCCAATACCTTTAGTACATGCTATGGCCTCTACGGTTTGATAAGTGCTTTTAGAAATTCAAGATTCGGGCAAGCTCGGTGGTTGATGTAATTTTGGCCTTATGATTTGGAAGATGATATAATAACGGTTCGGATCGCGTCCATCTAAGATATCGGTGAAACACAAAAATGGGGCACCGCTTTGAGATACAACTAAAAAACCTTCGGTGCATTGCCTCCAATACCTGATATACACTATACTAACTCTGAGGCTTGATAAGAGCTGTCAGATGCTCTGAGATTCGGGCTAGCACAGTAGTTAATTTTATTTGGGCTTATTGATTTGTGCAGTGTTAAACGAACGGATCAGATCCCATCATTCAAAAAATAAAAAGAGCAACGCTGTGAGGCACCGCTTGGATATTATCTTCACAACCTTTCTCTGTATCGAATTTACTAAGTATACCAACCCAATCAGAGGTTTATATCACTGAGGTAACATGATAAGTCCAACTCATCTGGATGATCCATCAACCATCGAACAGCTACCATTTATTTTAATTTCTGTTTGGTAATGCATGTACACAAATAAGTATTAAGACAAATGTGAAAAATATAAAAATTATTTTTTTGTGTATGTATGGCCAAATCAAGTCTACCTTGATCAATTTTGTACAATTTCATTATTATTAATGGCATCAAATTGTTAAAAATAATGCAGACCGTTCATTTATGCACGAGCAATCAATGGTTGATCTGCATTTAAAGGACGCGTAATTTTTTTGTAAATGATCAAGATATAACATGGAACATTAATAACATAAAAGTGTCGAAGGCCTGACAATTGTAAGCTTCGATCCAACGTAAACTATTTACAACCGTGCGATGTTGCTATGTTGTTTTGCTTTGATGGATTAGTAAACGGATCCCGAATTGTATCAAATTTTATAACGGTGAAATTAATGTGATATTCTTTCATTTTAACGGTTCCGATCGACCAAATGCCGATGTTCATATTCATTCATTCACAACCCCCCACAACAAGGGTTCAAGTCCTATGTATATTCTTATATGGCACAAATCATTGAAGCATCATCCCTGATTGTATAAAAAATTTCAATAGTCAAAATCATTTCAAAATGAATTATCAATGTCAAAGAATTATTTATATTGTCACATTATTTTAATAATATCAATTACATTAATTTCATCAAAAAATATTTATAATTGAACCATTTGCCATATACAACAACATATATATATTCTACTAAACACCACACTAATTACATATAACACAAATGCCTAATTACATATAATTCTCAATATTAAAATTACAAACATAATTATCTTAAAATACTGAAAAAAACTAATTTGTATAAATTTCAATTCATAAATCAATTAATCTTGAATTGAAATACAAAATGAAATTGGCTATCTCAATTTTGAGGCTGTCATTGTGCCAATTTGTCTTTGATCTGAACAGAGCACTTTAGACTATATACAGCGCACCACACAGTTGAAATTTGAGTTGCTCTTTGTCTTCAACACTGCTTTAAGGCAGAACTGATCTGTCGATACGCCAATTTTCATTCCCTCCTTCGTCGGCGAGATAAGAGTAAGGTCCGATGGGCATGGACCTACTTTTAGGTTCAATTAGCTCTATCACCGTACGATTAGCATTAAGATCTGTGCGCACGGAAACTGATAAATACCTGCAAAGATTTCAATACAGAGCGCACGATCTTGATGCAATCGGATGGCCACCACACCCATCAAACCAAAGTAGGTCCGACGCCCTCTGAAGTGTTTGTCGGCAGATCCAATTTCCCTTCCCTCCTTCGGCGGCAGATCCATTTTTCATTTCCCCCCCAAATTTTCATCTAAGTACCTTGCGCAATGTCTCCTTCTCTCTCCCTCTCATTTCGATCTAAAAATCCCTCACCCGCCTCCTCTCTCCTTCTAATTCCCCCCCAAATTTTCATCTAACCCTCCACCTGCCTCCACTCTCCCTCTCATTCCGATCTACTTTAATGTCGCCTCCTGTCTCATTTTGCATCCCCCCTCTGACTTGAACTTGTAGTCGACGGCCAATCTACCTACATCACTGACCTCCGTGCGAGTATTGGAGTCGAAGGCCAGGAATATTCCTTGAGGTTTAATTTCTGTTTACCGATTTCACCATTTGAATCTGTGTACCTATTTCACCATTTGAATATGTGTACCTATTTCACCATTGTTCTCTTAAGGTTTAATTTATGTTCTCTTAAGGTCTAATTGTTGCAATCGGTGGATTTAACTTTTAAACTTTAGGTCCTTTTTTTTTAAGGTCTATACTCCTTAAAATAGGGTTTAACTGGCAAAGTATGTTGTCTAAAGTAAGCAACTTGCAGTATTACAATACACGCCATTTTTACTCCTTACAAGTTGTTCGACTAATTGACACAATGAAATTATTCAAGCACCTCCCTTCCATACTGCAAGTCTCTTTCTTTGTGCAATTGCAAAATTGTATAATCTTGTAATTATTGACCATTGTTGTCTTTCTTTTGTGCAATTCTTTATAAGTCTCTTTCTTTTGGCATAAGCATCCTCTAAACGAAGAAGGTCGTATTGTCTACTCCTCGCTGTTGCAAAGATTGCTACATAAAAGGTTCCACTTGATTGTTAACTCTATGCCTATTTTAATTTCATCACACATACCCTCTTTAATGATTCTAGATTTTAAGAACCAGTGTTTGTAGATAATGAAGCTATTTCTAGGGGTATTGAAAATCAGATTTTAATACAATATGAGAACATTATAATATTTTATACCAAAATCTTTTAAAAAGTTAGCAAGAATAAGTAACTAATACCTTTGCATCTATGCTACTGGACTGAGTGTGAGAATAAGTTAATGTCAATGCATAGCGCAAAAGCAACATGTACTACGGTTCAACATGTATTAAGAATCATAATATGCTATTCATGAGGTATTCTCATTTCAGTCCTTGCAATCGGTTCATCATGTACTACGGTTCATCATAATTGTTGCCCATTATTCTTTCCTTTATAACATACTTCTATTTAGAAATAGGGAGAATTTCTAGTGTACCTGCAAAAACTTTTAAAAGAGTCAATTTCCCCATAAAACCAACTTAACAGCCAATATCCCCATAGAAATTTAGCATTATTTCTTTTATACCCATATATTCATTATATTTAGTGTTTAGACAAATATAGCTATTGGAATATAGGAGCACACACCACATAGCACAGACCCATTTGTGCTATGCGCCACTACCAGCTAGGAAATTAGAATTTAGCAAGTCAATGGCAACTAATGTAATTAGTTAAGTATGCCATAACATAATTAGTCAGCGGCAGTTTGTGTGGTGCTATTAACCGAGTTGTGTCAATTGATTGATTGAAAATCAAGTTTTTCTTACTTCGTTTTCTTTATCGATCCGATTTTAACCCAATAGCCATGGTTGTCTATTAAGCTTTATGTTTTGCGGGCTAAGCTTAAGACCTCCAAACTATATCAAAGATGTGGGAAAATTGAAGTGTTGGTACTAAGCTTAGAAAGCATGATGTACCAAATTATAACTAATTTATTTCCATGCTAATTACCATATTTAAAGTACAATAAACACATAATTGTTTCCTTTTCACTCAAACACAGATGGCCCCAAGAAAATCTAGACTAACAAGAGAGACATCAGCGAGAAGAAAAAATCAAGGGAGAAAGAGTAAATCACAGGCAGTAATTGATCTCGGCGAGGGTTCAAATGCTACGCCAGATGGTCAAATTACACCACATGTACCCCAAAAGAAAAAGGGACGAGGCCTGGGGGTGATAAGGAAATTGACACCCATAGTCGAGAAGAGACCAATAATCAGGCCAATATCCTCTTGTGAGTTTACTTGTGAGGTTACAGATGAGGCAAAACCAAAGGACATAACGGCAGTAATCACGAGGTATTATTGTTTTCATTTTAAACCAAATTTACAACCATTATATCCCCAAAGTCATGTTCTGAAACTTCAATTTTTCTATCCCAAGGCTTGCCCTTAACCATATGCCTGGACCATTTAGAAGTTTTCATGCCTTCGACAAAGATACGATAGATGGCATCGAATTTTCCTTTTTGGTAGTCTCTCTTCTTATTATTTTACATTACTAGTATTAAAAAGGGACTCTGATCTGATCCGTATGTCAATGAAAATTGTTCACTACAAGGATATCATCTAACTCCTTATTTGTCAATGAAAAAACTTGATTTATACCTTTTTGTAGCTGAATTGTTTCACCAAGATGGCCTTCATATTTCCTTCACTGTCCAATTAGTTGGTATGTATCTGTTAGGAAATTAGTAGGCAATTTTTTCATATCGCAGCTGTCTTAATTTTATATAATGGGGGGGGGGGGACAGGTGAAGTACTATTACATATTGCAGTTCTCTGAATTTTATAACATGTACCACTGCCAATTGAATACATGCTTTTTTCTAAAGGAGAGATTTAGATATCGTGAAGGTGAAGATCCCAAAAATTGTCGAATTGTTCTGGAAGCAATAGCGGCAAAGAGGTACAGCAGCGAGCTACATGAGACCAGGGACAGGCTCGAAAAAAGGTATGGCAGAGACGTACGGGAATGGAAGAAGCACGTTCCACATTGGTGCACAACGCCGTCATTCTGGCCACAGTTGTGTGACATATTTGCCACAAAGGAATGGCAAGATTTGAGTTTAAAAAACCAGGACAATCGCACTAAGTCTGAACTGACGGTCTCTCACTATGCGGGAGGTGCAAGCGCACACCAGCATAAAGTTCAACTGGTAAGTTTCATGAACATCTACTAAAATTAAAGGTTAATCTGTAATTTACAGCATCATCTGACTTGTTTATTCATTTTCATGTGGAGGCAAAATTAAATAAAGGAAAAGATCCAACTATGAGGGAGCTTTTTATCCATCTTCATTGTCGTCGAGACAGTAAAGGCAAATCACCCATTGTGGCCAAACTGGAAGCTACCGCGGAGGCTGAGAAGCTTAGGGCGGAACAAATGGAGAATGCTGATGCTATTGGGATAATGGACCCAAGTACAGAGGAGATTCCCACTGGTATTGAAGAGTTGGATGTGAACTCCTTGCAATTTACCAACACCAGAACATAATCTATTTACGTAAGTTGAGCTTCCCCCTACCTTTGCTGAATTTGCATATGCAAGCATAAAACAAGGTCAAAATATATGTTTCAGCAACTTTTCACGTTATTACCTAAATTTCACTTTATTTCAGCAACAGGTTTTACTATCCTACAGTAATAAGTCTACTTTTTATATATTTATTCAGTACATAAAAATGTCAAAATAACACATCTTTTTATGTTTCTCATATGGTGCAACTCACAGCAAAAGGTGAATGCCATTATGGCTGATGGGGTCAATGCTGACAAGGATGAGAGCAACATGTTCATATCAGCTGTTGGCGGAGTAAGCCATGGTAGGGTGCTTGGATTTGGAACCATGCTTGATGGGAAGGTGCAAACAACAACCAATCGATGCAGGCCCAATTACTCAGCCTCTTCTGTTACTGTTTCTGCATTGACAAACAATTCAGAGCAGGAAAGCTTCTCCCGCACTCAAGTACAATCGCTCCTAGCTGACAGTGATCGCCTTCGAGCTGAGGATAGGGCTGAAGTGAGAAGAGAACTAGCAAATTATCAGATGTTGTTCAACCAAATGTTATCGATGGTCGGGCCACAAGGGCTCAATGTACAGGTAAATTATACCAATTTGATACCAAATTTACATTTTTAAATTTGTTTGATGTGATGACAGCTTTTAATAGTTGAGAGCAGCTCTGTTGCTACTGTAGTTAAGGCCAATTTGATTTTAATTTGTTGGATGTAATTAAGACCATCCAAGGCCAACTCTCGATGGTTGGGAGTAGCTTTGTTGCTACTGTAACTGTTGTCTTTATTATTAAGGCGGTTTCAATGGAATTGTTAACTTAAGAAAATCAATTCATTGTTACAAATTAGATATGTTTTTGTCATCTCCAAGATATAACACCTGTGCTTGCAAATTCAATGCTTAGGGTCAAGCTGCTTTTCCTCAACCAACTCAGGCAGTAGCTTCACAGCTGCAGAACGCCAACTCCCAGGTAAGGAGTTCAACATAAATTCTACATAAATTCCTTTATTTAGAGTGATTAGAGTGATTCCAATGCTCATAGTGCAAAATTCTGAATTTTGAGGGGGGTATGTAAAATAATTATTCATAGCAAAGCTTTTGTCTTAATTATTAAGACGGTTTCGATGGAATTATTAAGTTCATAAAACTTGTATTGCCTAAAATTACATCTTTGACATTGTTCAACTTAGGGTCAAGGAAACAGTTCGGGAACTCAGCAAGGTTTTTTTGGGAATTTACCTAATTTCCAGGTGCCATTTTAACTTAAGAAAATCAATTAATTGTTACAAATTTTATCTGATTTTGTCATCTCCAAAATATAACACTTGTGCTTCCAAATTCAATGCTTAGGGTCAAGCTCCTCTTCCTCAACCAACTCAGGCAGTAGCTTCACAGATGCAGAATGCCAACTCCCAGGTAAGGAGGTCAACATAAATTCTACATAATTCTGAATGCTCATAGTGCAAAATTCTGAATTTTAAGGGGGGGTATGTAAAAAAATTTATTCATAGCAATAACATGTTGTTTCTTTTCCATGTGATATAAATAGGGTAATGATTCTCCTATACAGCAAAATCTTGGATTCCAAGCACTCTTAAGTCAAGCTAATCTGGGATTAGATGACGTACCCACAAATGAAGCTGCAATGGGCCAATGGCGCGTGCATTTTGCCTACAATGGGAACCATCCCCTGTAGTGCATAAAGAATGCACCTTTTAGGGCTTATTATTAGAATAGAAGTTCTAACAAATTAACGAACTTGGGGTAAGTTATCTTGTGAATTTTGGGTAATTAAGGGTGTGTATATTTTGGTATAGGGTTACAGCTGCAATATGGTATATTTTGGTTAACTGGTGTGCATATTTTGGTGTAGTTAAAAATGCAAGTGCATTCCTTCCGATGTATGAACACTATATATGTTATGTTAATGCTTATTAAATGTTAAATGCTTTCCTTATATCTCATTATAAATGAGTTTCTGTTTATATGTTTGTGTTTATATGTTTCAATGGGTATTAGTACCTGGTTGGTACAGAGAAGATTGAACCTGATTGGTACAGAGAGAATTGTAGATGAGAGTATATGCACAGTTATTTTCGTGGGCATATCCACGGAAAAACGAAAACAATTTGCTCTTGAAAATGCTACACGCACTGCTCTTGGAAATGCTACGGTGGGTCCCACACACACTGCCCTTGGAAATACTACGGTGGGACCACACACGCTGCCCTTGGAAATACTACTGTGGGTCCCACACACGCTGCCCTTGGAAATACTACTGTGGGTCCCACACACTTTGCCCTTGGAAATACTATGCTGGGTCCCACATGCGCTACCCTTGGAAATAACCTGTTGGGACCCACACGTGCTGCCCTCAGAAATAATACAGTGGGACCCACACACTTTGCCCTTGGAAATAATAAGCTCATGGGCCTGATGTCAAAGTATTTCTGACGGTAGTATTTCCAAGGGCAAGCTCACGGAAAAAGTCAGAAAGTAGTATTTCCAAAGGTAAGCCGACGGAAAAAGTCAGAAAAATGGTATTTCCATCGAGGCTATTTTTGACGGTAGTATTTCTGAGGGTAGCGCACGGAAATGACGATTTTGGGGCTTTTTCCAAGGGTAAGCCGTTGGAACAAGCCATATTTTAACCCACGGAAAAAGTGAGAATTCTAGTAGTGAGGGATAACGGGTTTGGTGGAGAGGGTTGGGTTTGGGCCCAATATCATAGTAGAGCTATATGGGCTTAAATTTGTATTAGGTTCTACTGGGTCCTTTTATAAGTATGATGTTATGTGTTTTACAAGTAGCCCACCCACCATGTTGGACCACTTTCACAATTGGTTTTGGTCACAATCTCTACTATGATATTGATTCAATCTTAATCGTTGAGAATTTGATTCAATCTTAAGAGATAGATGGGCTTAAATTTGTATTAGGTTCTATTGGTTCATTTTATGCATCAAGCACATGTGCAGGCCTACATATGAGGTTTATGTGTTTATTGCCTAAGAGGGTTGGGTCTGGGCCCAATATCATAGTAGAAATTGTGACCAAAACCAATTGTGAAAGTGGTCCAACATGGTGGGTGGGCTACTTGTGAGGAGGTTGATGTTCGTCAAAATGTTCAAAACTACGAGTTAGTTCCTTATGAGGCGAAGAAGAAATCAGCTAATTCATCAATAGAGATCCAAAAGCCCATCAAGAGACGAGTGATCCAAAGCAATCTTCAATTCACCCTCCGATGTGATTTGCATAACAATGTTGTTGTTTCATAAGAAGAAAATATCTACCACGATTTTTTTATTTGAAGAGATTATCCATATTCCCATCCAAACTCTTGAATTAGTTATATTTTCATCAAAAAATTGAAATGTATTTGTTTTTTCCCATTTGAAGTCAGATTTCTATTAATATCTCCAGTTTTAAAATTAATTATTTAAAATATAGATTAATCTTAATTAAATTAAATAATGTCCAAATTGTTCTTCTATTCAAATGGTCTAAATAAATAGAAAACAAGAATCATAAATCCAATTGGAATTGGAACTTGTGACATCAGAACTCGTTTCTTCTTGAAATTGTATCTAATTAATTTGTAGAGAAAGATGTGCACGGATTTTCAGAGATTCTGCAAAGACCCATGAAGAATTGATATAGGAAATGGCTATGTCAAAATCTTCAACACCGAAATTTGACTATGAAATCATTAAGATTAGAAAAAGGAATTAGTTATGTTTTTATCAAAAAATTGAAATGTATTTTTTTTTTTTCCATTTGAAGTCAGATTTCTATTAATATCTTCAATTTTAAAATTAATTAATTAAAATATAGATTAATCTTAATTAAATAAAAGAATGTCTAAATTGTTCTTCTATTCAAATTGTAAAAATAAATAGAAAACAAGAATCATAAATCCAATTGGAATTGGAACTTGTGACATCAGAACTCGTTTCTTCTTGAAATTGTATCTAATTGATTTGGATAGAAAGATGTGCACGGATCTTCAGAGATTCTGCAAAGACCCATGAAGAATTGATAGAGGAAGTGGCGCAATTAATTACTGTACCGCTACATAGAACCATTGGGAGAATCATGACCAAACAATAATATTTGATTTTCTGCACTTTTTTACTTGTACCTTTTATTTATATTTTCTTTACTTTATTTTATTTTTCTTGAGCTCAAGCTTGTTTGGGCGTTTTGTGTTTTTTCCTCTTTGCAACTACAAACTTTTTGTAACAACATTTATCAATCAAATATGCGCTAGATCTTTATTTTTCCTAAAAAAAAAAAAAAGGAAAACAAAGTTCTCAGTGCCAATGTCTGTCTAAATTGTACACTGTTTTTCATGTTACCGTAAGTACCCTTTTACTTCTTATCATAACCCGCACGATCAATATCCTCTAAAGTAATGTAATCGGTAAGTTTAGAATTGAACCGTTCGATCTGATCAGAGTCAATTCAGGCCTATTTGAAATAAACAAGCCGAATTCAAACTCAAACGTGAGGTACCTTATGTGCTATGAATTCAAGATCAATTGGGGTTAATACTCGAGGAAATGTTGGAGCATATCAAATTACAAATCATCTTGTTTGTTTTTTCGTATTGACTTTTTTAAACCAAAACAACCCCAAGAATGAAGTCCCTGGTAAAAATCAATTGTAGAAAGTGAGAAAAAAGAAAAATCAATTCAATCTAAATGCCAAGCAGGGTTTAGTAGACAACTGGTTTCCAAGCCTGTAGTAAAATAATTGTATGTACTTGTACCAATAGATCAAAATGGTGCTTCAAACCCAGAACTGAAATTCTTTAATTACCATTTAAATATGATAGTATGTAAACTCATTACACATTTCCATTTATATACCAGCCACTACAAGTCACCCATGTGTCTGTATTAATCATGGTTCTGAAACTCGGAATCCGAATCGGAATCGGGTTCTTGACCGTGGAACCGGAATCGGGTGAATCGGCCGAGTTGACTCGGTAACTCGGATTTTTTTGCCAGAAGCTTGTTTTGTAGCCAAAAAATAGAAAAAAAATTGGTAAAAAAATAATTTGTAGAAACACTATGTTAAGACAAAATATTACACTCAAATAATCCACTAATTATATAATCAAACACTACGTTAAGACAAAATATTACACTCAAACACTATGTTATATCCCGTAAATTTTAATCTCAATTAAATGACTAATAATCAAAATTTTCAACTAATAAAAAAATTGTTTTAGTTAATTAATTAAGCTAGACAATAGTTAATAAATTAGAATATAAATTGGTGATTATGAAATCAATTTATAAATTTATTATTTTATAAATTGATTATGCGAATTTAAAACGTTAATAAATTTAAAATATATTTACATAAACGATTAGTAATTTAACAAAATTAGATATGATGATAAATTAACTTAGATTTCGTGAAGTGTTACAAATTTGATTATATCGCGAAATCTAATTAATTAATTAAGTCTAATAACTAATATTTTACAACTAAATTAAATTTTAAATTGAATAAATTAGTTATATAAATTAGTTAATAAGCTAGTTAGTAATTTTAAACAAATTCTAGATTTAATTTAACAAATAAAAAAAAAATCTCTAAATAAGAATGTAAATGTGAACGAAATTATTAATTAAACTTCGATGGAGATACAAATGAATTCGAACGTTAAATTTTGATCACTCGAAACATTCGTATTAAATTTTAAATGCAAGCATCATTAATTTTTGTTGATAAAATGCAATTGATTTGGTTATTAAACAAAACCAATTCAATTCCCTCCTTAATTTTTGTGAGATCTCAACCATTCAAAATATTCTGCACGAATCTCAAAGTCCCTGGATTTTCCTGTTGAAAGTTGTAAATCCTTTGTTTTAATCAAATTGGAGAAGTATTTCGGGTCCGCACCTATCTCTCCCTCTCTGACTCCGCAGCCCCATCTCTTCCTCTGTCTCTCGCTGATTATTGAAACGCTTGAGTGTGCTGGAGAAGGAAACACTCCATCTCTCTCTCGTCATACAATTCAGCCCCATCTCCTGGAGAAGGAAACGCTCCTTCCCCTTTCGTTTCTCTCTCCCACGCGCACGACCACCAAAATTGCCCAAATCCCCGTCTTCCCAAGCGCCTCCGCCTCAGCAAAACTCGGTCCAGGTTGGTGAGAATCGGCCATTTTGGCCTTGAATCGGCTCAACTCGGTTGAATCGGCTTGACTCGGCCTAAAAATCGGCTAACTCGGCCGAGTCAAGCACTGTTCATCCGAGTTTTGCCGAAAAATCGCACGCTCCGAGTTCTCGGGTGAAAATCGGCTCAGACACGGCCGATTCCGAGTTGACTTGGAATCGGCCGATTTTCCAAACCATGGTATTAATCAAACAGCAGCAAGTAAGACAAAGATTCATTCAAAATAATAACAGTAAGATATAGAGACAGAGAGGATGACTATCAAAAACAACAGATTATTAAATTGCAGTGTGGTCAATAACTGCTCAAATGTACTTACACAAATCTTAAATAAAGGAAAATGTAAGAACCCTCCAAGAAAAGCATATCTAGATAAATGGAAAACAAATAATGGTCCTGTAAATAAAAAACCCAGTACAACATAAGAATTGCTTCATTTCTTTACATCTACACTAAAACCTAATGCACACCCTAATGTCATTATCATTGGGAGGATTCCAATAAACGCTGAAATTATATAAATTATATATGGATGAAGTCCTTTGACTGCCCTGATGTCCTTGGGGTTTACATCACTAGCTACATCGGGAATGTGTTTCAGTATTTTTAATTGCACCAAGGAACTCCCATGTGCTACTTTGACAATATAAACATTGGTTGAGAGAACCAAAAGGAGAGACCCCCACAGAACTACAAGCCCAATGTTCCCAATAGAAGCTAGCACCAGATACAGACCTAATCCCAGTGCAATGACCATGCATTGTGCAGCAAGAGTAAAAAGATTCATGGAACTATCAATGAACTTTTCCATCATATCAGAATTATGAAACTTTGAGGTGTATATGAGAAACATAGTAGCCAAGAAGGAAGAACAAAATGCAAGGAAATCTGCTAAGATGAATGCCGTGAACAGATATTTTTTCTTTCCTAGAATTGGGGTGCCTGTATCTTGATTGGTACCTCCTGGAAGAGTAAAAGCTGCAGCAAATGATACTGTTGCAATAAGTACAGAACCCAGGCCCACTAATTGGGCTTTGGACATCAAACTCTCTGGTGAGTTCATTTTAGCACCTCTTGCGTCCATTGCCGAAATGTGGTCCTCATTGGTGCCTCTAATTAACTCTGTTTCTGACTCTGTTTCTGACATTTGGTCTTTAGTGTAGTGCTGAAACCAACCTATACTAAAACGAGCTCCTCTTTTTTTAACGTAAAATTCACCAAGGTAGTCCCTTATCTGCAATGTGCCAAAAAAAACCTTAATTATAAAAGGAAAAGGAATACATAAGTTGAAGTCCAAAAAAAATTAGAAAACCACACAATTAGCTCTATATGTTTAAGAAGTGTACATGCAGGTAAGCCCTACAAGAGAAGAGACTACTTCTTTAAGAAATGGCCATTGCACCAGTTAAATATGCAATGGCAATAAGCCGGTTCGTTGGGCGCACATTTCCGTGCACAGGCGCAAGCATCAAATAGAAAATAAACAACATGCTTTGGAAAAGGTGCAGAAGTACTGAAGCCAACATTTGGAAAAATCTTGGATTGACGCAATAAATCAAGTTCGGCTGTCACCTATTTTACAGAAAAGAAAATTTGATCAAGGTGGATGAGAAATAGTAAGAAGCTTAACCTGAGTGTTACTTGCAGATTTCCTGAATTGAATCACTGAAAGGTCGAAAGCTGTTAGACTTTCCTTGTTTTGTAAAGTAAGGTCCAATTCATTGTTCTCCAAAAGAGATAGCATAATATTATCATATTCATGTTCTGCCGCTAAATGTAATGGTGTGTTTCCTTTGTTATCCATTGTGTTTGCCATTGTATTCAACATTTTGTTCCAGTAGGAGATGGGAAGCTCCTTTTTTGAATCTTTAAGCAATCGAAAGATAACATTTGACTTCTTCCCTTCTATGGCAACGTGTAGGAAGTTCCTTCCATTACCATCAAGTAGATCACCAGAATCAAGGCACCTTTGTAAGAGAAGGACAATCATTTTGACATGGCCCATTCGTGCAGCACAGTGCACAGGAAATGATCCCGCTGAATCTTGGATGTATGCCATGGATGGATCTTTATCCAATAGGAGTTTGGCAATCTCATGGTTTCCAGTTGATGCTACTAAGTGGAATGGATTTCTTCCTGTTTCATCTGCCCACTTATCAACTGGTTCCGAGTACAGTTGTAATAGTTCTTTGGTGAGTCCTGTCAATAAGATAACACAGAGATACACAGGAGCTCGTATGTCAGTTGTTCAAAAGTACTAAAATTAATCGACATGTTTAATTAATTTAATTTATTTTAAATTATTATTTATGATTGATCACTTTGTTTTAAATTGTTGGCATTCTAATTATTTAGATTTATTTTACCCAACCTTTTTATACAAATATGTATTTTGTTCGTTTGCCAATTTAAAGTTTGAATTTGCTTAGAATATGATTCTCACTAAATTATTGTTTAAAGGTACATTTTCGTTAAATGTTTTATTTAGTTTCAAAATTTAATCATCAGTAAATATTACTTTAGTTAACTATTAATCATTGTTTATAATTAATTAACCCATTTTAAAAATATGGGTTATCACAGTATGTGACAATGCATTGTTGCTTAATCTCTTACACAAACTCTCTTTGAAATAAGTTGTGATTTGCAAAAGAGTTTAAACAACAACGTAAGCCAAGTACACTGTCACATGACCATTCATACACTGCTCAAAACTTGTTTTTAAATCATGATTTAATTTTTAAAAAATATTTTATCAGTTGAAGATCAGTTTGTCACCCATTTTATTGGAACTTATTCCATATAAAACATGTTCATGTAAGGTGTCTAATAAAAAAACCAAAGAAAATTAAAAAAAAAATTGTGTCTGTAAATGTATATATGTTGAATATTTGCAGAAACATGCATGCCAAGTGTGGTAATATTTGTTGAATATATATATATAGAGTGGCTAATATCAAAACGTTTGTTCTTAAGCCCTCGTGCAACTAAGTCATTTTTTTATTTTCAAAGTCCAAATGGTCGATCCAAACCGCTAGATGTTCAATCCATAATAAAATATGCTTGGAGACCAAATTTTACATTTTTTGCAATTTTTTTACTATTTATTAAGCCACTTTGAAAATTGCTGATCCGGGTGAACAGTAAAAACAGTGCAACCAAATTCTGGACCATGTGATCAGCAATTTTCAAAGTGGCTTAATAAATAGTAAAAAAATTCCAAAAAATGTAAAATTTGGTCTCCAAGCAGATTTTAATATAGAGATCACATCTAACGGTTTGGATCGACTGTTTGAACTTTGAAAATCTGAAAACGACTTAGTTGCATGAGGGCTTAGGAGCAAACGTTTTGATATTAGCCACTATATATATATATATATATATATATATATATATATATGAGATGGGCTATTGTGCTTTGCAAAGTAAAGCCATCGTTTTACCTCGGCTTACTTTTTGGATTTTCAAAGTCCAAAACGTCGATCCGACCGTTCAAGTTGATCTACATATTGAAATGTGCTTGCAGACCAAATTTTACATTTTTTGGAATTTTTTACTATTTATTAAGCCACTTTGAAAATTGCTGATCACATGGTCCAGAAAAAACAGTGCAACAAAAAAATTCTAGACCATGTGATCAGTAATTTTCAAAGTGGCTTAATAAATAGTAAAAAAATTCCAAAAAATGTAAAATTTGGTCTGCAAGCACATTTCAATATGTAGATCAACTTGAACGGTCGGATCGAAGTTTTGGACTTTGAAAATCCAAAAAGTAAGCCGAAGTAAAACGATGGCTTTACTTTGCAAAGCACAATAGCTCATCTCTCTATATATATATATATAGAATTTTGCTATTGTGCTTCATGAAGTAAAACCAATATTTTACTTCACGCTCATACACCCATTTTTAAAATCCAAATCGTCGATCCGACCGTTCAAGTTGTTCTCCATATTGAAATGTGCTTGGAGACCAAATTTTACATTTTTTGGAATTTTTTTACTATTTATTAAGCCACTTTGAAAATCGCTGATCCATTGGTCCAGAATTTTTTACTGTTTTTTACTATTCACAATGGATCAGCGATTTTCAAAGTGGCTTAATAAATAGTAAAAAAATTCCAAAAAATGTAAAATTTGGTCTCCAAGCACATTTCAATATGGAGAACAACTTGAACGGTTCGGATCGACGATTTGGATTTTGGAAATGGGAGTATGAGCGTGAAGTAAAACGAAGTTTTACTTCGCGAAGTACAATAGCCCTACTCTATATATATATATATATATATATATATATATATATATATATATATAGTGAGTGGCTAAGCTACAAACGTTTGCACCAAGGGTTTGGTGCAAACGATTTGTTTTCGGATTTTCGAAGTCCAAACGGTCGATCCGAACAGTTCAAGTTGTTCTCCATATTGAAATGTGCTTGGAGACCAAATTTTACATTTTTTGAAATTTTTTTGCTATTTATTAAGCCACTTTGAAAGTTGCTGATCACACGGTCCAGAATTTGATTGCACTGTTTTTACTGTTCACCCGAATCAGCAACTTTCAAAGTGGCTTAATAAATAGCAAAAAAATTCCAAAAAATGTGAAATTTGGTCTCCAAGCACATTTTAATATGGATTAAATAACTAACGGTTTGGATCGACCGTTTGGACTTTGCAAATAGGAGAACCAAAACGTTTGCACCATGGGCTTGGTGCAAACGTTTTGAGCTTAGCCAGTCTCTCTCTCTCTATATATATAGAGAGAATGACTAATATCAAAACGTTTGTTCCTGGGCTCAGGAACAAACGATTCCGTTCTCCCATTTCCAAAGTTCAAACAACAAATCTAAACTGTTAGATGTTCAATCTATATTAAAATGTGCTTGGAGACCAAATTTTACATTTTTTGGAATTTTTTTACTATTTATTAAGCTCGTTTGAAAATCGCTGTTTTTATGAAATTTCTACAACATTGAAAAACAGCGGTTTTCAAACCAGTTTAATAAATAGTAAAAAAATTCCAAAAAATGTAAAATTTGGTCTCCAAGCACATTTTAATATAGATTGAACATCTAACGGTTTGGATTTGTTGTTTGAACTTTGGAAATGGGAGAACGGAATCGTTTGTTCCTGAGCCCAGGAACAAACGTTTTGATATTAGCCATTCTCTCTCTCTATATATATATATATTCATTTTTCATCATTTCTTTGACCGCTTGACTTTGTAGCAAATAAATTCAAAACTTTCAAAATTTTGCATGTGCATGCATCACTCATGAAGTAGATGGATTTCAACAGTTTAGATTCGTCGTTTGAAGCCAATCCGATATACTTTTAGAGTTGTGCTCACCAAACCCTCTTGGTGAGCACATGACACCCTAGCTTTGCTCCATATACATACATACATATATATATATATATAGAGTGGCTAATATCAAAACGTTTGTTCCTAAGCCCTCGTGCAACCAAGTCGTTTTCGGATTTTCAAAGTCCAAACGGTCGATCCAAACTGTTAGATGTTCAATCCAGATTAAAATATGCTTGGAGACCAAATTTTACATTTTTTGGATTTTTTTTACTATTTATTAAGCCACTTTGAATATTGCTGATCCGGGTGAACAGTGAAAACAGTGAAACCAAATTCTGGACCATGTGATCAGAAATTTTCAAAGTGGCTTAATAAATAGTAAAAAAATTCCAAAAAATGTAAAATTTGGTCTCCAAGCAGATTTTAATATATAGATCACATCTAACGGTTTGGAACGACCGTTTGGACTTTGAAAATCCGAAAACAACTTGGTTGCACGAGGACTTAGGAACAAACGTTTTGATATTAGCCACTCTCTATATATATGTGTGTATATATATAAATATGTATATATATATGAGAAGGGATCCAATTACACCCTTTTTTTTGACACATCTTGACATTGTTTTTTTTATAGGCCAATTTTGTGATTTTCAAATCCAAACAGTCGATCCGAACCGTTCAACATGATCACCATATTAAATCCAATTTTTTGAAAACAACGATTTTGTAACCATCTTAATAAATAGTAAAAAAATTTAAAAAAATGTAAAATTTGATCTCCAAGCACATTTTAATATATCCATCATGTTGAACGGTTTGGATCGACTATTTGGACTTTGAAAATGGTAGGTGTCAAAGTGTGTCAAAAAAAGGGTGTAATCCGATCCCTCCTCTATATGTGTGTGTGTGTGTGTGTGTGTATATATATGTGTGTATATATATATATATATATATATATATGTATATATAGAGATTGATATATGTACATATATATATGTTGAGCGGTTCGGATCATGTTGAGCGGTTCGGATCGTGTATATATATGTTGAGCGGTTCGGTGTGTGTGTGTATATATATGTTGAGCGGTTCGGATCCTGTATATATATATAGAGATTGAACAAATATTAAAAATTGCCAAAAAATATAAAATTGGTCTCTAAGCACATTATAATATAGATATCATGTTGAGCGGTTCGGATCGACTGTTTGAACTTTGAAAACGGAGATAGAGATGTGAGGTATGATTGGGGCACAAAACCAATGATGCATTTTAACACTACTCATAAACAAAAAACTAAACTAATTTAACCAAAATAAATTTTGGTTGATAAAATTATAGAAACTGGATCGTCTGATCAAACTTAGCAAGAACCTGTTGTCTCAAGTTTAATAAAATAAAATAAAATCAATCGATATTGTTATGTACCTGTGTCTTGGAGCACTGCAGCATGCAACGCTGTCTGCTTTTTTGGTCCTGAGTAAAAATCTGGTGGTGTAATTTTGTGTTTTAAAATTTTTGCCACCATATTCTTTACCATATCGAGCGATCCCCTTGCAGTAGCCAAATACAAGGGAGATACAGAATCATCGTTGACCAGGCCTGCCAATTCCAGATCTTCTTCCATCAGAGTCGAGACGACATCTCCATGACCACGTCTAGCAGCTTCATGTAAGGCTGTTTCCCCCAGGCAGTTCTTTTTTCTAAGCAGCTCTTTCAATCCAGCCTCACCGAATGCCGATTTGGCACACCAGATCAACTCTGAATTGGTGTTTATGTGCCCAAATCTTGCAGCATGGTGGAAGGGTGTCTCATTTCTTACATTGTGTGCCTTCAGCAGGGAGCTATCTTTCATACAGATTGTAGACACAAGATTTCCGTGGCCATTGGCAGAGAGTATGTGAAGAATGGTATTCTTCATACCTGTAAAGGAATTTTCAATTGTCATTTTTCTTTTAGCTCCAGATCCAGTCATTTTTGGGTCATCAGTTGGACTTCATATTGTAGGTCAGTTCGAGGAGGGAAATTTGACAAACTGATATTTTTCTTGAAAAAATCATATAAAATATCCTCTCTCTAAATTTCTTGTCAAAATGTCCTTGTAGGACCCCCACTCATGTTAAACTTTTCCCTCCCCTCTATTTACTCTCAATGTTTCTCTCTCTCTTTGTTGCAAAAATAAGGTAACTTTCAATTGAATGTCTCAAACAAATTAATGAATGTTCTGTGGGATAGAGAGAGAAACAATGAGAGTAAATTGAGGGGAGGGAAACTTTAACATGAATGGGTCCCACAAGAACATTTTGATAAAAAATTTAGAGAGGAGGTATTTTGTTTGATTTTTTCAAGAAGAAGGTCAGTTTGTCAAATTACCCGTTTGAGGATCAATTATATTGGGGCGTGCTTTATTTATTAGGTTGTGGTTTAATAAGGCTGGTGTTATTTTGGATGCTGGTCTGTCAATAAATTGGGATCCGAGACGACCAAACCATTTTAATTATAGTGGCCATTTCTGACATTTGCACTGTCGGTCCACATGTTGAAAACTATTTAGGAAAGTCGGTATTTATTAGTTGATAAGGTTTAAAATAGCCTGGTATTTATTAACCATTATTTCTGATATTTGGACAGTCTATCCTCATATATATTTTATCATATTCTATTATATTTTGATTAGTGGATAGATGAGTTCTAGCTTTTGAACAAAATACTATAACCATTAACAATCAGCAAGTCATTCTACTGTTTCAATTACCAAGCCCCAACAAAAAAAACTAATGGTTCAAATCTAAAGAAAGAGTTAAATTTTTAGATCTCAGAAGCTTAGAAGCATGGTTCTCAAACTCGGAATCGGAATCAGAATCGGGTTCTTGACCGTGGAATCGGAATCGGGTGAATCGGCCGGAATCGGCCGAGTTGACTCTGGTAACTCGGATTTTTTTGCCAGAAGCTTGTTTTGTACTAAATTTGTCAAATAACCCACTCCAACACTCATAATAATTAAATTTGGACGAGTAACAATCAAATTTACAGTTTATTACTTATAAAATTAATATTTATCTAATTTAAAAATTAAATAGACTTCCATAAAATAATAAAAAAGATTAATAAATTAACAAAAGACAAATAAATAAATAATGTAATAAAATAATTAGTTCAAAAATGATGTTAAGATCACTTTTGACATTAATATAATCCACTAATAAAATGAAATATGAACATTCAAAGCTAATCAGATAATATGTGAATAGTCGCACATAGTATAAAAATATAAGAAAAAATAAAAATAATAATTTATTCAAATATGCTAAAATAATTCCACTTATCCACTAGTATAATAAATTAAAATAGAAGCGTACATAAATAGTCAAAATATTCATGCAGAATTAATTACACATTACATAGATAATAAAATATTACAATAATTAATAACATACATAATATATATATATACATGACATTTAAATTAGGAAAGCTGAATTTAGAGGGAAAAAAAAAGTAGAATGGACAGATGTATAAGAATCCACTAGTTTATATTATTTTGTACGTGCTTTTTTTCTGTGACCAGTAATGTGGCAATTAGAAAAAGTATATAAAATTGACCCGCTACATTGAGAGCATTTAAAAACAGAAGTTCCAAATGGACATATGTAAAGAACTAAAATTAAATGTGTTCAGTTTATCTAGGCGAACATGGTGTAGCTTGAACCATGAAGCGTATTTAAAATTGTTGAGCAATAGTATAGTGAAACGAGTCTACGCAGATAAACCGTCTCCTTTGGCAAGCAATGCGTCTTTCTTCTCCAAAATTCCTGCGACTTTTTGTCCCAAATCGAAAACCTAGATAACTTTTTGTCCCAAATTGGTGAGAATCGGCCTAAAAATCGGTTGAATCGGCTTGACTCGGCCTAAAAATCGGCCGAGTCAAGCACTGTTCATCCGAGTTTTGCCGAAAAATCGCACGGTCCGAGTTCTCGAAAATCGGCTCGGACACGGCCGATACCGAGTTGACTCGGAATCGGCCGATTTTCAAAACCATGCTTAGAAGCTCAATCAAAATCAACATCAGAATCTCAGAAGCTCAATCAAAATCACTATTTTTGAATGGTTTAGAATTTTTGAATCAAGTGATTTTCTACGTGTCTAAAAATAGAAATCAAATTTAAAAAAATATAAAATTTGATCTACAAGTACATTTTCATATGAAAATCTTGTTGAATGGTTCAGATCGACTCTTTGAACTTTTAAAATGGAGATATTGGTCCATAGTATAGACCAATATGCGTTATATATATATATATATATAGATAGATATAGAGTTGGGTTATGGTACATTGCAATATATGGACTCTCTTGTACAATGGACTATAAATCGTTGGTATTGACTTCAAAACAACAAATCCAAACCGTTCAATTTGATATCCATATTAAAATGTGTTTGGAGACCAAATTTTACATTTTTTTTTAAATTGTTTGCTATTTTTTTAGAATTTTTGAAAATCAATGTTTTGTATGGTCCAGAAATCCTGAAAAATAGCAATTTTCAAAAATTCTAAAAAATAGTAAAACAATTCCAAAAAATATAAAATTTGCTCCAAGCACATTTTGATATGTAGAACATGTTGAGCCATTTATATTGACTATTTGAACTTCGAATCTAGTGGTTTGCAGTCCAATATAAAAGAGAACATATACATTGCAATGCACCATAGCCCAACTCTCTCTCTATATATATATAGTACCGTAGCCCGACTCATTTCACTTTCTTTATTTTCTTAGCACTAAAAAAATAGACCAATAGTTTATATTCTTTTTTGAGGGTTAGTGGAAAGATTCCACTAAGATATATTGAAATAAAAAAGTATTTACAGGGGTGTTACGCGGATCAACTGGTTCTTGTAACTATTTAATAAATTTACAATGTAACTCAGATCTTAAAAAGCTCCGCTAATAAAACTAAGAAAACTCCCAATATGCCTAGGCCACTCCGCTCATATGTTTCAGGACTAAGGTACCAAGCTTGGTACGTAGTCAATTAATGTTACTCCTGTTTTGGCAAAAGATAATGTTACCTGTTGCGCTTCTAAGGCACTTAGAGGGCTCCATTGGTGTGACATCCTCATGAACAGATACCTTTGTATGAGGGGGATGGTCGCCTTCATCGTTCAACCCCAAAAACTGCCTCAAATCTGCGTCGTTGCCGTCAATAGCTGCCTTGAGGAGCTTGTGTGGCATTAGCGGGCGCTTAAGCTCATTCTGAGTCGCAGAAGAACTTGTTATCTTGGTAGCCATTAATTAATTCTGGAGCTTAGTCTATACTGTACTCTGATATGAGATATTGGGGAAGAAATGTATAGAGGATTGATCTTATATAATTAAGAAATGCAAGTTTGCGTCAATTATGTATGGCACTGGAATAGTGTGCCAATTCTTTTATTATTAATATTATTTAATTCAGTTGGTACCGTAGCCAACGGCTGGATTCGTACGTGGATCAATTAATTATGAAAGATATAATAAAACAAGCCAGTTAGGTAATGGGGAAATTTACAAATTGACCTACTTTCATGAAAAGTCGGACATAATACCTCCTGTCTAAATTGTTTGACAAAATAACCTTGTGGGACCCACACATGTAAAATTTTGTCCTTCTCTCAGGTTACTCCCATTTTTTTGCCTTTCCTAGTCTCTTCGTCTCCCTAAAAAAATTTGATCCCTGTGTCTACATTACATTCTCTGTTTCTCTTCGTCTCCCTAGAAAATTTTTGCACACCTCTGCCTCCTAGCTCTTCTCCATTCTCTGTTTCTCTGGTTCGACTCCGCCCCACTATCTCCTTCGAACATTGCTCTCCGTACTTCTCTGGTTAGACTCCGCCCTCATCAAGTTTGCTTCTCAGGTTCGACTCCCAATTTCATTTAATTCTCGTACTTCAAATTCAAGAATTTAGATCTCAGGTTCGACTCCCAATTCCATTTAGATACTATGTATATTTTATTTTAGGGTTTTCTTTATAGATATACGTTGGTCTATCCACTCAAATTCAAGCATGAGGTTTTTTTTTTTTTTTTATCAATTTTAGGGGCCTGTACAGTAACAATTCAGAGAATTTCAAATTAATTTGGAAACTTAATAAAAATACATAATGATAAATTGGTGTCCAAATAGTCAAGAGAATGATCAAACATTTGTAAATAGCTTTTTTTTGTCGAGTCTGAGATTATTTTTTTGAGTTATTTTATTAAGAATTGTTGGAGATTTGTTATCATAATTAACTAACTCATTTTAATAATTTATTCGGCTTTTAAATAACTTCTACTTCCCACCACCAAAAGTTAATAAATACAAAAAAATACATCATATATATTTTTTCAAATACGTACATAATTCATTTGAAGTACTTCTAATTGAGTTTTTTTTGTTTACATACAGAATCATAGATGGTTCGCTTGACCAATACAAAAACTTACTACATAATAACATTCCGTTAGATGATGCAGTGTCATTTGGATGGTCTAGTGATTCAAGCAAATATTCTGAAGAGAAAGAGTGCTCTGATTCTGATGATGATGTTGATAAGGAGATAGAAGTTGAAAATGATGGTGGTCTAGAGGAGGAAAATGATAATATTGATGAGGAGGTAGGAGTTGAAAATGAGGAGATAGAAGTTCAAAATGATGGTGATCTAGAGGTGGACGGTGAGTTTGTCAACAATCCGATGTCTTTCAATACTGACAAATCTTGGTTGGCAACATACGAGATAGTAGAATTGGCTAATAAGAATCAATTTGCCACACAAGGCCCTGCAAATGCGAACGGGGACTGGAAGGGACTAATATTTTCTGACAAAAAAGCTTTATCGAGGGCACTTGAAGAATGGCACATCACCCACTTTGTTCAAATGAAAGTGAAGAAGTCTGAGGCTTGCCGCTATACTTGTGTTTGTGTTGAAAGTGACTGTCGTTGGAGGTTGCACGCACACAGACCGAAAGGAGTTACATATTTTTTGGTCAGTCAATACAATGGGTCTCATAATTGTGTTATTCCAATTGGTAACAACATGCACCGAAATTGCACCTCTGCTTTAATTTGTGAGAAGATTCTTCCATCAATGAGAGCATCGTTATCAATGAGTGTAAAAGAAATTCGACTCAAGATCAAAGATGATTTTAAAACAGATATCAGTTATGATTTTGCATGGAAGGCACGCAGCAGAGCGTTGAAAATTATATATGGTAGTTGGGAAAGGTCTTTTTCTGATCTACCAAGGTACTTATCAATGATGCGAAAGATAAGAGTTGGTACCGTATTTAGTAAATTTTTATTTATATATGTGAAAGATAAGAGTTGAATGAACTATGAAGGTAAGCATATTTTGTTAGCTTTTTTATGTTGTGTTAGTCTTTTGATGCATGTTTTGAAGGGCCGTACAGAAAATTTTGAATTTTTTATTTGCTGACTACATGTGCATGCGACTTAATTAACACTTTAAGGAAAATATTATCTAAATTAATTCAGAGAGAATTCTTTGTTAACAATACCGACGATACTCATATTAATATTAGAATTATGAATTTCTGAGAATACTAGTTAGATATTTTGGGTAATTTCAAAAATAAAATTCAAATAGGTAGTAATGATTTATATGACTAGAAATTGCACCAGAATTTGATATCCATATCAAATATGAGCGTTTACAACTATGGAATATTATAAAACCATATAGAGTAAATATTAAAACATCCTTTTATGCTCCACTTAGAAAATTATATATGGTAATATTAAACTATATGGGTAAGGAATATTTTATTTCTCAAAACCATCTTTTTAGAAATGAGATTTATGGTATTGAATATATGATAGAGATGGTAATATTAAAATATGCTTAGGAGTTAAATAAAAACTAGAGTAAATGGGAGAGAAGTAGAGGGAAGGGAGAGGGAAGGGAAATATGGGTCCCACAAGGTTATTTTGTCAAAAAAATTATAGTGAGGGTATTTTGTTTGAACTTTTTCAAAAGTAGGTTAATTTATCAAATCTCCCGTTAGGTAATAGCGAGAACCGATAAGTTGAAATAGTCTCTAAGTTCCCATGCATCTACTCCTTATTTCAAATATCGAAGCATAGTTGCATCAAAACATGTGCTGCAAACTTCCCGTTAGGTAGTGGCTCAAAACATATGATGCACGACTCTTTAATACTTCAATAAATTTAGTCGATCTCACTAATGTTCCTAATCAATGCTTCCTCGCCATCTGAAAGGTTCTAAAAAAGAAAACAATAAATTAGTGTGCTTAAAAATATGAACTACGGGGTTACATCGAAGTTTGTAAAAAGGGATGATCTATTTCTATCTAGCTATAATCTGAAACCGAAGATAATGAGGCACTAATTAGAGCCCCACTATTTCTCTAATCATTTGTAGAGCAAAGCGTCAACACATATATCGCCGAAATTTTTATTTATATCCTCCATTAAATAAAGTTACACAAATACCCTCATTTTTTTATAAATAATTTTTAAAACTGCCCCAACCTCCTAGATTTTGGACGGTTCACTAGGAAACCCAGCATAAACCTTATGGGGTTGTTCGGCAACAAGGGATTAAGATTGAAAGATTAAGAGCTTAAGGAGCGCTAAGGAACCGATGTTCGGTTGTCTTAATACGTGAGTGAAAGCTAAAGAAATTAAAGGAAGGGATAGATGTGTCTTAAGGTCCGGACAAATAATTAAGATCCGGGCAAAAGGAAGCTAAATGACGTGATTTTAATCCGCGCTAAGGAACCGGTGTTCAGCAGGATTAAATGGCTAAGGAAGCGGATTAAGAATTAAGGAGGCTTAATCCCTTGTTACCGAACAGTCCCATAAATATATTCATTTTTTCTCTCTCCTCTACAATTCACTCAACCCAAACAGAAGGGAAGAAAAAAGGAGGAGAAAAGAGAGAGAAAAAAATAGGAGAAAAAGAAGAAGAAAGAAGGTAATTTTTTATAATTAGTAGATTACTCAAAAAAGTTTACCATTTGACAAATGTAGTTTTTGACCAAAAATGCTTGGTGTTACATTGTTTGTGGGGGGATTCAAGTACGGTGCGGAAGGGGCACAATATAGTAAAACTCTCAAATATACATTCGGAATTACTGATGATCATACCTTTGAGGATGTGAAAGGTATGATTTACAATAATATTGGTTTTATCCCAGACCAGTATGAAATGGATCCGTGTACTAGGATCCGTGTACCAAATGTTACATACCCTGTTTTCGATAAATGATCGGTATTTGAGATACTGGTATTTGAGCTCTACGTAAAGCGAGTTCCGGTTGAACCTGGGTTTGACAATTCGGGTCAAAATTTGTGTAATCACAACTCGGGTTATGACAATTATATACCAGAACCAGAACCTTATCCTGAAACTGCGCCCAACTTTACCATCGGCCGTTCCAGAGCAGGATCGGACGGTACCGATCCGATTTCAAGTCAAGTTACACGGTTAGTGTAGATTTCGTCCAATTCTGAACGTTCTGGCCAAATTCCAGCCATTCTGGACCGATTCCAGTCAAATTTCAGCTGAAATAGACCGATTCCACCGAAACGTGAATTAAACAGACTCCAAAAAATTTTGAGCTCTGCGTGAATCGAACCTATTACCTCTAACTAAGCAACCAAAACCAACTACCACCACACCATACAACCTTTGTTGTTAGAAAACATAACTCATTGAATATAACAATTGTAATTTATATTATATCAAAGAGTGTGTTTTTAGTTGTAATGCTTGTATTATATTATATTAGTGGATTATTTGATTGTACTCATTTGTCAAAACAGAAATTGTTGACAAATTATTTTTTTATCAATTTTTTCCTATTTTTTTAGTATAAACAAGCTTCTGGCAAAAAAGTCCAATTTCTCGATCTGATTTGGCCGATTCCGACCAATTCATCCGATTCTGATTCCACGGTCAAAAGACCGATCCCGATTCCGATTCCGATTTTTCCTTCTATGCTTTAACCTAGACCTGTATCTGAACCTGAGATTAATGATGATGCCATTATTGCGGTACTAGGTCGGGAGTTAGAAACTGATGATTAATTTGGGGATGGAGATTGGGAGTCCGATCACCTATTGTGTGGGGATGAAGATATACCCCCTTCCATGTCAGGCAATTTCCTGATATTCGGGTGGCCTTCAAAGCATCTGATGCTGAGTTTCAATGAAATATCTACTTTTGTAGAACCGGATGTTGCTTTCTTTGGAAAACCTAGGATATAAGACAACGAGCTTGCGGAAAATCAGATTTTTTTTTTTAGCACGAGAGAACTTCTAAATAAGAAGATTTGGGAGTATCATATTGATCCGAGTCGGATGATTGTTTTTTGTAAGGACAAACATTGCGAATTCCATCTTTTGAATCAAGATTCATGCAAATTTAATCAACATGAGTCTTAAATTTGTTAGTACGAATTTGGATGAAGATCAAATAGCTCCAACCAGGATCAGACCGAATTAGCATGAATCTTAAAATTATTAGTACAAATCTTGATGCAGATCGGACGGCTTTAATCGAGTGCACTTCCTAAAGTATAATAATGAGTTACCAATTTCTGTTTAACTCTGCTTCTCTTTCTTCTTGTTTACTTTTATTTTTATCTTAGAAGAAATAGGAAAGACATTAATATATTGATTTGCAGGAAATAATCTTTCTTTTCACTTAATTAAGGAGAAACACGAGTATTGTATAGTTGATATTTCTTATTTTCAGAATATAGACTACCTAAGTTTTAGAATTATACATGTGGCCAATAGTAGTTTATATGTGTACTAGCTGTTAGGTAGTGCTCAAAACTAGCAGGAACAATTTCAATTTTTTTAGCTATTTAGAGACGATCTTACTCTAGAACATGCAATCAATCTCATGCAATTAATGGATCGTGCTACACGCACGATCAAGCAAAGTCTTAGATCATACCTCTAGTTAAGTGGAGCAAGATAAGATTGCATGTGCCTTGGTCACCCTTGATCCTCCTTGTCTAGCTTCCAAATTAGGAATCCTCAAACATCGCACACCAAGGTGTTAGTCGAGAATGAGAGAAGATCAATGCTAGTTGTTTGTAGCCTTTCACCCTTTCGGATCTTCGTCAATCTCACAACTTCAAAACACTTTGAATTGATCTTGAAAGGCTATCAACACAATCTTGTAATTTTCTTTCCAATTCAAATCTCAACTTGCGAGAAGAAGATAAGAAGAGATCAAGAACTAGATTTAACTAGATCTAAGTAGGGGTGTTCAAACGGTTCGATTTATTTGGTTTTCAACCGAATCAAAATTTTTTGGTTTAAATGGATCGTTGTTCGGTTTAAATGGATCGATTCTGTTGAATTTTAATTATTCCATTTTAGTTTGGATATTCATGAATATCTACATATTTTGTATGGAATTGAATAATATGTTTAATGTTATCTTAATATTTGTTTCTATATAATTATTAATGTATTGGTGTTTGTATTGAGTTTCCATTTGTCAAAATTTAGTCTCTTATTCGGTTCAATCGAACAAACTGAAATTTAATTCAGTTTAAACTGTTCGGTTCTTATTCGGTTGGCCATTTTAATTTGGTTGGTTAGGTTCGGTTTTCAAAAACCGAAATAAAATTTGGTTTGCATATTTTATTGCAATTTTAACTGTACTGACTGTTTGAACACCTCTAGATCTAAGAGTTCTCGTCGAAAGAAGAAGAAGAGAGAAGAAGCTCGACCGGCCCTCAATCAAGGGGCAGAGGCCGTACTGAATGACGATGTGAGCCATACTATTTGTACATGATTTCATAGTCAAATTTCGGTGTTGAAGATTTTGACAGAGCAGTACTCGTGCTTTTTTATATCAAACTAGTTTTTAAATCATTAAAAGCACACACAATAAAATTAAACTAACATTGCAAGTACTTGGAGGTGGAAGAATTTGGTGTTGGTATTTTGGTGTTAAAAAAAATTATTGTTGTCTGTGGTTCTTGACAGAAAACTGCGGTGAGCAATTTGGTGGTAAAAATAGTTGTTGTTTTTTTTAGATGGAAAAAAACAGTTATTTTTGCTAATAAAATGAGACATTGCTCTATATATTGTTGTATGTGTTATATTACTATTTTGTTGGTTTATTAATTGTTGTCTACGTTGTATATTGCTTGTTGGTTTTATAATGTTGGATTACATATATAAATTTGTTGTATATACTGTAGGTTTTTATATGGGTTGTAGAATGCATGTTTATTGTTATTTTACTTGGTTTTTGAAATGGCTAGCAAATATAGCGAGGCTAGCCCCTAATACAAGCAAAATTAAACATAATATATATATAGAGGTTGGATAATATCAAAATGTTTGTTCCTAGGCCGTAGAACAAACGCTTCGGTTTATACATTTTCGAAGTTCAAACAGTCGATCCAAACCGTTCAACATTCAATCTATAATAAAATGTGCTTGGACACCAAAATTTACATTTTTTTTAATTTTTTTACTATTTATTAAGCCAGTTTTAAAATCGCTGTTTTCAATGATCCAGAAAATTTTCACTGTTTATTAAAATCAGCGATTTTAAACTGACTTAATAAATAATAAAAAAATTCAAAAAATGTAAAATTTGGTCTCCAAATATATTTTAATGTAGAGATCACATTTAATAGTTCAGATCGACTATTTGAACTTTAAAAATTGAAAAACAAATTGGTTGCACTACAGCTCCGGAATAAACTTTTTGATATTATAACAAACCTCTGTATATATATCACCATCGTCAAAAGTAATAATAGATGGCAAAGCTAAAATAACTAAGATCTGCCAAACGCCATCTCAAACAAAACATATGGTATAGGAGCCTTTTGCCATCGGCTGATAATTCCAACAAACGGTATTAATAGCATTTGCCATCGGGTACAAAACGCAAGAGATGACATTGGATACACCACCGTCTGTCGAATAGTTTGAACCGATGGCATAAGTGCTCAATGCCATCGGTTATGAGCCGATGGCATATGTTTATACATTTACTATCAGGACAATAGCCATCGGTTCAGTAACCGATGACGAATTTTGATTTGAACCGATAGCCAAGTATTTTTTATAGTACTGGTTTTTGTAGTAGGGGTGTTATATGAAGGCAGTAAAAGAAACGTAGATCTATTAATCTGAATTTTATCTCTAATGATTTGTAGAGAAAAAATTTAGCTATTTAACGGGCTGTCATGTGATTTAGTTTTTATGTTAATAAATGGAGGATGTGTAACGCCCGGCACTAATATTCTTTTTCGGTTGACGACACTAATATGAAACGCGTCAACATATGTTAATTGGACCTTATCTTCCTTCTCTCTTTTTTCTTCAAATATTCGTTAGTGCGTCAATTATAAAATACTATGTAACACGTCAGTCAACAAGAGAATGCGTGTGTGAAAAAGACGTGCAGCGGTGCAGCAAATTATAGGGTAGTGGAGTAAGAAACCTTGTAGGGCTCGCTTTCCGCGTGCGCTCAGCTTCCAAGAAAAGTTAATTGCAATTACATTTTTTTAAGATCCTCTTTTTTTTTTTTGGAAAATCCATGGCAGATCCTGCTAGTTTTTGCATTAGCCATCAACATTTTACAACAGTCTCATAATTTGAGACATACACGATCATTTTACAACAGTTTCAATACGAAGATAATACTGAGAAGTTTGAATTTACTATTTAAACTTTAGAAATAGAGATATGAGCGGGAAAAAAACACCTTCTTTACTTCGCAAAGTACTGTAGCATCACTCTCTCTCTCTCTCTCTCTCTATATATATATATTTTTTTTTTCATAGAGTGGCTAATATCAAAACGTTTGTTCCTAAGTCCTCGTGCAACCGAATGGTTTTTAGATTTTCAAAGTCCAAACGGTCGATCTAAACCGTTAGATGTGATCTCTATATTAAGATCTGCTTGGAGACCAAATTTTACATTTTTGGAATTTTTTTACTATTTATTAAGGCACTTTCAAAATAGCTGATCACATATATGGTCTAGAATTCGGTTGCACTGTTTTTACTGTTCACCCGGATCAACAATTGTTAACTTGATAAGAACATTAATTTATTTTGAGTGAGTCTATGGTACTATGCATATCACGATTTGGTCAATAATACGGATCAATATTTTCACTTTTAAAATCCTGACGGTCGACCCGAACCGTTGAAAATGATTTGCATATGAATATGTACTTGAAGACTGTACTTCATATTTTTTAGAATTTTTTTTACTATTTTTAAAAATAGGTACAAAATCACTGTTTTTGGATGGTCCAGAATTTTTAGATCAAGTGATTTTCTACCTATCTTAAAAAATAATAAAAAATTCTAAAAAATATAAAATTCGATCTGCAAGTACATATTCATATAGAAATCATGTTGAACTGTTCGGAACGACCATAAGAATTTTGAAAATAAAAATATTGATCCGTTTTACGACCAACCCGTGATATGCATAGTAACATAGACTCACTCATTTCTTTAATAATGTGAAATTTGTACTTTACTCATGAATTGTATCTATCTTCCTATGCATTATTTTTAGGCTACAACATCAACTACCAAAAGTGTTTGACCAGTCAAACTGGACATCTCCATTTTGCATCGATCTAATCACTTGTGTCAAAAATATAGTTCCAACTTCCATCAAATATATATATTGAAAATGAAAATCATAGTGTCAGAAGAGGAGCAAGACTTGTGCTTATTCATGTCATAGAAACTAGACACCCTCATTTCATCAAGCACAAGGTATCATATTTCTTGTTAATTCAAGTAGAAATGAAAACCTACGGGTTTCAAATAAAATAAAATAAAAATGTAGAATGAAAATGACAACAATATACCTCAACATTCAATATTATAACAAATTGTATAAAAATATAACTTAATTGAATAATTTTAGGACTGTAACAATATCAAAACTTGTTTACCTCAACATTCTGTTTTACTTCATTTAGATAGGTCATGTATACAAATTGTTGCAATCTGGTAAATAATATCCATCAAATATATTGTATTCTGCTAACTATTTATAGGTTAAAGAATACATCCACTGGCATAGTTCACTTCTGACATGGATAGCCACAATTATCAAATAACTGGATGTAAATCAATGTAATATATCCTGTAGTATATATAGTTTAATCATATCAGCAGGATTTAATGCAAAATTAAGATGTTAGAATGGTACTTGCACCAAGGAAATAAACATCTCTTGCAAGAATAGTATATGAAGTCCAGATACCACCATTCAAGAAGAGCAATAAATAGAAAAAGAAGGGCAAGAACTTCACACTGTTTGTATTTATCATTATATATGCTCTTCACATTTAATCAAATGTTAGATAAATTCCCAAAATTACTAAATAATAGCAAATGATACTTGCATGAATCCAATGTTTATTGAAATTTTCTCAATATTTCTTGAAATATTTTTCAAGAAGATTAAATTATTGAAAAATAATAATATATTGCACAAATATTAGAAAAACTGAAAAGACCTTAGTTGATACTGTGTTTATTCTTTGTCAGTTTTTGTTTTACAATCTCTTACAGGGGCGCAAACCTTATTTTATATCTACATAATATATTGCAACAATTATTTGTGATATACTCTCTGACCGAATTGATAAAACATAACTACCACAATAAAATAAATCTATTTGATTTATTTCCCTATTTCTTCAATAATTTAATCTTATAATTGAACTTTGGGCCAATTGATAAAATCGAGATTTTATTATTAATAGATGGCTTCGGGCCATTACGTTATTCATTTGGCTTCGGGCCATTTCATTAACAATTTATAAAATGATGGCTTCGGACCATTTAATTAATATAATATATACTCAGATGGCTTCGGGCCATTTTATTAACATAATTTGTGTTTAACGCAAAATAATGTAAATAGATAACATCATATAAAATCGAATATTATCATAATATATATAATATAAAATGTAACATAATTAGTTTACTTAAAAAATTACCTCGAGTCTTCAACTAGTAGAGCGTTCGTGTTGATAACGTGTTATAAAATAAATATAAACAAACAATAAACAAGATAGAGAAAACACATAAAAGATAACAATCTCTTTATTCATATATTTCTCATGTGTATATTACAAAGCCTCTATTTATAGACTACAAATTGTAAATGAAAAACCATCTAAATTAATCCAATAATAAATGGGGAAATGAATTCCAATAGTAGTGGAGAACGAATTAAATTGATTAATGTTGAGAGTTACAAAATAGAAGAGTTAGCAAATAGATAATCATTCACATAACAGTTTTATTAATTTAATGATTATTAAAAAGGTATATCTCTGCGCATTTGAAGGAAGAGAACTGATTCAAAGCATGTCTCCCTAATGGGACAAATTAATTTCCAGTCGGTGTGAAGAAGACATCAGAAAAGCCTGGTCTGGGTGAGTGAAGCCATTAATTGTTTCTAATTTATTATTCTCCAATCTATATGTGAACGTGATGGCATGTGCAGCAATTAAATTATTGTTTATTTTCCCTTTTTCCGATAGATTCCTTTTCATTTGGATAATAAAAGATGTTCAGATCTCCGTATATTTGTCTTTCGTTACAAACGTAAACTTCTTTTATTTATTATTTTATTTTTATATGTCGGCCAACATACTTCACACTCATATTCTGCAATTTCAAAGTTCAAAACGTCTATCCAAACTGTTCAAGTTGATCTCCATATTGAATTATGCTTGGAGATCAAATTTTACAAATTTTGGAAACTTTTTAATATTTCTTTAGAATTTTTAAAATCATTGTTTTCGATGGTCCAAAATTTTCTGAAAAACAACAATTTTCAAAAATTCTAAATATATAGTAAAAAAGTTTCCAAAAATGTAAAATTTGTCTCCAAGCAGTGGAGAGCCCGACTCTCTCTCTCTCTATATATATATGAGGAAAATTTTGTTTCCGATTTTTGTACTTCAAAAATAAAAATATGAGTGTGCAATAAATTATCTCATTTACTTCAAGAAGTACAGAGCCCAACTCTCTCTCTCTCTGTACATATCGAGAGAGAAATTGGCTAATATCAAAATGTTTGTTCAAGTGCTGTGATGCAACCAATTGGTTTTTAAATTTTCAAATTTCAAACTGTCGATCTAAACTATTAGATGTGATATATATCTATATTAATATGTGCTTGGAAACCAAATTTTACATTTTTTGAAAATTACTGGTTTTTAGAAAATTGTTTTTTTTGGAACTTTTTTTTTGCTTGATTTTTCGGATGTTGAGGCTCGTGCATCTCTTTCCGCTTGCAGTATTGTGTAAATTTGTCTGATTTTGGTTGCTGTTAACTTCATAAGAACATTAAATTCTTTTATAATTGTGAATTTTGTGCCTTTACTCAGGGCCGGCCCTGACCCAGGGTACCCAGGGCGATGGCCCCGGGTCCCAAAAGCCCAAAGGGCTCCCAAAAAAAAGTTTGTATACAGTAAAAAAAAAAAAAACCCTAGCCGCTGGAACGAAAGTTTGTATACAGTACCTTTTCTTTTTGAAAATCTGCTATTGGGCTAAATCCGCCCCTCATAAACTACTTGAGTACCTTTTATGAGTTGGTCAATTCTCTGCTCTCTCTTTTGGTCCATCCAGTGTAAAGTACCGTAGAAATAAAGGTAGATGATTGAAAGGGATGTTTTACCGATTATGAGGAGAATTTTTGTTAATCCTTGGTAATATCTTTGTGAACGAAAGTTTGTATCCTCAGGACCGGCCCTAGCAATCTCTGCCGTTTCTTTTGTGTTGTAATTAATTTAATAACTTAGCTTTTGCCAATTTTTTTGTTTTTACAGTGAATATCAAATTTAGGTAATTCATAGTTGGATATAAATTAGCGGCTCAGCGCTGCCTTTGTGCCTCATTACTCAGGTTGTATACTTCTATACTTAGTTTTTTTTTAATTTAAAACAATGTTTCCAAGAAAATATGCATCAAGTAGTGAAAAAAGAAACAAAAAAAGATAGGGAGAAGAAAAACTAAAACCTCAAAAAGGTTCTATTCAAAAACTTTGAAAAAAAATTAAACCGCAAAATGAGTCTATGAAAAACCAAGTTGAAACTGAGGTACACGAAGAAACAAGATATGTATCAGAAAACGAAAATGAGTTAATTCAAGAAACAACAAATGTGTCTGATAATGAGAATGAGGTAAATGAAGAACTAACAAATGTGCTTGAAAATGTGACTAGTGAAAATAATGAAGAAATTAATCATGTGTCTAAGTGCTTAGATTATTCGTTATCTATGAATATGGCATATTAATAAAAAAAATTGTTTACATGAATGGTTTAAAATTTTCTCTCACCCCGGGCCCCAAAATTCTCAGGACCGGCCTGCCTTTACTCATGTACTGTATCTATTTTCCTATGCATTATTTTTAGGCTACAACATCAACTACCGAAAGTGTTTGACCAGTCAAACTGGACATCTCCATTTTGGATCGATCTGATCACTAGTGTCAAAAATATAGTTCCAACTTCCAAGAAACAAATTGAATATGAAAATCATAGTGTCAGAAGAGGAGCAAGACTTGTGCTTATTCATGTCATAGAAACTAGACACCCTCATTTCATCAAGCACAAGGTATCATATTTCTTGTTAATTCAAGTAGAAATGAAAACCTACGGGTTTCAAATAAAATAAAATAAAAATGTAGAATGAAAATGACAACAATATACCTCAACATTCAATATTATAACAAATTGTATAAAAATATAACTTAATTGAATAATTTTAGGACTGTAACAATATCAAACTTGTTTACCTCAACATTCTGTTTTACTTCATTTAGATAGGTCATGTATACAAATTGTTGCAATCTGGTAAATAATATCCATCAAATATATTGTATTCTGCTAACTATTTATAGGTTAAAGAATACATCCACTGGCATAGTTCACTTCTGACATGGATAGCCACAATTATCCAATAACTGGATGTAAATCAATGTAATATATCCTGTAGTATATATAGTTTAATCATATCAGCAGGATTTAATGCAAAATTAAGATGTTAGAATGGTACTTGCACCAAGGAAATAAACATCTCTTGCAAGAATAGTATATGAAGTCCAGATACCACCATTCAAGAAGAGCAATAAATAGAAAAAGAAGGGCAAGAACTTCACACTGTTTGTATTTATCATTATATATGCTCTTCACATTTAATCAAATGTTAGATAAATTCCCAAAATTACTAAATAATAGCAAATGATACTTGCATGAATCCAATGTTTATTGAAATTTTCTCAATATTTCTTGAAATATTTTTCAAGAAGATTAAATTATTGAAAAATAATAATATATTGCACAAATATTAGAAAAACTGAAAAGACCTTAGTTGATACTGTGTTTATTCTTTGTCAGTTTTTGTTTTACAATCTCTTACAGGGGCGCAAACCTTATTTTATATCTACATAATATATTGCAACAATTATTTGTGATATACTCTCTGACCGAATTGATAAAACATAACTACCACAATAAAATAAATCTATTTGATTTATTTCCCTATTTCTTCAATAATTTAATCTTATAATTGAACTTTGGGCCAATTGATAAAATCGAGATTTTATTATTAATAGATGGCTTCGGGCCATTACGTTATTCATTTGGCTTCGGGCCATTTCATTAACAATTTATAAAATGATGGCTTCAGACCATTTAATTAATATAATATATACTCAGATGGCTTCGGGCCATTTTATTAACATAATTTGTGTTTAACGCAAAATAATGTAAATAGATAACATCATATAAAATCGAATATTATCATAATATATATAATATAAAATGTAACATAATTAGTTTACTTAAAAAATTACCTCGAGTCTTCAACTAGTAGAGCGTTCGTGTTGATAACGTGTTATAAAATAAAGATAAACAAACAATAAACAAGATAGAGAAAACACATAAAAGATAACAATCTCTTTATTCATATATTTCTCATGTGTATATTACAAAACCTCTATTTATAAACTACAAATTGTAAATGAAAAACCATCTAAATTAATCCAATAATAAATGGGGAAATGAATTCCAATAGTAGTGGAGAACGAATTAAATTGATTAATGTTGAGAGTTACAAAATAGAAGATTTAGCAAATAGATAATCATTCACATAACAGTTTTATTAATTTAATGATCATTAAAAAGGTATATCTCTGCGCATTTGAAGGAAGAGAACTGATTCAAAGCATGCCTCCCTAATGGGACAAATTAATTTCCAGTCGGTGTGAAGAAGACATAAAAAAAGCCTGGTCTGGGTGAGTGAAGCCATTAATTATTTCTAATTTATTATTCTCCAAGCTATATGTGAACGTGATGGCATGTGCAGCAATTAAATTATTGTTTATTTTCCCTTTTTCCGATAGATTCCTTTTCATTTGGATAATAAAAGATGTTCAGATCTCCGTATATTTGTCTTTCGTTACAAACGTAAACTTCTTTTATTTATTATTTTATTTTTATATGTCGGCCAACATACTTCACACTCATATTCTGCGATTTCAAAGTTCAAAACGTTCATCCAAACTGTTCAAGTTGGTCTTCATATTGAATTATGCTTGGAGACCAAATTTTACATATTGTGGAAACTTTTTAATATTTCTTTAGAATTTTTAAAATCATTGTTTTACGATGGTCTAGAATTTTCTGAAAAGCAACAATTTTCAAAAATTCTAAAGTTTCAAAAATTGTAAAATTTGTCTCCAAGCAGTGGAGAGCCCAACTCTCTCTCTCTCTCTATATATATATGAGGAAAATTTTGTTTTCGATTTTTTGGATTTAAAAAACAAAAATATGAGTGTGAAATAAAATATGTCATTTACTTCAAGAAGTACAGAGCCCAACTCTCTCTCTCTATATATATATAGAGGAGGGATCCGATTACACCTTTTTTGGTGACACACTTTGACACCTACCATTTTCAAAGTCCAAATAGTCGATTCAAACTGTTCAACATGATGGATATATTAAAATGTGCTTGGAGATCAAATTTTATATTTTTTTGAATTTTTTTGCTATTTATTAAGATGGTTACAAAAATCGTTGTTTTCAGACCATTGAAAAACAGCGATTTTGTAACCATCTTAATAAATAGTAAAAAAATTCAAAAAAATGTAAAATTTGATCTCCAAGTACATTTTAATATGGTGATCATGTTGAACGGTTCGGATGGACTGTTTGGATTTTGAAATCGCAAAATTGACCTATATAAAAAACGGTGTCATGATGTGTCACCAAAAAAGGTGTAATTGGATCCCTCCTCATATATATATATATGGACAGAGATAAATTGACTAATATCAAAATGTTTCTTCAAGTGTCATGATGCAACCATTGGTTTTTCAATTTTCAAAATCCAAACTATCGATCTAAACAATTAGATGTGATATCTATATTAATATGTGCTTGGAAATCAAATTTTACATCTATTTCCGGTTGCAGTATTGTGTAAATTTGTCTGATTTTGGTTGCTGTTAACTTAGATATAAGAACATTAAAATTATTTTATAATTGTGAATTTTCTGCCTTTACTCATGTACTGTATCTATCTTCCTATGCATCATTTTTAGGCTACAACATCAACTACCAAAAGTGTTTGACCAGTCAAACTGGACATCTCCATTTTACATCGATCTGATCACTAGTGTGAAAAATATAGTTCCAATTTCCAAGAAATAAAATGAAAATGAAAATTATAGTGTGACAAGGGGAGCAAGACACTACTACAAAAAAAGAGATTATACACGGACAAAAATGAAGGAGCTACACGGATTTCCTACCGTGTTTAAATCGAGGGTGTATGAATAGTTCAATAACTACACACGGACATTTGTCCGTGTGCAATTTCAACGATTCTACACGGATAACTACACAAACAGCCGTGTAGAAAGCCCAGAATGTATCGCTCTCCATGTTACCGAGCTACCCGGATATTACCTAAACAACCGTGTACGATTCTTTTTGTACACGGACTTTTAACTAAAAAACCGTGTAGCTTTCCTCTTTCTACACGGACATTTAGTTAAATGTCCGTGTAGCTCTCCTCTTTCTACACGGACATTTAACTAAATGTCCGTGTAGCTATCTTATTTTCTACACGGACTTTAGTTAAATGTCCGTGTAGAAAGAACATTTTTTTTTTTTTTTGTAATTTTTGTTTTTGGGCTAGCCTCCAGTTTTGCTAGCCAGTTTTGTTACAGAACTATTCCAGATTTTTCAGATTTTCCATATTTTCCAGATTTCATATAACAAGAAATCCATATTTTCCAGATTAGCAATAAATCCATATTTTCCAGATTAGCAAGAAATTCATATTTTTCAGATTATCCAGAAATCCATATGCAATAAATTATACAATATTCATATACACAAAATTATACAAAATTATGGAAATCCATGTTGAGCATTGCAAAATTCCGTTAGAAACCACCTTGCCCACACACACCTAATATCGTCGATCTGCTCCTTGGTGTAATGCGGTTCCTTTAGCACATTCTACAATTACAATTTGGTATTAGTTAGTAACAAGAAAAGGTAGATGAAATATAGTTGCAAATATCAATTGCTATTATATAGGAACAATTAATATGAATTACATACTGCGGTTGGGAATTGGAATTGTATTCTTTTGACAAAGTCAAACATGAAAATCATCGTGTAATAAGCGCATTCCCAACTCTGCAACTGTTGCGGGCCCTGAAATTTGCATTTAGCGGCCTATGTTAGAATGATAATATTTTTTTGGACAATATATGAAATTATAAATTTATAGTGTGCTCACCAGCAACCACTTCCAACTCAACTTGGTTTTCTGGCGCTTGTTATGCAATCCTCCCTCTTTAACATATTTCGCAAAAGCCCTTACAAAAGACCAAGTGAATGTTTATAGCAATTTTATAATTTGATATAATTGAAAAAAATTCAAACCAATTAAATTATTATTGCTTACTTGTTGACATAAGGGAAGATATCTTTGCACTTGTTAGCTGGGATATTTCCTTTGGGCTTACAAGAATCAACGATTATGCTCGTATTTAGGTAAGGCACAATGATTATCAGACACCAGTGCTTGCTCTGGAAGGATAAAAATTAAAGTACTTTAGCATATAATAGTGACACGAGTGTTTGCTAATATGAACAATACATAAGCTAAGGTTAGAATTAACCTCTGGTGGTACGGCACGATAATGAATTTCTTCTCCTCCTCCATAGCACGATGCAGCGCTGAACACATGTACTCGATACCCATATCCGAATAACATCTCAGGGACGTGGCACTCACTCTCTCGGGGTCCAGAAATATGCACAAGTTCTTCCTTTGTACCATCTCATTACAGTTTCGGATTAGCTTCCTGAAAACTCAAAATTTTACATTAGAATATATATTTGAGTTGTATACAATAATGAAAATAATTTTGAGTCACTAACATGAGGAAAATGGAGATGAACGACACATCGAGCCATCTATCGGATGACGAGTGGTGGAGAATGTCCTTGAAGTCTCTGAACGACATAGTGATAATACTGCCTTCATGTAAAAACATCCCAGGTGGGACAGGGATGATGATATCCTTCATGCCTTCGGGTGCCGACATCAAGCGGTCGTGGAGAAGGCGCAAATCACCGGGCAAACGGCTGTATTCTTCTTCGGTGACCATAGGACGGTCTGGTGATCCTGGCGCGTCAGCCCCGACGTCGCAAGCCACAACAGTCCGTACCGGTGACATCATCTCCTCGTGTCTGCATTAAAATTAACATATCTTCTTCAAGCCTTTGAAAAAGAATGATTTGAATGTAACAAAAGAAATGGATTATTTAGAGATTACCTGATGCAAAATAATCTGACTCCTGGGCCATTGGACAAATGACTTCCGAGCATCATCAAGAACAAACATATCGCCGGTAGGGGCAGGAAGAGGTACGCGCCCCCATCCCTCCACGACTGAGTCAACCTGCACGCATGCATAGTCGGGCATGAGCTGAGCATGGTGTACACTTGGGGCTCCTGGAAGTACAACGCCCTTGGCAACGATCAGAGGAGAACTACCCTGCCACAGGACGAGGTCGCATGCTCTGGGGTCCTGCAATTATCAAAAAGTTGTTACTTTTTAATGGTGCGATATTGTCTAACAATGTTACAAACAGGTATGAATTACCTTTAGACTATAAAACAGTAGTGATTACCTTTAGATTTTCCAAATCATCTAAGGCTCAAGTCCCGGATGCTTGGCTACTTCGCCGAACTCCCGGCGAAATAGGAGGTGGTTCCTCGGATTGCTGTGCAAGAGATGAAAACCAGTTCAACAACCTTGATTCCATCTCAGCCAGCTTTGCGTCGTACTCTTGGCTGACCTCCGTGCGTACCTGCGCAACTATCTCGTCTTTATTTACTTTGGCACGAGGTTTTCTTCGAGGTTTTTGTCCCTCAACTCGGAACACCTCCTTCCAGCCCCTGTAGGCGCCTACACCCCTGACCCGGCCCGTGTGTTCTGGATTCTCGAGCGCTGCGGCCAAGGAATCATTTTGTCGTTCGACCGTCCGGGCACCTGAATTGACCTCCTGCTCCACCTCCAACTGTTAATAGAAAAATTAGTTATAGCAAAAGACCAAGTGATGTACATTCAGAGTTATAATTTCGTTTGAATGACACAAAGTTATAACAAAGGACTCTTACCATTCTCTGAGCCACGGGCTGCAATTTCTGTGGGAGTACTATCTTCCCGTCAGCGGTTAACTCGGATCTACCCATGAACCAATCTTGGCCCCTAGGATTTTGGATCCTAACCACGGGTGAGTCCGAATCTTTGTTTTGCTCCAGTACTGTCCTCCACTCTGCCGACTTACCCTCGTAACCACCTGACCCTAAATGGTGCAGATACTTGTTCATGGCAGCAATCCTCCTGCCTTCGGCACTTTTTTTCTTCACATGTGCAAGAAAATCAATTAGTTGTAGATAAATAATTGAAGATCGAGAAAAAACAAAAACTACTTTGGATAATGTTACATACCTTGAACTCTTCTGTGGACTTCAAAGCTTGAAACTCCTCCCACACCTCTTGTGTTAGCCAAGAATAGTACCCTACCGGATTTCTCCCTCTCTCCATGAAATCCGTCTTCAGCGTACTCTTGAATTGCTTCCAACCTTCGTTCATGATCCTCAGAGTCTTAGTCTTTGGGGTATCGCTCTCGATGTTCCACTGAGCCTGATTGACACCAAATTCACTGTATTTAATTTCATGTACAACAATGAAAATAAAGTAAAGAGTTGTTCGGTACTTTACCTTCACCATGTTCCACCAGTCGTTCTTCTCCTCTTTATCAAACTTATTCCAACTCTCTACAAGGATACTTGCCTTTCGCTTCACCAAATTGCAACACCGATTTGAGTACGCCATTCGGTTTGGACCTTGCGCACGCCCGTCGTCCGTGAACCGGATTTCCAGCTGCTTCTTCTCGGACGTGCTTGTGCACATTGTCGGACCTCTTTTCCTTCTTTCTGACGAGGCAGTAGCTTGCTTATGCTCTTCTGCCATCACATCTATGTGCTCACCCTCAGCCAACATGGTTCTGCCATACAAAGAAATATTAAAAGAAATATTATATAAACACCAAATGGAAAGAGTTAGTTTATTCATATATGCACATTAAGTTATGCACATTAAGTAATGGACCTATGTGCAAAACAAACACCACAGTAAAATGGAGGACTTCAAAACACACAAATTAAATGGACCTTAATTTCATATTTTTCTGATTTTAATTCGATTTTATATGATTTTCCAAAGTTCAGCCTCTCAAAATGAAAATTCTGCACCTTTAAACATCAGATTTTACCATTTGAAAATGTGAACTTTAAAAAATCATATAAAATGGAAAAAAAAATCATAAAAATATGAAATTTGTGTCCATTTTGTGTGTTTTGGAGTCCTCTGTCTGTTGGTCAAGTTATAATCTTGATTTGGTGATGGCATTGATCTGCACGGATCAATTTACCAGCAGAGGTCATTTTGGCCGTTTAGAGTACATTTCACTACTTTGCATATAGGTCCTCAAATAATGTTGAGATAAAAAAATAAATCAAATAGGTCACTACTTCATAAATTAACAGATATGTCACTACTGCAGAAATTAAATAGGTCACTACTTCAAATAGGTGCAAGCCGAGTTTTTTTTTGTCTTAGGGATAGTAAAGTGGCACCAGCACAATTAACTATATCCACCAGAAATTTAATAGGTTTTGAACTATAGGCACAGCACAGCAAAGCAAAGCAGAAATTTAATAGGCACAGCACAGCAAAGCAGCACAGCAAAGGCAGCACAACACAGCAAAATAAGCAAAAAAAACTTACAAATCAGTAGTGAGAACAGCAGGCGGCGACAATGAGCACAGCACAATGAGCACAGCAGAGGCGGCGACAATGAGCACAGCAAGGCAGAAGAGGCGGTGACAGAGGCGGCGGAGAGGGTGACAGAGGAGGCTAAGAGGGAGGGTGATAGAGGCGGAGTAGTGAAAAGGATTTTGAAAGAGAAGAGAAGGATTTGAAGCGGCTCGTTTTCAGAAAAAAATTGGAAGAGAAAGCTTTTGAAAAACATTGTACACCTCTTTCTACACGGACATTTAGTAAAAGTCCATGTACAAATCCCCGGTTTTTCTACACGGACTATTTAGTAAAAGTCCGTGTACAATTAGTCTTTCTACACGGACATTAACTAAAAGTCTGTGTACAAATACCCTTTCTACACGGACTATTAAGTAAACATCCGTGTAGCTCTCTGAACCTTTATACACGGTTTTATCGGAAAATCCGTGTACAATGCCTATTTATACGCGGACTATTAACTAAAAGTCCATGTAAAAAAAGTTCAAACATATTAAATTAGGTTTCTTTTTATTTTTTATATTATTTAAACTAATAATAAATTAACTAAAATATATAATATATCACATCTAATATTTAAAACTTATACTAATATTAACTAATACCCGGTTTTTTATTATTATTAAAATTTGAACTATAGACATTTAATATTTGTATTAGTAATTAAAAACTAATACTAATATTTTATATTTTATTTTTATTATATAATATCTTAACTAATATTTTGAAAACTAATACTAATATTTGAAATAGAAATTTTGTACCATTATTATAAAAAATGAACTAACATTTGAACCTGAGAGCTACAAATATTTTATTTTTGAACTACAAATATTTTATTTTTTATTTCATTATTTCAGAATTCACTAATATTTTAAAAACTAATACTAATATTTGAACTAGAAATTTTGTAATATTATTAAAAAAATGAACTAATATTTGAACTAGAGGAATCTAATATTTGATATTTGAACTACAAATGTTTTATTATTACAAAGTTGTTTCTAAAAAAGAAATATTACACACCGGGTTTTTTTTTTTCCTTTTTCTCTTTTTTTTTCACCTTTTCAACAGTACTCTCGACCCATATTCCTTCATTGTGGTCGGATCGCATATAGTTTGCTTCGTCGTTTTCTTCAATTGTTGCTACCTCAGGTTGCATGTCGGCACAAAATGGAGGTATTTTGTCGAACTGGTCATGCTCTTCTTCATCGACGACATTTTCTACCCCGACAATCCTTCTTTTTCCGGATAGGACGACGCTCCACCTATCATCACTCGGGTCAGTGACATAAAAGACGTGGGTGGCTTGATTGGCGAGTATAAACGGATCATCGACATACCCAACTTTATTAAAATCAACGAGTGTGAACCCGTTGTTATCAACTTTAACACCCCGGTCTTCGACCCATTGACACCGAAACAAGGGAATGCTCAGGCGAGGATTGTAAACGAGCTCCCAAATTTCTTCAATGACGCCATAATATGACCTCGATGCTATTACAGCCCGACCATCTCCAGATCTACTGAATTCTTGAGACGTCGCCACCAACGTCACCCCACTATTTTGCATTGTGCTCTTCTCACTTTGCCGTTTAGTGTAAAAAGTATAACCGTTAATTCCGTATCCTTGGAATGTTTTGACAACAATTTGGGGTCCTTCGCCCAGCAGTCTAACAATTTCGGGTACGGGGTGTGACTTCACTCTTTCTTTCAGCCATCCTATAAAAGAACGATTATGCTCGTTAGTAAGCCACTTCTGACTTCTCGTGTAGTTCTGTTGTTGAAGGATTGTCATGTGCTCATCTATGTAGGGAGCAACATCTGTCATGTGCTGTAGTACAATAAAATGTGCCTTCTGTAGATCATTTATATCAGCAACTACGGCTCTCAACCCAATTGTCCCGACTCCTTGGAGCCTTCCCTCGTATCGAGATTTCGGAACGCCAATAGGATCCACACCGGCCATGTAGTTGGTGCAGAAATCAATCACCTCTTCTGTGGAATATCCTTCTATAATGCTACCTTCGGGCCGATGTCGGTTGCTCACGTACTTTTTCAAGATGCCCATGTATCTCTCGAATGGATACAATACCGCAGGAACACGGGACCACATATCTGAATTTCTCTCACAAGATAAACAGCAAGGTGAACCATAACATCGAAAAAAGATGGCGGAAAATACATCTCAAGTTGGCAAAGAGTAATGACGACCTCCTTTTGCAAAGAGTCCAATTTTAGAGGGTCTATCACTTTGGAATTGATTGCATTGAAGAAAGTACAGAACTTCGTAATGGTTTCCTGAACCTCCTTTGGTAAAATTCCCCGAATTGCAACAGGAATCATATGTGTCAGTAAAACATGACAGTCGTGGGATTTCAGACCAAGCAATTTCAGGTCCTTCTTCGACACCAGCTTCTTAATATTCGAGGAATACCCCGATGGGACTTTAATACTATGAAGGCATTCACAAAAGCTTGTTTTCTCTTTCTTCGACATTGTGCACAGTGCGGGGGGTAGGTACGTGCGCTTCCCTTTCTCCTGCGGTGCAAGCTCGGGTCGTATTCCCATTTCTACCATGTCTTTCCGAACTTTAATACCATCTTTAGTCTTTCCCTTAATGTTCAATAGTAAACCAATCAAACTGTCGCAGACATTTTTTTCAACATGCATGACATCTATGCAATGTCTCACTTCTAAAAATTCCCAGTACGGTAGCTCCCAAAATATGGACCTTTTTTTCCAAATATTCTTCGGTGGTGCTTCGGCACATTTTCCAAAAATAACATCAAGGTTTTTTACCCGATTGAAGACACTCTTCCCGTCTAATGGACGACGGGCCACTCCAAGCTCAATTTTCCCGTTGAATGCACTCTTCTCTTACGGTATGGGTGATTAACAGGAAGAAACCTACGATGCCCCATGAAAACATTCTTCTGACAATTTTTCAGCCTCAGCACCTGCGTGTCATCTTCACAGATAGGGCACGCTTTTGCTCCTTTACAAGTGTAACCCGATAAATTCCCGTACGCGGGAAAATCATTTACTGTGCAAAACACCATGGCCCGCATTTGAAATACCTCTTTGCTGTATGCATCCCAGACCGGGACGCCATCACGCCATAATTTCTGGAGGTCCTCAATTAATGGTGCGAGATACACATCTATGTCATTTCCGGGTTGCCTGGGTCCTTGGATTAGTAATGACATCATTATATACATGCGTTTCATGCACAACCAAGGAGGAAGATTATAGATGGATATAAGAACTGGCCAAGTACTGTGCCGACTGCTCAAGCTTCCAAACGGACTCATTCCATCTGTGCTCACCACAATTCTAAGGTTTCTCATTTCGGAACCAAATTATTTGAAGTGTCTATCAATGTTTCTCCACTGAGGAGAATCGGCTGGGTGCCTTAGTTTACCGTCTTTTTTGCGCTCTTCTTCATGCCAACGCAATAATTTTGCATCCTTGGAATTCGCAAACAACCGTTTGAATCTCGGTATTATCGGCAAATACCACAACACCTTAGCCGGAGGCCGGCCCTTTTTGTCCTCGTTACAATCATCAGTACTGTCCTGGTCCTTACGTTTATACCGTGAAACACCGCATTTAGGACAGACATGCATGGTCTCGTACTCGTTACGGTACAATACACAGTTATTCGGACATGCATGTATTCTTTCGATCTTCAACCCCATTGGACATATCAACTTTTTCGCCGGATATATTGTACCGGGTAACTCGTTGTTATCTAGGAGCATTTCTCGTAAAAGCTGTAATAAGGACGTGAAACTCTTATCGCTCCAACCATTGTTTGCTTTTAAGTTTAATAATTTCAACACAGCTGACAGTTTCGTAAATTTGGTACACCCGGGATACAACTGCTTTTTGGAATCATTAGACAAATTTTGGAATTTATCATAATTTTTATCACGAATTTCATAATTATCAGACTTGTATCAGATGAATAAGATAGATATGAATAACACCCGGCAGCCACTGCCCGGTCTTTTCAAAAAAAAGAAGAAGATAGATATGAATAAATTTGCTTATTAGAAAACGACATAAATTGAAAAAAAAGAAAGTTTAGCATTGAAATATCATGTTATTCTTTTTCTTTCTCCAAAATAACACAGTACTAATACCAAGCAAATCTCAAAAGTATTTCCGTTGTTTTCCTTTTACATTCCTTCAAATCAAATAACTGGATAAGAAGATGACAAATTGGCAATCCTTCTTATTTTCAAATTGCCCAATAAGTATTGACCACAAAATATAGAATTAAAGTACATTTGTGTGAATTAGAGTCACTTGACTCATTGTAAATACGCTTTTTTACCAATTAAAGCCACTAACCTTTTAACAAAAAAGTACATCTCTGACAATACTTTACCAACTAACTAAAAAATAAAACAAAGTTGTCTCTGAAAATTCAATTGTATCTTTCTCCATACTATGAAAATTAGATGAACTATTGTCTTAAAATTGCAGCTCCATTTCGTAGCAAATTACAGAATTTAGAAAGGTTGAATTGGATAAAAAACATAAGAGATGTCGTCTACTCTTAATTTTAAGTCTTCGTCCCACAGAAAAACCTACAAGAGTACCTGTCTACAATAAATTCTACACTGTTGATCTACACTTGAATTTAATATTGTGGACCCTACTAGCCTGGAAATTTTTTAGAAGTATTTTTTTCAGTTGGTAAGGTTCAAATGAAGCTTCGCTTGTTTAAGTTGAAATAAAAAAAAATTATAGTTAACCCGGGAGAATATATTTTAATATATTTAAGCATTTAAGAATAATATGTCCAATTAATTTTATAAACATGTTCTTAGTTTGTTTCCTTTAGGATTTCTTGGATTCCAAATTTGTATAGTGTCATATCAATTTAATAGAAGGTTAGAATCCGCTGACATTTAAAAAAATATAGTGATGTACTATTTTTATAAGGAAGCTGATATGAGTACCCGCGCTACCGTACCCGCACCTAAACTGCCATAACTGCTTGTGGGGACCGCAACTATTCCAAAACTGTAATTTTGTTTTACAAATGTTAATAGTTACATTGTGAAGTACATAGCTCAAACGGGACAAGTATTTATACATTGAACTATACATTGAACTACATATGATATATGAATTTTCCTAAAATAACTATACCCGCACTTTTTCTTGAAAAATACTCGTGTCGTACCCGCATTAGGGGACCACTCAAACAGCATGCGGGGACCACTAAAAATTTTCAACAAAAAAATGTTGACTTAGCTTATGTGCGGGTAATAAAGTATTTATATCTACATCTTGTGGTATTTATACTTACGAAATAAAGTATTTATACTTATACATTGAACTACATATGATATATTAATTTTTCTAAAATAACCGTACCCGTAATTTTTCTTGAAAAATCCTCGTGTCGTGCCCGCATTAGGGGACCACTAAAAATTTTCAACAAAAAATATTGACTTAGCTTATGTGCGGGTAATAAAGTATTTATATCTACATGTTTGTGGTATTTATACTTGCGAAATAAAATAGTTATATCTATATGCTAAGCTATGACGCCCAACCAGGGGTAAAGAAAGAATTAAAGAAATGGTGCCCCACTACTACAGAAATGGTCATTGTACACGGACATAAATAGGGGAGCTACACGGATTTCCTGCCGTGTGGAGTGCGAGGGTGTATAATCCCCTGAATAAATTATACACGGATATTTAACCGTGTGCAATTCCTGAGAGCTACACGGATCATTACATAAACAACCGTGGTCAATTCCTTGCCAAGTGGCGTTCTCCAAACCCGAGCTACACGGATCAGTACATAATTAACCGTGTCCAATTCCTTGCCAAGTGGCGCTCTCCAAAGCCGAGCTACACGGATCACTACATAATTAACCGTGTCCAATTCCTTGCCAAGTGGCGCTCTCCAAAGCCGAGCTACACGGATCACTACATAAACAACCGTGTCCAATTCCTTGCCAAGTGGCGCTCTCCAAAGCCGAGCTACACGGATCACTACATAAACAACCGTGTCCAATTCCTTGCCAAGTGGCGCTCTCCAAAGCAGAGGTACACGGATTGGAACATAAACAGCCGTGTACGATTTCTCTGTCTACACGGACTTTTAGGTTAATATCCGTGTAGACCTATTATTCTGCACGGCTCATTACATAAACAACCGTGTACATTAGTGGAGATCTATACACGGATATTTAACTAAAAGGCCGTGTACGATCATTTTCCTGCACGGATGTCTATCAAAATATCCGTGTAGAATAACTATTTCTACACGGATCATTACATAAGCAGCCGTGTACCTATCTTATATTTTTATTGCTCTTTATTTGGCTTTCCACACGGACTTATGTGAAACATCCGTGTAGAATGGTTATTTTTTTTTTCAATTTTTATTTTATGTTTTGGCTAGCCTCCAGTTTGCTAGCCATTAAAAATCAATTCCAAACAAATAATTTCCAATATATCAGAATACAACCCCTAAACAAAATTCATGTACACTAAATATATCAAAAATTCATGCACACTAAATTATACAAATCCATATTCTGGTTTACAAAATTCATTTTGAAACCACTTTGCCCACATACATCTAAAATAATCTATATCTTCGTTGCTGTAATGCCCTGCCTTTTTGTTCGATTTATACTGCAAAAAATTCAAAATATGTAGGTTATTAGAAAAATACAATATAACAACTGCATCTCTGTTTTGCTTTATAAAAATAAATATTGTAATTATAACAATGCAACTAATAAAACAAATTTAGTAGAATAAAATATTAGAGGAAATCAACATTAATTATATGGACAAGTCAAGGCAAACATATGAATTACATACCGGATATTTTGGCCAATCGAATTGTAAGCGTTCAACAAAGTGATACATAAAAATCATCGTGTAATAACCGCATTCCCAACCCTGAAACTGTTGCGGGCACTGAAATTTTCATTTAGCGGCCTATGTTAGAATGACAATTAATTTTTGAACAAAAAATATGAAATTATAAAAATTATAGTGCATGTGCTCACCGGCTGCCACCTGAAACACAACTTATTTTTATGCTTCGGAATCGTGCTTTGCATTCCTCCATCTTTAAGATATTGCAGAAAAGCCCTTACAAAATTGAGTGAATGTAATTAGCAATTCCACAATTTGTTATATGTAATTGGGAAAAAATCAAACCAAGTGAATTACTATTGCTTACTTTCTTATTGGAATGCAGATCATTTTGGATTCCTGAGGAGTGACGCCCGGTCCGGGATGTGAAGAATCCATGAGGAAAACCAAATTCTCAAGTGGCACAATCACAATCAAACACCAGTGGCCCCTCTGGTGGTATGGCACGAGAAGAAATCTCTTATTCTCCGAAAGAGCCTTATGCATCGCTGAACACATGTACCGGACAGTATCTTCCTCCTGATATTGCACCATCGTACCACTAGTAAAAGCGGGGTCCAAGAATGCACAGGAGTTCACCTTATCTTTCCCACAATTCAGAGACTGTTTTCGTTGTATCATCCTGAAAAATCATCATTTCACATTAGAATATATATTTGAGTGCTATACACATGATATATATGATTTTTTGGTCACTAACAATAGGAAAACGGTGACGACTCCCACATCGAGCCATTTATCGCTTGATGAGGCATGTAGAAAGTCCTTGAATTCTTTGAAAGGCAGCACGACCGTCCTGCCTTTGTGTAGGAGAACCTCGGGGGGGATATCGAACATTATGTGCTCCATATAATCTGGTGCCTTAACCAGGCAGGCGTGGAGATTCCGCAAATCCTCTGGTAAACGGCTAACCTCTTCTTCAGAGAGCCCCGTACGGTCTACTGGGGCATCCACTGGCGCAGCCGCTAGCGCATCCGCTGGCGCTTCCGCTGGTGCCGCCGCTGGCGCAGCAGGAGATTCTTGCGCATCAGCCCCGACTACTACTTCCAAGCCTCGCCGTACCGGTGACAAAGCTTCGTCCGCAGCGTTTCCAACGCCTCTTCGGGTCTGTATCAGATTTTGAACCTTTTTTCAAGTATTTCAAAATAATCATTTGAACGTAACATAAGATATCCGTGTTTTATTTAGAGATTACCTGATCCAAAATAATCTGAGACTTGGGCCATTGGACAATCTGTCTACGGGCATCATCAAGCACCACCATGCCGTAGGTAGGGACAGGAAGAGGTATGCGGGCAGCCCAATCGGCCACAATCATGTCAACCGTTACGGGGAGGTGGTTGGGCCTTAGCTGAGAACCGGCTGGAGGATGTACAATACCCTTAGCAAGGGTCAGAGGAGTTTTGTCGTGCCACATGACGAGGTCGCATGATGTGGCCTCCTGCAATTAATAATTATCAGAAATTAGTTAATGAACAAGTCACAATTACGGGTAGATTATGAACAAGTAGTGATTACCTGTAGATTGTCCAACACGCCCAGAACTTCGGTCCCGGATGCTTGACTGCTTCGCCGAAATCCCGGCGAAACGGGAGGTTGTTGCTCGGATTGCTGCGTCAGAGATGTAATTTGGTTGATCCACCTTGATTCGAATTCAGCCATCCTTCCATCGTACTCCGTTCTGAACTCCTCGCATACCTCCTGGCGTACCTGCGCCAACCTTGATTCCATCTCTTCCGTGCTAACTTTGGCACGCGGTCTTCTTTTTGGTTTTGGTCCGTTGTATACATCCTTCCAGCCACAGTAGACCGAGACACCCCTAACTCGACCCGTGTTTTCTTTAGTCCCGAGCGCTGCGGACAAGGAATCATCCACTCTTTCGACAGTCATGGAGCCCGAATTTACCTCCTCCTCCACATCCAACTGTTAAAAAAAATTAGTTATAGCAAAAGACAAAGTAATGTACACGAAGTTACCACAAAGACTCTTACCATTTTTTGAGCCACGGGTTGCACGTCACTTGGGAGTACTATCGTCCCGTTAGCGGTTACCTCAGATCTTCCCATGAGCCAGTGTTGGGCCCTAGGATTTTGGATCCTAACCACAGGTGAGTCAGAATCTTTGTTTTGGCCCAGTACCTTAGCCCATTCGGCCGACTTACCCTCGTAACCACCTGACCCTAATTTGTGCGGGTACTTGTTCAATTTCACGATCCTCCTGCCCTCGTCACTTTTTATCTTCACACATCAAGGCACATCAATTAGCTAGTTTAAGGAAGATAAGTACATATCGAGAAAGAACAGAGACAAAGTTGGCTGAATTTATATACCTTGAACTCTGATGTGGACTTCAAAGCTTGAAACGCCTCCCAATGCTCTTGTTTCAGCCATTTATAGTAGCCTACCGGATTTCTCCCTTCCTCCATGAAATCCGTCTTCAACGTGCTCTTGAATTGCTTCCAAGCTTCATTCATTTTCCTCAGAGTCTTTTTCTTTTTCGCGGACTTTGGGTCGTCATCCTGGATGTTCCAATGAGCCTGCATGATTGACAACAAAATTACTGCATGTAAGTTCATTCAAGTTTTCAGGTCAGGTATAGACATATATAACTTGCACTTAACCAAAGTACGGGGAATAAGTAGATTGAAAATAATTTGTGTTTCACTTGCTCTACCAAATTGTTTTCTGTATATTAGGAAACTTTGGGGCACAACCTATGTCACTACCTACATGCAATCTAACATTTATGACCAAATCAAAGTGAAATAATGTGTTGTATTTAGCTGAGTTTGTTAGTGATATTTCTTTGCTGATTTTGCTATTTGTCATGAAAATAGTGTAGGGCACCAGAATTGGGTCAAGGTGTCTGGCGATTACCTTACCTTTCCTGGTGGCGGTACCCAGTTCAAGCATGGTGCACTACACTAGCTACATTGATTAATTTCATTCAGCAGGTAATATATATTTGGTTTTGAATTTTTCTCTGTATATATAACTGCTAAATGATAGAATTTGGGATATAGTCCTACAAAGCAAGAATTATCACCTACACCCCTAGAAATATACCAAAGGTTAAGACATGCTAGAAAACTTGTATCCAACAAAAAAAGAAATAACAAACAGAATACGAAAAATGAATATATAATGCATGTACAGTTTTTTTTTTTACCTTCACAATGTTCCACCATTCGTTCTTATCTTCGTCATCGAATTTGTCCCACCTCTCAACCAAGATAGATGCCTTCTGCTTCACCAAATTGTTACACCAATTTGTGTACTCTGCCCTACGTGGACCCTTCGGACATCCGGTTTTGTCGAACTCGATTTGCAAATCCTTCGCCTCTGAGGTCTTCGTGCACATTGTCGGACCTCTTTTCTGTCTGAGACTGCTGGTCCTCTTTTTCCACTATGATATCTACCTGCGGTTCCACTGTTTCCAAAATCATATCTGCATTCTCACCTGGCTGTGACATGATTCTTTCTACAAAAAAGAAACATTATTACAAATGTTATGAAATGTAAAATTTAGGTCTAACTTATGTGTTGTTGGGTCCTTTGTTCAATCATAGTGTTGGTTTTGCAATTTAGTCCCTGTAACATTAATTAGGTGTCCATGTCACCAGAATAGGTCAGTTGAGGAAACTTTTCACTTAACCAAAATACAATCAGAGATAAGGGTTTTGATTTAACCAAGATACAGGGAGCATTGCAACTTAGAGAGAGAGAGAGAGAGAGAGAGCCTTTCAAGGACAGAACAGCAACCGCGCGAGAGGAGCTTAGAGATTCAATTGGCGAGTTCAGGTGAGAGCGACAGAGGAGACCGAGCTAGCACCGAGAGAGAGAACGATGGCAGCACCACAGAAAGAGATAGGAGACTAAGGGGTTTAGGTTTTAGGGGAGACGAGGAGATTTTGAAAAGATATCGAGCGACAGAGACGAGGCGCGCACTTTATTTCGCGTAAACTAAATATACACGGACATTTAAATAAACACCCGTGTAGAAACGTAAGAGAGCTACACGCTTAATTAAACACCCGTGTATAATTAGGTTACGCGAAATTATGAAATGCGCGCCTACATATGGTTTTCTAGATTAATTTTTTCAAATTCCAAAGTTTCATATTTTTCAAATTCCATATTTTTCAAAATGGAAAACTTCAAAAATAAAAAGGAACCTGATTTCAGTTTTATTTAGCTTGAAAATTATTTTATATCTTCGAGTATCTAGCAGAACTTAATAATAAAATCAAATAAATATTTCAATTTCTACACGGGCGTTTAATTAAATATCCGTGTAGAAAACATTTTGTACACGGATTTTTTATTAAACGCCCGTGTACGTTGCTTATAAGGCGAAACAACTCTTGAAAATTAAACGGCCGTGTTAAAATCCTTTTGTACACGTATTTTTAATTAAACGACCGTGTATGATTCTTATAAGACGAAATTCAAAATTAAACGACCTTCAAAAGCCTTTTGTACACGGAATTCGAGAAGTTGCCTTATCTTTTTTTTCGAGAAGACGAAAAGACTTCAAAATTCAATATAATCTGAGAAACTCCCCTTTTCGATTACTTTTCTCTGAGAATTTGGAAGAAGAAATGGCCGCTTCGGTGCCACCGGAAGAAGACTCAAATGTGCCATGGCCATTGCCCCCCGGCTATGTCATTCCCGAGGATGCTCCCGAAGTCCTACCCGGCTATGAAATGCCTCCTCCCAACTACAGGAGGACATGGCCATGGCCGCCCTCAAATGTGCCACGACGAAGCCCAAGGGAGCACCCACCACCAAAGCCCTACAAAAGGAGGGGCAATCCCTGGATCAGGCCAAAGAGACCCTGGATTAAAAGGAGGGGGTCAGGCCAAGGAGCAATCCAGCCAGGCCAGTGAAGGAGTGTTTAATTAAGTTAGCTTTTTTTTTCGTTTTGTTTTGATGTAATATATTTTTGTTCTTAATTTAATCAGCATTTTGTTTTCTTTCCGTTTAACTATTTTGTTAAATACTTCATGCTATCTAAATAAATATTGTTATAGATATGAATTAGCAGTACAAAACAACCAACAAATAATTAATTCATGGATAATCACTAAAAAGTAAATTATTTAAAATTAACTTAAATAATCTGTCTAAATAATATCATAGAATGCCTAATGCTCTCTAAATAATCCGATTTGAAAACATAAATGAACACTTTACTTGATATGACCTTATCTGGGTTTACAAATTTATAAAACAACCATAGAATAATTTTTCGGGAAAAAAATACCTTCTGTTCAAGTAATTATTTCAAAATATTTTTTACAAAAAAATATTTCAAAATAACATGCAATTTAGTCCCTGTTGCTCAAGTAAAGTTTTTTCAAAAATAATGTAATTTTAATATTTCAATTTCTACACGGGCGTTTAATTAAATATCCGTGTAGAAAACCTTTTGTACACAGATTATTCATTAAACGCCCGTGTACGTTTCTTAGAAGGCGAAAAAATTCTTGAAAATTAAACGACCCTGGAGAAAACTTTTCTTACACGGATTTTTAGTTAAACGTCCGTGTCCAATTTTAAGTTAAAACGTTTAATTCGAACATGTTATTTACGGAATTCGAGAAGTTCACTTATCTTTTTAATTCTGAAAAGACGAAAACGAATTCAAATAATCACTCCCCCGTTTCGATTACTTTTTCTCTGAGAATAATTTTAGGGGAAAAAATACCTTCCTACACGGATGTGTAATGAAATATCCGTGTAGCTCCCTTTGAATTTCTACACAGACATTTTATGAAACGTATAAATGTATTTGTACACGGATGTTTAATTAAATGTCCGTGTTGCTCCCTTTGTATTTGTACACGGTGTTTTTTATTTAAACAAATAAAATATAAATTTCACGTCCTAATTAAATTATATCAGAAATTATACAAAAATTCATGTCTAGATTATATCAAAAATTAATACAAAAAAACCTACACTAAATTATACAAATCCATATTTCTAGTTTACAAAAATTACTGTTGAAACCACTCTGCCCACATATCTAAAATAATCTATCTGGTTCTTGCTCCTGATGCAACAAAGAAATATTAGAAACGAAATAAAAACATTACCATGAGACAGAAATATCCAGAGATAAACCGGCCTTGAGTCTTTAGCTTCATTGGGCTCTCTGAAATATTATAAAAGAAATATATATTATGCATTGAATTTTTTTTTTCCAAATAAGAAATATTAAAATTTTCAAGTTTAAAAGGAGTAAATATTATACATTGGATTTTTTTTCCTTTTTCTCTTTTTTTCCACTGTTTGAACATCTTCCCATAATCCTTCATTGTGGTCAGATCTCATGTAATTTGCTTCGTCTTGTTCTGCAATTGTTGCTATCTCAGCTTGCACATCGGTACAAAATTGAGGTATCTCTTCGAACTGGTCGTACTCTTCTTCGTCGGTGACGTTTTCTACCCCAACAATCCTTCTTTTTCCGGATAGGACGACACTCCACCTATCATCACTCGGGTCAGTGACATAAAAGACTTGGGTGGCTTGCTTGGCAAGTATGAACGGATCATCCACATACCCGACTTTGTCAAAATCAACGAGGGTGAACCCGTCGTTATCAACTTTAACACCCCGGTCTTCGACCCATTGGCACCGAAACAAGGGAATGCTAAGGTGAGGATTTTAAACGAGCTCCCAAATTTCTTCAATAACGCCGTAATAAGACTTTGAAGCTATTACAGGCCGGGCATCCCCCGATCTACTGAATTCTTGGGACGTCGCCACCAACGTCACCCCACTATTTTGCATCGTGCTCTTATCACACTGTAATTTAGTGTAAAATGTATATCCGTTAATCTCGTATCCTTGAAATGTTCTAACAACCATTTGGGGTCCTTCGCCAGCAATCTAACAGTTTCATTTACACGGGACATTTCGGGGTGTGATTTCACTCTGTCTTTCATCCATCCTATAAAAGAACGGTTATGCTCGTCAGTAAGCCACTTCTGACTTCTCGTGTAGTTCTGTTGTCGAAGGATCGTCATGTGCTCATCTATATATGGAGCAACATCAGCCATGTGCTGCAGTACAATAAAATGTGCCTTTCGCAGGTCACCGTTATCAGCAACTATGGCTTTCAACCCTATTGTCCCTACTCCTTGTAGCCTTCCCTCGTATCGAGATTTTGGAACGCCAATAGGACCCACACCGGTCATGTAGTTGGTGCAAAACTCAATTACCTCTTCTGTGGAATATCCCTCCACAATGCTTCCTTCGGGACGACTTCGGTTCCTTACGTAACTTTTCAAAATACTCATGAATCTCTCGAATGGATACATATACCGCAGGAACGCGGGACCACAGATCTGAATTTCCCTCACGAGATGAACAACAAGGTGAACCATAACATCGAAAAGAGATGGCGGAAAATACATCTCAAGATGGCAAAGGGTAACGACGACCTCCTTCTGCAAAGCGTCCAATTTGAGCGGGTCTATCACTTTGAAATTAATTGCATTGAAGAAAAAACAAAGCTTCGTAATGGTTTGCCGCACGGGCTTCGGTAAAATTCCCCGAATTGCAACAGGAATCATATGTGTCATTAAAACATGACAGTCGTGGGATTTCGGACCAATCAATTTCAGGTCCTTCATCGACACAAGCTTCTTAATATTCGAAGAATACCCTGATGGGACTTTAATATTGTGAAGGCACTTACAAAAGCTCGTTTTCTCGATCTTCGACATTGTGCACATTGCGGGGGGGAGGTATGCCTTTTGCTTCCCTTTATCCTGCGGTGCAAGCTCGGGTCGTATTCCCATTAATTTCATGTCTTCTCGAACTTTAAGACCGTCTTTCGTCTTCCCCGAAATGTTCAATAATGTGCCAATCAAACTGTCACAGACATTTTTTTCAACATGCATGACATCTAGGCAATGTCTCACTTCTAAATATTCCCAGTATGGTAGCTCCCAAAATATGGACTTCTTTTTCCAAATATCTTTCGGTGGTGGTTTGGCACGTTTTCCAAAAACAACAGCAAGGTTTTTAACCCGCATGAAGACATTCTTCCCATCTAACGGACGACGTGCCACTCCAAGCTCAATTTTCCCGTTGAATACCTTCTTCTTCTTACGGTATGGGTGATTAACAGGAAGAAACCTACGGTGCCCCATAAAAACATTCTTTTTACAATTTTTCAACCTCAGCACCTGCGTGTCATCTTCACAGATGGGGCACGCCTTTGCTCCTTTACAAGTGTAACCCGATAAATTCCCGTACGCGGGGAAATCATTTATGGTGCAGAATACCATGGCCCGCAAATTAAATTGCTCTTTGCCGTACGCATCCCACACCCGGACGCCATCCCTCCACAATTTCTGGAGGTCCTCAATTAATGGTGCGAGATACACATCTATGTCATTTCCGGGTTGTCTGGGTCCTTGGATTAGTAATGATATCATTATGTACCTGCGTTTCATGCACAACCAAGGAGGAAGATTGTAGATGCATATAAGAACTGGCCAAGTGCTGTGCTGACTGCTCATGCTTCCAAACGGACTCATTCCGTCTGTGCTCACCCCTAACTTAAGGTTTCGTGATTCGCCACCAAATCCTTCGAAATGTCTATCAATGTTTCTCCATTGAATTGAATCAGCAGGGTGTCTTAGTTTACCATCTCTTTTGCGCTCTTCTTCATGCCAACGTAACAATTTAGCATCTTTGGGATTTGCAAATAACCGTTTGAATCTCGGTATTATTAGGAAATACCACACCGCCTTAGCCGGAGGCCTTGCCTTTTTTCCTCCATCACAATCGTCAGTGTCCTGGTCCTTGCGTTTATACCGTGAAACACCGCATTTAGGACAAACATGCATGGCCTCGTACTCGCCACGGTACAATACACAATCATTCGGACATGCATGTATTTTTTCAATCTTCAAACCCATTGGACAGATCAACTTCTTCGCCTGATATATTGTACAGGGTAACTCGTTGTTATCTGGGAGCATCTCTCGTAAAAGCTTTAATAAGGACGTGAAACTCTTATCGCTCCAACCGTTGTCTGCTTTTAAGTTCAATAATTTCAACACAGCTGATAGTTTTGTAAATTTGGTACACCCGGGGTATAACGGCTTTTTAGATTCATTAGACAGATACTGAAATTTTTTAAAATTTTTATCACTAATTTCATCTTCCACATCACGTAACATGTCCTCTAGATTCTCAGTAAAATTGTATTCTGCATTTTCATCAATCTCCACCTCATCATCCTCGTTGCAATCCACATTATCGAAATTTTCGACATTCTCAAAATCATCGTTGCATTCAAATTCAAAATTATCAACAGTTTCTACATTATCATCATTCTCGTCCAAAACAAAATTTCTATTGGTTCCACTACATTCCCCAATTTTCTCACCATGCATAAACCAACATGTATATTTTTTCTTAAATCCCCGACAAATCAAATGAGCTCTAATTTCTTCCGAATCCCCAAATCTTATATAATTTTTACAATCTCTTCAAGGACACAAGATGTCGTTATCTTTTCTGTCCACTCTATAACTCTCAGCAAATTTTAGGAACTCATCAACGCGAGCCAAGTATTCTGCATTATCACGTCGCAATTCGTACATCCAACTTCGATCCATCTGTAAATTAAAGTAAAAAAAAAAATTTCAATTGAACATATATGGTGGTCAGCATATATATTGTTCCAAATTCTTGGCTTATAAAGGGCCGGTTTACAATCCTAACCCACTCTTTGAATATTATGCCTCATATGTGAACACATATTAGCGGGATTTAATTAGTATTTGAGAAAAATTCGGCAGCATTTCTCCTTAACTCCCCAAGTATGCGTAAAAACCACATACTCGTAGGAGCAATAAGGAGAAATACTGTCGAACTTTCCTCAAATACTAATTAAATCCCGCTAATACGTGTTCACATCCTAAATGAGACACAATATTCAAAGAGCAGTCCCAAACGGGGGACTATCCAAAATTAATCCCTATTGGATTAATTTTGAACGGGCATGGACCTAAAAGCATCAGTAGGTCGGTTATTGGACCACAATACACTAATTATTTACATTATCTTAACAAATCAAGCATTAAATAATAATTGACAGAAATAATTAAGCAATATTAATCAGTAACAGAAAATTAGATAAAGAAGAGGGAAATATATATATGTATGACTAACCTTGGCAATAGAGAGGAGAATGCGAATTAACTTCCAAGCTAGATCTCAGATCCGGCCTCGTTCCTTGTGCGCAGAAATCAGACCAATTCAATACAGAGAGAGAGAGAGAGAAGTATTAATTGATCAAAACGGCGCCGGAAGAAGGCCTTTTATATAGTTCCAAACCCTAAAATAACCTTTCTACACGGATGATAATCTATAAATCCGTGTAAAAAAAGCATTACGAGAGCTACACGGACTTTTACATATGTAGCCGTTTATAAAAGATAACCGTTATACACGGACAATTATATAAACAACCGTGTGTAATATAAAAGATAAACTTTCTTCACGGACATTTATAATTCTTTTTTTTTTCCTAATTTTTGTTTTATTTTTTTTGGTTTAGCCTTCCATTATTTCGAGCAAGTATCTTTGTTTTCACGGATATTTAGCTATAAATCCGTGTAGAAAGACACACAGACTTTTATATAAACAGCCGTGTAAATTATTTTTCTACACTGTTAATTAAACAAAAATCCGTGTACTATTTCTCGTTTCTACACGGCTCTTTATTAAACGTCCGTGTATCATTTGTTTTTTTTTTTTTTTTGTCTGTCAGCTAGTTTTTTTCCCTATGTTTTTCAGAACAAACAATTTCCAAAACAGAGGAAGACATTTAAACTAAAAATTCATGTACCCTAAATTATACAAAATTAAAGCATTACAAAAGTTGGAATAAAAAGTCATATTGTAAACTAAAAATTTCCATTAAGGACTAGAATAGGGTGGTTCTTTCCTTTTGGTGCCAGTAGGGTTTACAGAGGGTAATATGAGGATACATGTTTTACTAAAGAAAGAGTTGAGTAAAAAGTTGGATGAAGGACCATAAAAAAAAAGGGAAGATGTGGATGAAGGACCGTCAGAGCCGGATGAAGAGTCGAATGAAGAGTCGGATGATCTCCGACTCTTCATTCGACTCTTCATCCGGCTCTGAAGGTCACATTCACCTCTTCATCCGGCTCTGAAGGTCCTTCAGCCAACTCTTCACCCAACTCTTCGTCCAGTAAAATTGATCAGAATAGAGAGATAATTTTTTTTTCAATACTTCGATCGCATGGGAATTCGAGATGTAGGTTATCAATTATACCAGATCGCTCATCTGTGAGCTCCCAAAACAGTAGCTCATATCGATCTAATTTTGCGATCTGAAACAATTGATAAACCTACATCTCAACCCAATTGTTAACTGTGAGAGGGGAGAGTATAAATTGATCAAAACGGCGCTGGGGAGAAGGCCTTTTATATAACAAAAAACCTAAAATATCCTTTCTACACAGCTCTTTATTAAACGTCCGTGTAGCTCGCTCATGGCTTTCTACTCTGTCATTTAAACAAAAAACCGTGTACAAATGCGACATTTCTACACGGCTCTTTATTAAACATCCGTGTAGCTCCTACGGGTTATATACACGGTCATTTAAACAAACATCCGTGTACAATTCTTACCTTTCTTCACGGTTCTTTAATTAAATATCCGTGTAGCTCTCTCAAGGCTTTCTCCACTGTTAATTAAACAATAAGCCGTGTACATTTTCTAGTAAACGTCCGTGTAGCTCTCTCACGTCTTTCTACACTAATTCTTTTATAAATATCCGTGTAGAGATCCTACAGATATTTCAGGCATCCAAAAAATTACAACTTCTACACGGTTTTTCTATAAAATTGCCAAGTCCGTGTACAATAACCATTTCTGTAGTAGTGCCCCTTTGACTCTTGCACAACGTAACGATATGATCAGCAGTTGAGTACAGTGCGGGTACTGTAGCGCGTACAGTGCGGGTACTGAAATAATTATTCTTTTTATAATGCTTAAATTTCACTATCATATCAATTTCGCTGACATTTAATAGAAGGTTAGAATCCGCTGTCATATCAATTTATGGGATTCCAAATTTGTATAGTGTCATATCAATTCAATTTCACTATTCTATCACTATTTTTATCATGCTTAAAAAATTGCATTAAATTTTAATTATCCACACTACAATTTTTTTAATTTTTCTATTTTACAACCTTCTTTTTTTTAAATAATAACTGAAATAAACCATATTTCGAGGGGAGTTTACAGCCAATATCAATGGATAAGTAAAGCCATGTTCATATTCTGTTTTTCTGCACTATTTGCTCTCTGCAGAGACCAAAAGATCACTTCAAGGACTAAAGTGTAAAAGAGAGAAAAGAGAGGGCTTTTTTGGAAGATTGTTTTATCTTCCAAGCTGGAAATTGGAAGAAGTGTTTTGATATGAACTATTTTCCCTTGGAAAACACATGTGAGAAAATGGCCATCTAGTCCCCGGTGTATATAACACACAATTCTGAAGTATATGTTATAAAACAAAATAAAGTGTAACTCCTTTTCTCCAATAAAATCGTAATAAATTCGATTTGTATGCTAATTAAACGAGGGTACATAAATTATGTATAAATTAAATTCTAAAATCTGACTACAAGAGTTAATAAAAGAGAAAAAATGTGTCATATAAAATTTCACTTCATATGTTACTAGGAAGCAACAGGTTTTTTTTTTTCAATCCTATTATACTGAAATGAAGATGAACACGTAACTTATTCCTTAAATCTTGTATTGCCGACATAACATACCAGAAAACCGGGTAGCCCTTCATATGTAGTAAAGTTGTATCATTTATAGATGACCAAATATAAAAAGAATTATAAAATTGAGTACAGAGGCAGCATTCAATTATACATAACCTATATGAAGCAAATCCAAGAATTGGAATGTCTTCATTCTAATTATTAATTATCCGAACTAATTAAAGTCGTCGCCTCCCTGATTCCATATTAAAGGTAGCTCGTCGCTAAGGAAGCTCTCCGTCTCCTCTACATGGTTCTCTTCATTTGATGATTGCTTTTGAAATCTTCTCGCCTTTTCTAAAGTGCCAGCAACTTCTCTCATTGTAGGTCTTTCTTCCCTGTTCATGTTCAAACAATGCATGACTAAATCTCCAATCTCTTCAAGAACCTCTAGTTTCATTTCATCTCTTACTTGACCATCCAAAATTTCTATGAACCTCCCCTCCTTCTTGGCCACACAAAAACTTGATGCCAAACTCCTATCCTCCTCCGGTCCTTCAAAATAAAGGGCTTTCTTTCTTGTAAGAAGCTCTAATATAATAACCGCAAAGCTATAAACATCACTTTTGTCAGTTAGCTGACAAGTTAACAAATATTCAGGATCCAAGTAACCACAGGTCCCCTGCACCAAGGTAGCAATTTCAGCTTCATCATTAGGCGCAAGTTTTGACGCACCAAAGTCAGAAACTTTTGCTATGAAATTTTCATCGAGCAAAATATTAGCAGTTTTCACGTCGCCATGAAGAATAGGGGGTGAAGCGGAGGAGTGCATGTAGGCAAGCGCATCTGCCGACTCAGAAGCAATTCTGAGTCGTTCATGCAAAGGTATAGGAGCATTGATATTATTTTTGTGGATGTAGTGATAAAGAGTTCCATTAGATATGTATTCATAAACGAGGATCGGGACTTCAACCTCCAAACAACAACCCAATAGCTTCACCACATTTTTGTGGTTGATTTGTGCCAGGATCAACATCTCTTTTGCAAACTCTTTGGTCTCCTGTTCTTCCATTAATTTTGACCTCTTTATTGCCGTGACAGTGCCGTCATCCAAAATTCCTTTGTAGACAATTCCGTGGCCCCCACGTCCCAGCACCCGTTCTTCTGAGAACTTGTTGGTTGCCTTCTCAAGCTCTTCTTTTGTATAAATTTTAAATGTGGTGGTTTTGAAATAACTCATCTGCTGTCGTAGTAGAACGCCTCCATTCTGCTCAAAAAACTGTTGTCTTGTCCTGATGAGCCTCCTCTTTTTCATTCCTAGATACAGCCAGAAACTGGCAAATCCAACTAAGAAAACACCCACACTTGCACCTGCAAAATTTCAGCATAAGGTCTGTCAGTTTCAATACAAAATTTGCTCTTTTTTTTTATCTTGTTGTACCTCATAACAAAGAAGTTTTTATTTTGAATGAAAAATTCATATTCACAACTAGCTGGATTTGTACAAATTGCATTTATAATTAATTAAATTTATGCAGATTTACAGATAGTAATGGGGGTCATATATGACAGAAAGTGAAATTAAGTAGCAAATGTGAAACCATGTACTGATACATCACTAGTCGTAATGGAAAGTAATTTGGTAAAAACATTTCGTCTAAATTATTTCTAAGATTAAGTGAATAAAACTAAAAGAGCTTACCAGTAGTTATTTTAAGTACTAATTTGAAATTGTCTTTTTTGTGACAACCATTCTTCATAAGGGCATCGCCTTCAGTCCCATGTGGACAGGTACAGTTGTAGCTCCCGATCGTGTTTGTACAATCGCCGTAGCATGGATAAACCTTTTCCAATTCACACTCATTTATATCTGTGTTGCAAAATTTTGTTAATTAAACTAAAGAACAGAAGAAAGAAATCCACAACAAGCACAATACACCTCTTATTAGGGATAGATCCTTAAATACCCACTTTCATTAGGGATAAAAGTTCAATAAGCCATTGCTCCAACAAATTAGAGGATAGTAAGATTAGGCCATTGTTCCGCACTTTCTCCGAATCTGTTTATGAAAGAATCTGTTTATACATATTTAGGATCGAATCTGTATCTTTTTGAAGTTCAGGTACTTAATTTCACAAATCGAAGTTCTTGGTGCCCCTATTGGTATATAAGTTTAGGATTCAGATTGCAAATAGAATAAATTCAGTTATCAATTGGTTTTGTACTAAACTAGTTTAACAGTAAAAGAGCAACTTCAATTTCATCCTGACAATGTAATCGGAAGGATAAAAATAATAATATTACCTTGACATCCCCCAGTGATGTACGGATTTCCCTGGTATCCATTTGAACATTTGCAAAGATATCCAGGACCATTATCCGAATTGTAGCAATCATGATTCGCACTCTGACATGCAAAATCAGTCATGTTACGACTTGCGTAACTACAATTTCCCATGTTTCTTACAGCCCAATCGATCCTTACCTGGACCTTGAAATCATTTTTCCTTGTTAGGTATGAGTTGTCAAAATGGAACCTATTTGGATCCGCAAGAAAAACATATGAACAATTTGTGGGATTGTAGAGCCCTATTAATTCACTTGGGGGTACTGTAGGATTTGTTTGAAAAAACAGTAAATATGGTTCATAGTAACTGAGTCCATTCGGAATAGAGCTCGAACAGCACCCATATGCCGGGCACGAACCATTGGTGCTACCCAACGAATAACCCCAAACATTACTGGCTTCAGGCGGACAAATCGAAACACATCCACTTACGTAGACACCACTATAATGATCCACAAAATATCCTTGGTTAGGACATCCAACAGCAAAGAAGTTGTTACTGACAGAAAGGAGGTACGGGCTCTCGCCGTCACCGAGAAATATAGTTAATTCCTCAGAGGTGTTAGTGCCGGATATATAACTTCCATTAGAGTTGTAACAAGCACGTTTCGCTGTAAGCCATATATGCATCTCACCGCTTGGTGAAATGTCTGTAATTTCTTGGGAATAGTATTGAATGAATAGCCGAGGCGGGTTATAGGATTCGTTACACAGGAGCTCGAAACCTTCTCTGAAGCAGTTAGGCTCAAACCCGAACGGGTAGGGTACTGTAATGTTCCCGCATTTGTCTCTGCAATCCGGTAAAGAAACCGGTGAATAGATCTGTGATGCGGTTTGCGTGGATGGTACAACAGTGAGAAGAGGAAGAAGCAAGAGTAGTAGGAGGTAAGGAGGAGCCATTTATGGTATGAAGGGATGTACCTTGCTTACTGGATTTTTAATAATATAATGGGGTCAAGTTTGACGCGGTTTGTTAGATATGAAATAACATAAGAAATTTCTGTGACTGTCAGTGTCCAAGGGGTTAATTTGAATCCACCTTTCTTGACTGTATTTGGAAGTTGCTATTTGTTCATTAATGCAGTATGACTCGGTCTCATTGATTTGTCTACGCTATTATATAAAATATGATTGGAAAAATTATTTTTAATCAGATAATTGATGGATTTAAGTATCGCTTTAAATTCAATTAAAATTCATTTATATGAAAAATTGATAATTAATATTGGTACTAAGGATCATATTCTTAGGAACAAAAAATTATTCCATAACCTAGACATAAATCAAAATTACCAAAGTGTGTATAGAAAATTTTCAAGTAATATCTAGAGATATTAAAAATATTTTCTATATAGAACTTTTTATAACAAATTTACTTTCAATTAAGAAATTAACACAATTTGAGTTAAATTGCAACGTAATTTTTTTCTCCAGCAATTTAATATTGTAACCAAGAAACCGAAAAAAATTTATTGATGTTTTCAGAAAATGGACTTTACGTTTTTGGAAACACAATGAAAATAAATTATCTTTTTAGAACAAAAAGCATACGAGAGAAATATGGCACAAAAGATTTTTCATCATCTATTTTCCTATAACAATTGTATTAATTGTTATGATTTTAAAATTGCACTTTCAAGAATTTGTTAATTTATTAGAAACCCAAATTAATGCATGAATTAAATATTTAGATCCCATGATGACATTGAATTTAAAAATACTTATTATACAAACTATCTTAAAATGAAAGGAATTTTTCATCAAACAAAGTGTATAAAAACAACGGAACATAATGGTGTTTTGGAAGAAAAGAATAAACATTTATTAGATATAACAAGAGCACTCTCATTTCGAATAAATGTCCCTTAATTGTTATGAACCGATTTAAAAAAAAAATGTTTATATCTAGAGATGTTATTTTTTAATGAACCATGCATATTTAAAAGAAAAGAAAAAAAGAGACCCAATGAATATGTCCATAATACCCCAAAAATCAACTCCTATATCAATGACCAAAATATGTCGGTAAAACCCCAAATGAATGTACAATAACATGTACATCAAGCAAACATGAGGTTGAAACCAATGACTAAGGAAAAGAAATATAAGAAAAATTAATAAATAATGATAACAATAGGAAAGAAATAATAGGTACAAACATTATCAATGGTGCCACAACCATCATCAAGACTTGAAGACCACATTATGTATACGCAATACTTCCGGGCATGATAAGTGAATATCAAAACTCCATTCATGAAAGTGAACATCAACCTTGAAGAAATTATAAGTGAGGATTGACCGATATCTACAGTCCTAATTTGAGGGAGAGTGTTGAGAAATGAAATGTAAAATTAAGATAAATAGATTTAATTTGGTAGTTAGCCTCAAAGTCATGTCTTGTGTAATCATTGGCTAATAAACAAAAAAGGGAGCTAATTACATAACTCCACATTTTTTTCTTAATGTAATACACCATGTAGGACATGTGTAAAGAGTGCGATCAAAATACACAATCAAATACAAGCAATGTATTTTTACCACAAGTCATTTTCTCTGTCTCTTCTCTAATTTCCTCTAAAATTCAACAAACTTTTAGATGTATGTGTTTACAAATCATTTTAATTTAAAATATATTGGATTTCAGGTCATTCAATTTTGAATTATTAATAATTTTAAATTATGAAGTCAGATTTACATCAGTCTATCTTATAAAATTATAGAATCAAATTAAATTATAATTAAAATCGGAACAAACAAGTTTCAATCGATAAAATTTTACCACGTCTGCATAGGACCATGTCAAGATATTCCTGAATTGCGCATGCGCTTCCGTAATTGACACGAAAAACCACGATATTTTATTTTCAAGCAGAAAAAAATCTGAAGCAAACTAATAAAGGCAGGTCTAGTTGAAAAAAATGGCATTCTTTAAGTACTTATGAAACTTTACATCCATTTTTCCAAGAATGAAACTTTTTTGTTTTTGTTTCAACATGTGTCCTCCAAACTAATTTTAGAGATCGAATCGAGTCTTTGATTCATTCGGGCACTTAGAATTCTCTGAATGACAATATAGTTTCTAACGATTCCTATGAGATTCTCAGTAAAAAATTTAGCTTCTGTGTCAGAAGATTCAACAGAATTAGGTAACAAATCAACCGAGTTTGGTGACAAATCTAGCTTATTTAGTTGAAGACTAAATTGAAGAATAGGAAATTTAATTTTTACTTAAGACAGTTAAACGCATAATAATTAGATTCTGAGAGATGAAATCCAATGAAAATCCCCTCAATAGCAAGGATGTCATTAAATTTTAAACATAGAGACTACCGTTAATAGTAAGCATTAATTGCAATTTTTTTGGATCTAAATCAGATTAGAAAATCACATACATCTTATCAATAACGTAAACATATATTTAAAAAATTAGCTCAATACTTGCATACAACTAAAAATTGTATAATTTAGCTTACATTTTTCATCAACTGTACAATTTAATTCCTAATTAGAGAGTTGTTTTTCACTGGATCAGGCATTATGTTTCACATCGCAACTCCTATTGAGAAAAACTAACTTTTAATATGAAGAGTTCTAATGCATTTAAAAAAAAAAAAAAAATTATGTCTATCGTACGTCTATGATGTCACGTGAAGACTTACTTTCACAAAGAGAGCGAGAGTGAATAAAACAAGAGATATGATTTCAATGTCCATAAAAAGATATGAAAGAGAGATAAATATAGGGATATAATTTCATCATATTTATTTTATTAAGCTTTCTTTATATTATTTGAGAATGAAAAAGAGCTATATAGAAAAAAATATATAAATTAAACTATAAAATAAAATTTTCATTTGAATGAATGAGATTTAGTGACATAAGATTAACACATTTCTAACATTACTTCTTCTTGGTTGTGAGAAGATATCAGTTCTAAATGAATTGTTAGCGAAGTACTCGACTGTTGAGTAAAGATAGTGTTGTCTTTTAACTATACTTAACCACTTTAAAGTGTAATGGCTTATTGCGATTCAGTTATCTACTTAATTGCAAGATATATATAGTTTATGTTACTCCCATCAGTTTTAAACAACAGGACCTACTTTAAATCTACACAAGTAGAATTAATATTTGTCAATTCATTTAGAAAATAACTAAATAAAAGGTTAATTAGATAAAAAGAGATAGAAAAAATAATGTTAAATTTTTATGGGGTTATTGAATATTATGATGTTTTTATGAGAAAAATAGTTGAAGTTTGTTTGGGTACACTACAATTTTACCTTTTATTTTTTTTTAAACTAAATACAATAACAGTTTCTTGATATTCTCCAATATCTAATAGAAGACAATTGAATAAATTGTACTCTATATTATGTGTTTATGATGTTAGCAATAAATTTTATATAATTTTGCAACTTCATCAGATGTATAAAGAAACATAAGAATATGTTATAAGCAATAAAAGTTTCTTCACACAAAATACATTGTGTATCACAGAAATTGCATTACTTGATTTGTACGTCTCATTATATCATACGCATTCTAAATTTCTAATACTTCTACCGTCTTCTATGCATGCAAAATCTTGTTTGTCATCAAAATTGAAATTTGAATTTCTGAATGATATCACCATCATGTACAAAATCTTTACCCACTTAAAATATTTATCCAGCCCAAACCAACCCAACCCAATTAGTGCATATATAACATAAAGAACTTGAGGAAACTTTTTTTATTACATACAACTCAAAGGAACATTTTTATCGTAATTTTTTGAATTATAATTTATACCATTAATATTGTCTGAAAATTATTCCGAATTTTTTTTTCTTACCACCCTCAAAAATCCGAATTAAATAAATACCATCCGTTTATTCAGAATTAAGATTCCGCCACGAACGCGCACCGGATCTGCGCACGGATCGCCAACCCGTGCGCGTAGTGGGTATGCGGACCGATCCGTGCGCGTAGTGAGTCTGCGGACGGATCCGTGCGCGTAGTGGGTCTGCGGACGGATCCGTGCGCGCAGTGGGTCTGCGGACGGACCCGTTCGCGTCCCCAGTCCGAGTTCCGAGCGTAATTATTGCATTATTGTATAAAAAATGTTCACTAGTTACCTAAACATGGTTCACGAGGAAAACAGTAATGAACTACACTGGTGACGCAACGTCGGAGACGAACGCCGTGTTCATCCAAAAGTTGATTGGATAGGTCCATCATGCGACTTGTAATGCCAGTCTGGAAGCACGTCAGATTACACCAATTGATAAGAGTAGGATTCCCTACAACGCTACAGGGTAACAGTTAACAAATTACCATTAGAATCGCGCCACGAGTACCTTAAATGTTTTCTAACTGGTGATGCAAACAACAAAAATAGCAGCGGATATTTTATCTAGGGCTTCGCAACTTGCTATCTAATTCTTATTCTCCTGCAGAGAATCTCCGTTTAATAATTAAATATGTACCGATTCAAATGGTGTGTAAGGTGCGCACGCATATCCACTATGCGAACGGGTCGGTGCGCAGACCCACTACGCGCACGGATCCGTGCGCATCTCCAGTTTGCGAGGGAATCGGTCCGCATATTCACTACGCGTACGGATTGGAGATCCGTGCGCAGATTCAGTACGCGTACGTGGTGGAATCTGAATTCTGAATAAACGGATGGTATTGATTTAATTTCGATTTTTGAGGGTGGTAAGAAAAAAAATTTCGGAAAATTATTAATCTTTGAAGTACAATTAAAGTTTGTCGGGTTTATTTACAAGTCAGAAGTCAACGAACCGAATCCAAAATAATTAGATTCCTTCATACAACAGGCCGGGATTAACTCTCACAGGCGAAGCCCATTTGGGACCCAAAACTTCATCCTAATTTCCTTCTCATTTATCAGGTTTATTATCACTATTTTACCGTTTTTTATCTTATTCAGGCTTCAGCAACATTTTTTATTTTTTTTTAGCCGTTTAATTCTTTCAAAAATTCTTTTTTTTTTTTATTATGAATTAGCGTTTAATTCTTTCAACATTTTACACTTATTTTGTCAAAAATGTTAATTTATGTTCGGACCTTAAGATTTCTCGACACATGGATTACGCCTCCTTTGTTTCAATTCACGAATTAAGACAATCAAACATAAACTTTTAACTACGAGTTTAAATTTATAATTAATTTTCAGTGTATTCATCCAAACTTTTAAAATTTTCAATTCATAATATCATATCCTTCAAATTTGAAAATCTTATTACTTAATCAATTCTATTATCTTTTCTATTAACTTAATTTTAAATTTATAAAGTTCTCATTTCATTCTTTATTTAAAATAATTAATATGCTGGCTACTGAAGAGAGATATTTTCAATACCTAAAATACACAAAAGGACCTAAGATTTAGGGTAACCATATTTTGTTTTTTTTTTTTAAGAAAAATGAATTATACACAGTTTTTTTTAATTAAAACGTATATGATTGGTGTTTTCATACATGGTTTTTACTTAAAAATTGTGTAGGAATGTTTTTGCGAAAAAAATTGGCATTGTTTTTGGAAAACATATATGGTTCTAGAACTGTGTACAATTTACTAAAATTTTCATACATGATGCTTCTAGACACGGTTGAAAAACATGTACAACCCCATTTTCTAACTGTGTACATTCAATGTTTCTATTGTATAGTCATCACACACAAATCATAAAATAATTCACACACGATTATGATTATGTACAATCGACTTTTTTTTAGCAAAATCCTGTGAAAAATTCACACATGATTGCAAAGAGACAAACTGTATGAATGCTTATATCAAACATACACGGACATGTTCACTATAATCGTGTATGATTTTCAACAATAATACACGGATTATCAATATAACCGTGTAAACATTTTACACTGATTTTTCATTTTCGCTCTGCCCACCATCTTAATTTACACACAAAATTTTCAAAAACTTATCAAATTCGTGTATAATGTGCCGTGTATGATTGATTTTTTTGTAGTAGTGAATAACGAAGGCTGGATGCTTCTTCAATTAAGAAGAGAAATTAAAACAAGCCAGTTATTAGAAAGTAGCGAGCACCGATAAGCTAGTAGTAGTACCTTTGGTTACAATCTATTCCTGATTTCAAATATCGAAGCACAGTTGTATATAAAAAAAATTAATTATGTACAAACATTCCGTCTGATAGTAGTAAGAAAATTGAAATTGAGAATTTAAATAAATAAAAATCATGTAATAAAATTTTTATAAGTAAAATTAAAAATATTTATAAAAAAATAAAAAATAAAAAAATAAAAGAAGAAAGGTGTGGTGACAAATTTAGAGAGAGGTAATTGTTGACCCAGGATGCACATTGAAGTTTCCTCAAGTTATCCTGGCAGCGCAAAGAAATTTCAACGAAATTTCCTCAAGCTAGTTGAGGATCTTTTCCTCCACAAAGAAAGGAGGATCTTTGCAAATACGGAATAACAGTCGGCATACCTTTTTATAAAAATCCAATATTGACCATTCAAAAGAAAGAGGATCTTTTCCCATGTCCCAACTTTCAACTTAACCATTCAAAAGAAAATACATTCTAATAGTCCAAATACAAAACATAATAACAGTCAGCATTAGACGACTATATATGAGGGAATCTATTGTTGTCAACTTCTTTCTAAGCAAACATCTCCCTTTAACTATAAGAGGAGCACTCTGGAAGAGAGAAACCCATAGCCCTCATTACACAAATCATGGAACGTTATTATAATGCTCTCATTATCTACCTCCTCTTAAGCTTATCCTCCTTTTCTCTCGCTGCCATAGTAACCACCAGTAAAACTGATCTATCAGCACTTCTATCTTTCAAATCCCAAATACAGGATGACCCATTAGGAGTATTCTCCTCATGGAACGAGTCACTGCACCACTGTCAATGGCAAGGGATCATGTGTGGCCGGCACCATCCTGATAGGGTGACTGCTCTCATTCTCGACTCCAAACAATTGTCAGGTTATATATCTCCATCTCTAGCAAACCACACGTTCCTCCAAAGGATGAGTCTCTCTGATAACCAACTGAGAGGTAGCATCCCGGTAGAGATTGGATACTTGGGTAGGCTACGTCATGTCAACTTGAGTGTGAATTTTCTGGATGGTAGCATTCCATCGACTCTAAGTAATTGTTCAAATCTAGAAGTTATTTCTTTGAGAAATAATAATCTCCAAGGATCCATCCCATCTAACTTAGCAGAATGCAAAGAACTTAAAATTATCAGTCTCGGGAATAACTTCCTCACAGAAGGCATACCATTGGAATTCGACCTCATCTCACAGCTCCAATTATTATCACTATTTGTCTAATCTCACAGGATCAATTCCTTCCACCTTGGGAAACCTCAGTAGCCTAAAATATCTTTATCTTTACAATAATAACTTCACAGGTTCCATCCCACCTATCTTAGGTAACCTTACTAACTTACTGCAACTTTCTCTTTCCAAAAATAAATTCTATGGTTCCATCCCACATACCTTGGGTAATCTTCAAAGTTTAATAGATGTTGATCTTTCGAAAATATGTTAAGTGGATTCATCCCTGATGAATTGGAGAAGCATCAAAACCTCCAGATTTTTACAATTTATCATAACAATATTTCGGGCGAAATACCACACGCCATTTACAACCTATCAGCATTATATGCTTTGGATCTTAGTAATAACCAGCTTGATGGAACTCTCCCTCTCGATATGTGCAATGATTTACCTTACTTAAAATATCTACTCCTCTATTACAACCAACTCAAAGGAAGGATCCCACCATCCATATCCAATTGTTCTGCCCTTAGTGTGGTTTCATTACAGAATAATTACTTCAGTGGCATGATACCATCTACTTTTGCCAACCTCACCCAATTGGACTTGTCATACAATTATCTAACTGGCATCTTGCCACCAGAAATTGGTAACTTGAAAAACCTACAATCAATTCATCTCTCGAATAACAAGTTACACGGAGAGATTCCTTCCAGCATTTGCAGTACCAAGTTTGAAGTGTTGGACATCAGTAAAAACAAACTAAATGGTATTCTACCTAATTGCATTGGAAGAGCCAACATTTATGCGTTGAAGTTAAGTGGAAACCATTTAGAAGGATCCTTACCGTTGGAGATATGTGATGTTCTAGGCCTTCGGTTGCTTGACCTTTCAAATAACAAGCTTTCTGGTTCAATACCTCCTTGCTCTAATCAGTCAACCTTAGAAATTGTATCTGAGCCACAACAAGCTAACTGGAACCTTTCCAATAACATGGCTGAATATTTCTCATATAAATGCCATAAACATCCGGAAAAACAATTTATCTGGAGAACTTCCAATCAAGATTGGTAAGGAATCCAATCTCAGAATTCTTCAAGCAAGCGAAAACCTATTTGGAGGACCGATATATGATCAAATATGTCAATTGAAATATTTACGCATACTCGATCTGTCCCACAATAATCTTTCCGGATAAATACCATCATGCATTACTCATATGGGATCAGTAGAACCACTAGTACAAAAAACCCCTTCACTGACCCCTAATCACTGACTGTTTTAATATGTAACAGTCGGTGTAGAGACTGCGTGGCAAAATCGTAATTCAGAAGAACTTCAACACTGACTGTTTATTTGTAAACAACCGTCAGTGAACCAACACTGACTGTTTTCTTAATAAAAGGGTCGGTGTAGGGTATGAGCAACACTGACCCTTCTATTAAAAAACCGTCAGTGTTGAGCAGTTGATCAACACTGACTGTTTTTTAAGAAAAGCGTCAGTGTTGCTCATACCTACACCGACCCTTTTAAAAAAAAACAGTCAGTGTTGCACATACCCTACACTGACCCTTTTAAAAAAAAAACAGTCAGTGTTGCTCATACCTACACCGACCCTTTTTAAAAAAAACAGTCAGTGTTGCACATACCCTACACCGACCCTTTTTTTTTTTTAAAACAGTCAGTGTTGCTCATACCTACACCGACTCTTTTTTTTGAAAAACAGTCACTGTTGCACATACCCTACACCGACCCTTTTTAAAAAAAAAACAGTCACTGTTGCTCATACCTACACCGACCCTTTTTTTGAAAAAACAGTCAGTGTTGCACATACCCTACACCGACCCTTTTTTTTGAAAAACAGTCAGTGTTGCTCATACCTACACCGACCCTTATATTGATAAAACCGTCAGTGTTGAGCAGTTCACCAACAGTGACTATTTTTTCAAGGGAAGCGTCAGTGTTGCTCATAACCTACACCGACCCTTCTATTTTAATAACAGTCAGTGTTGATCAATAATTTAGTTTATTTGAGAATAAAAATGTATAACTATTTGAGAATAAAAATTTATGCATTGTGTATATTTTGTAAGATATTTAACAATTAAGTTTATTTCTTTAAATTGAATTTATAGATGCAATAAGTATTTTATCGTTGTTATTCATTAAATAGGATTGAAATTATATATGGTAAGACGTTCGTTGTGTATATGTTTGAAAGTTTGTTAATGATGGAATGAAAAACCTAAAATAATAAATTACTAATTAATTGTTCCATCGAAAAATTGCAATGCTTGTTTATTAGAATGAACATATTCTATTTAATAAGGATTTAATAAGGATGATTATTAATTTACGTGATGAGAGAAATTAGGCAATTAACATCAAATTTTGACTTTAATTTTAAAAAATATTTTGTAATGAAAATTATATTAGTAATATTTATACAATAATTAATGTTATAACATGTTTATTGCTTAATTAAATGATTTGAACATATTAAATTATATAGCATTACATGCATGTTGCATATATGACTCACATCTTCTATGCATGAACATGAAACATAAACTCTTGTTTCATGAGTTAATGAAGACGCACAGGAATATGTCGTCCGTTGGTCGATCAGAACCGTTTAAATTAAAGAGCACTGCATTTATTGTCTTGCATCCAAGTTTGATCAAAATTTGTTTTTATTTACCCATCCATCTGGTTGACCGAAAATTGAAGCATCGTATGGCCATAAACACTTCGTGTTGGATCGAAGCTCATACACAATAAAACTTCCAAACTTTTATGTTGGTTATGTTCAATGTTCTCCCTTGATCATTTTAAAAAAGATTTCAAATGATTTGACTGCAAATCGACCGTTGATTTCCCACGTGAAAATGAACGGTCTGATTCCAAACTTTTTTTATTGTTGATTTTATTGTCTTTTTTTTGTACTTTTGGATTCACTGACTGTTTTTATTATGAAACAGTCAGTGTTGATACCTTTACTGACTGTTTTTTAAGAGAAGCGTCAGTGTTGCTCATAGCTACACCGACCCTTTTTTTAAGAAAACAGTCAGTGTTGCACATACCCTACACCGACTCCTTTTAAAAAAAACAGTCAGTGTTGCTTATTCCTACACCGACCCTTTTTTGTAGAAAACAGTCAGTATTGCACAACCTACACCGACTCTTTTTAAAAAAAAACAGTCAGTGTTGCTACCCTACACCGACCCTTTTTAAAAAAAACAGTCAGTGTTGCATAGCCTACACCGACCCTTTTAAAAAAAACAGTCAGTGTTGCTCATACCTACACCGACCCTTTTTTATAAAAACAGTCAGTGTTGCCTACCCTACACCGACTCTTTTTTCAAAAAACAGTCAGTGTTGTTTATACCTACACCGACCCTTTTATTAATAGAACCGTCAGTGTTGAGAAGTTGACTAACACTGACTGTTTTCTTAATAACCGTCAGTGATCATTTTCATTCACTGACTGTTCTTTTTAATTTTTGGAACCGTCAGTGATTTTCCTACCGAAAATTTCCTTCCCGGGTCTATTTGGCGATAAACCCTCCCAACATTTCGATCACACTCAAATTTTCCCAATTTCAAATTTCTTCTCTCTGAGAGCCATGCCTCTCCGCCTCCAAGCACCCTCTTTCGTCTCCTCCGCTTCCGCCTTGAGCACAACCCCTTCTCTCTCTCCGCCCTGAGCACAAACCCGCCTACACTGCTGCCTCGCCTTGAGCACATGGCCGCCTCCGCTGCTGCCTCGCCTTGAGCACAAAGCCGCCTCTCCTCCGCTGCTGCCTCGCCTTGAGCACAAGGCCGCCTCCGCTGCTGCCTCGCCTTGAGCACAAAGCCGCCTCTTCTGCTGTCTCTCTTCCGCTGCTGCCTCACCTTGAGCACAAGGCCGCCCCGATCCGCTGCTGCCTCTCTCTGTCTCTCTCCGTACCCGACCAGTACTAGACTGAATACCAGTCCAGTACCAGACTGCATACCCGACCAGTACCCGCCCCGATCCGCCTCAGCCTCGCTGTCTCTCTCCGTCTCTCTCTGGACTGCATGTATCAGTAAAAGGTACCATTTCTTCTTGAATTAAACAGCTAGTTGTACCAGGAACACCGAGTGGGCAGTGGCCTAAAAATTAGATAACACTGAGTCTTGTTTTGTAATTCTCCTCTTCTCTGAGCCCTTCAGCTGCATTCTTCTATTATCAAATGCTATTCTATTTATGTAACTTTTTACGTCCCTGTCAAATCGTCCCCTTTCAGTTAAAAAATGAAAATTTTCTTAGATATTTATTGCGCTTTCCCACAAGGCATCCTTCAAAAAAGGAGAGATATGACAGTGACTTTGCAAATGAAACTAATGAACTTGTTCAACTCAAGTACCAAATCGTTCTCTTATTGTAATCAAGTACATAGTTCCATATTTTACTGGAAATTCATTTTTGAAACATTCTTTGTTCTTATATGTTCGTATTTTTTTACTTTGTATACATGCATTGGTTGATTCTGTTAGTGTATTAGGAGGTAATAGTATTACAGTATTAGTATGATTGTCACAAGTTTTTTTCCTGAAAATTAAATGATTGTCTATTGCTGAAAATTCAGTAGTAGGTGCAGTAAACACAATAGAGCAATGTTGTTATGCTACCTTTATAGTAAATAACTTCACTTGCTAATTAATTTTCAGATTGAAGGATAAAAAAATCTGATTTTGGGTCTTGAATCTTAGTTTACAAAGTGCTGATCCTTTTCATCTTTATTTTCCCAAAATCATGCCCATTTGTCTAGTACTCCAATCCAGTGGTTTAGTACATTTCATTTATTTTTAATACAAGTACCCAATCCAGTGGTTTAGTACTCCATTTGATGCATCTTAATTAGGTTATGCCATATAGCATAATTTGAATTGATTTTTTATGAAAAAATTGCATATCGTAAACTATGAATGGATTTTTCCTTAATTATGTCAGATAGCATAATCTTGAGTAGGTTATGTCTGCTATCTTGTTTGTCGATCTTAATTTTAGTTTTTAATTACTACTTGAACTAGGCTGTTTTGAATACTTGTTTGTCGATCTTGACTTTAATTTTTAATTAGTACTTGAATTAGACTGTTTTGAATACTTGTTTGTCGATCCTGTAAAAATTTAGCTTTATTTTAGTTTCAGTTCTTACTTATACTTTAATAGTTTCTGACGCACAGGGTGAAATTTTTTTAGTACTGAATGATTGTAATATATTTGACTGTTATTAGTTGAGCATGTTTGACAAAGGGTAGTTTGGTCTTGAAAAGGGGGCCGCTTCAAGCTACTTGCTCGAGTCATTGAATAACATGCAGGATAAGAAATTTATCCTTGGACCATACTTTCAGGAGTAAGTTGTTAATTTTATTTTAGTAATTTATATACTTTTAACGACATATGTAGATTGATTATTACCGTGTATGATTGTAGTATACACTGGGTGCTTCTCGTTTTTGTCATGCGTGATAATATGGTGTATGTTATTGATTCTCTGGCGCCAAAGGAACCAATTTACGATATCATGTTGTCATTTAAAGAGTGAGCAATACATCTAACATTTAGTCTAATTTCATTTACTTATAATCAACATACTATTTGTTGGTAATTACTAATTAATTTATTGACATTTAATAAATTTCAGCATTTTTGAATCTTATGTGGAGAACGGAGGAGTGTACAAGGAGGGATCCACGGGATGTGAGTGGAAATTCATCAAGGTGTGAACTTGTATACTTGAGTTTTAATTTGATACTTATTTTTTTTCAAATTCTTTTACTTAATTAAATCCGTTGTAGCTACATAATGTTAAATGAAACATTTCAGAGCCCTAGGCAAGAAGGTGGCAAGGTGTGTGGATTTTACGTTATGAAACACATGCAAGACCTAGTCACTACGCAATTTGATGTTTTTACTAATGTATGTATTTCTTAATTGAACTTGATTCATCTTTTATATTACTTAGATAAAATTATAACTTCCTAATTTGTATTCATGCAGTGTGATTTACCGACAGAAAAATATACGCCCGCGCAACTTCATGCAATAACACGACAATGATGTACATTTTTCTTGGACAACTTCTAAACTATTTATAAGAAATGCAATTTTGTTAAGTTAAGATGCATATTTTATAAATTTTCTATATGTGTCATGTAAATTTTGTTATAGTGTGTTGTCTTTTTTGTGAATATGTTACGTTGTTTATATTGTCTTGTTTTTTGTTTGTTGTTCAGATTATTGCATGTTCAAATATTAATATATTGCTAGCAAAAATATGGAGGCTAGCCCCGATACAAATAGAATCATGCCAAAATTTTATATCAACACCGACTGTTTTTAGAATTAAGAACGACTGTTTTTAAGATCAACGCCGACTCTTTATTCAACAAAACAGTCGCTGTTGGTGACAAACACCGACTGTTTTTTTCAAGAAAACAGTCGCTGTTGGTGACAAACACCGACTGTTTTTTCAAGAAAACAGTCACTGTTGGTCACCAACACCGACTGTTTTTTTTCAGAAAACAGTCGCTGTTGGTGACCAACACCGACTGTTTTTTCAAGAAAACCGTCACTGTTGGTGACAAACACCGACTGTTTTTTCAAGAAAACCGTCGCTGTTGGTGACCAACACCGACTGTTTTTTCAAGAAAACCGTCGCTGTTGGTGACCAACACCGACTGTTTTTTCAAGAGAACCGTCAGTGTTGGGTGCCTACACTGACTGTTTTTTAAAGAGAACCGTCAGTGTTGGGTATCTACACTGACTGTTTTTTAACAGTCAGTGTTGGACATCTACACTGACTGTTATTTACCCGTCAGTGTAGAGATACCTATACTGCCGGCGCCATCACTGACCCCTCAATAACAGTCGGTGTAGGGGTATTTTAACAGTCGGTGTAGGGGTTTTTTGTACTAGTGAACACAATTTTCCTTCATTGGATGTAACAATTCAGCAGCCCATGATTCGAATATTTACGTATAATACATATATCAGTGAATCTATAAATTTTGGATTTGAACTAATGTCAAAAGGAAGGTTAGATTTCTATGGTGGAAATTTTTTACAAATCGAGTGCATAATAGATATGTCTTCCAACAAACTAGTAGGCAAGATTCCCGAAGATATCGGTAAAATGAATTGGTTGATTGCACTAAACTTGTCGAACAACCATTTAAGCGGTGCAATACCGGATTCCATGTCCAATTTGAACAAATTAGAAAGTTTGGACCTCTCTCACAACTCTTTGACAGGGGACATACCGAGAGAGTTGACTAAACTAACCTCACTGGAATCCTTCTCTGTGGCATCTAATGATTTATCCGGTAGTACATTAGATATGGAAGCACAGTTTAGTACATTTGGTAATAGTAGTTATGAAGGCAACCCGAACCTCTGTGGCCCTCCCCTGTCAAAAAGTTGTGTTC